>VXAY01006162.1:160656-183880 GCA_013399855.1 Oxyruncus cristatus
AAAAATCACACAGATTTCAAAGGCATTTAGTAAAATCTGAATATAACAGTAGATACTGACTTGAAAACTTCACATAATTCTGCATAATGCTGAGCCCAGTGAATGAGCCTGAACACACGGAGTCAACAACACTTACTTTTTCTCCCCAGCGTTATTCCTTTTTTTTTTTTTAAATGTTGTGTTTCAGTAGCTACTGAACTTTTTAAACTCATTTCAGGACCCCCTAAACCAGCCACTGAAACTGCACTCCCCCCTTCCTTTCACCAGTGCAACACGTAGCAGTAACAGTGTACAGCACTTTTTCTAATCAATGTCTTTTCTCCCTTAAAAATCAGGATCTATACATGTGGGGGGAAAAAAAAAAATAGGAAAAAAAAAATCAAACTTTCTTCCTCTTTTTTTTCTTTTTTAAAGGGAGAGACACTTTGAGGTAGAGATTAATCATGCAGCAAAAGATTAATTCCCAGCTGCTTGGCAACCATCTGGACATTCTACTGGTTAAAACACTAGTTTGAATTGCTAACCTACCCCTTTGATCTTTCTCAGTGTCTCCAGCCCATATGTGCAATAATTAAAGACATAGTTCACAAACTATTGAAAAAAAATGAAATAAATAAATAGCTCTGCATGTACATATATATATATCTCCATAACCAGCCTGACTGGTATCAGGAATTATAAATCACCAGGCAGCTCACGAAAACATGTCTCATCCTGACACACACTGGATTGTCTCACACCAGTCTGGCAATAAAATAAGGTTTGGGTTTTATTACATTACATTCTGAAGAGTTATCAAAGCAAGACAGGATGTGACTTCCTCACATGGAAGACAGCGGACAACTTGCACATGGTTTTTTTGGGAACGGGACATTAATCAGCCAGGAATCATGTTAACAGGAGTCAGGATTGCTGTGATTTTAAACACGAACTAACAGATTCCTGCTCAGCGATTACTCGGCGGTGAGAATCCGTTTAAAAGTGGATTCCTCATATAAATCAGGCACTGCACTCAAAACAGACACCGGGGCTGTGGAGAAAAGGAGGAAGTTCAGACGAACCAGAGAACATTCAACACCACAATATGCACTGCTTGGAGCACTTTGAAGGGGAAATAAAACTGTATTTTCAGAACCAAGTTGTCACAAGAAAAAAAAGTTATGGAAAAAGTGAAAATCAAGGTGAAAGCAGTAACTGTGTCATATCTGTCTGTCCTGGACCCTTTGTGTGGGCCACACTTGTGTGAACACGAGTCAACACACGTTCTTACATTTTAACAAGGATATTCACCAGAATTAAAAACCTTAACAATTTTTACCCCTCGGAAATCAGTGTGACATTAAAGAGCTGAAGAGTGACTTGGACAGCCCCAGGTGAACAGGATGACAAAAAACAGGGAAGAAGAAAGGTAGAGAAGTGGGAGAACAAAGGGATAATACTAATAAAAAAAAAATAAATCCAACCCACAAAGCTCCAGTTATGGTAAGATTCAGGCTTTGGGCTCACCTACAGGTGCTTTTACAACTCAAATGCTTTCAGAAAGTTCATCCACACTACTCTCCTCCTGTTATTACTAAATCACCAGCCCCATCCCATGCCTAAGGAGGTTCCTTTAGCTGTATCCAGCTCTCCTGATTCCATACACAGATACATATATATATATATATATATCCTCTACCAAAATTTAAATTCTAGAGACACACAGAAATGAGCACACACAAACACTTAATTCAATATAACATCCCACAGAACAATACTGATATCTTTTGTTACCATTCCTGGAAGATACCAACAAAAATATTTGTTTTCAATGAGGAAACATATCAAACTCATGACACAGCTAAAAGCACTACAATGTTAATTTTACACCGGTTTAATTACAGGAGTCCTTCTTTTAGGCTACTCTCTCCATATTGGTTTCATTTCTTGCTTTTAATTTGGCATGAATTTCATGGATTTAAATACTTGGTTATGGAACCGAGCAATTAAGAGGAGGAAATCAAAACCAACAGGACAATGCTCACTGATCACCATCTCCTTCCAGCTGCAGGGGCTGTTATCTTCAAGCGTTCCTTTTTTTCCCCCTCCTAAAACCCCACCTCTTTCCATGAGGACACCAGCGAGTGTCATTCACCCTCCCTCCCAAGCCCTTACAACTTTCTCTCCTCCCTGAATTCTTTCCTCCCCTCTTGGGGAGAGTCTCCATCCCAGCCCTCCCGCAATTTTCTCCCTTTCAATTTATAATCTCCTGCGAGATAAGTGAGAAGCCCAGTAAATCCACTGCTTTCAACACCTTGAATTCAGAGCACTTTCAGCCAGGCCAGGACTAACCCGTCACACCACCAGCGCAGATTTTATCTGAACATAAACACATCACCCCATCCCAAGGCTTTTGGGGCAGTCCAACCACGATGGTCTTGATGATCCTTATAAACAAAAATCGGTGCCACGCAGCAAATGGGAGTGCTCGTTCCCAAAGTAAAGGGAGAAAAACTTAACTGAAGATCACAGAGATGAAGGTTCTAAACAGCTTTTTTTTAAAAAAAAACCTTAAAGATCGGACTTCTTGAATACGCCAAGCCCAAAAAAAGGTTTTCATTTTACTTCTGGTTCTTAATCCATGAAGATGAATTCTCAAGGAGGGGGGAAATTCTTGGCACTGTATGTTGTCTTACACACAGATCATCTCCCCTTTTTTCCTGGGCATGTTTTCCCTCTTCCTCACTCCATGAAAACTGGTGGGAGTCACCCTGCAGGTACCCTGTGTTCTCCTGAAAACTCACCCAGAATTCCTCCTCCCTCCAGCTGCACAACCCTTTAGTCTGGACTAACTTAGTACACAAGAGGCTGGAAAAGAACCCATCCAAAGACATCATCACTGGATTCCCAAAAATCAAAACAGAACTGACAGGAGAACAGTGATAAGTCAACAAAAACATTGGAAACGCTCAAGTGTTCCCAGTTAACCCAGAGAGGTGAAGCTTCATAACACAGTTATTGCACAAAGCACTGAGCTTGCCAAAAATTCAATTAATTAAGAGGTGCTATACAGCTCAGGACAAGTTTACCTCAGGTATTCGCTATAACCTGCAGTTTAAAATAATGAAAAGTCAAAATTCTTTCCAATATTACCAGATGTGTTTAGGTTTCATTTGTTGAGATAAGATAAATAAACATCTTTGCTTGCAAAAAGTAAAGCAGAAGGAAATTGAGGGGGGAAAAAAAAAGGGCAAAATAAAATCAAGATTGATAAAAATTAAGAAAGAGAATTTCCTTAAAGGAACACCAGAACTTCTTTAAAGGATACATCAGATAAACTAGTGGTTTGGGAAAGGTCAGCAAAACAATGTGTCTTATAACACAGTTCATTTTATTCTCTCAACCCAGCAGAATCCTGTATCTTCGCAGTGGTACTGGATCTGCTTTCCTGAGAAATCCCAAATCAGACCTTTGCCTTTCCCCTCCTCTTCCCCGAGGAGCCACTGGGGATGGCCAGAGGTGAAGTTCAAAGGGACACTGTTTCCTCTGCACCAAGACAAGCCACCACCACCTGTGGTGCTCTGCCGTCCTGAAATCGGATCTATTCCCCTTGTGTTGCATCTTCCTCGTTTGAGCCCCCGATTTTTCAGTAATGACCATTTCCCAAACGGTTTAATCCATGTCAGAGGGGTTTGGGGAAAGGATGACTAAAAGCCTGACGCTGTTGCCGTTTTCCCAGGGCTGTGATGTGGTTATCACTGCACAGGGCCATGTGTTCAGCATTACAGAGTCAAAACAGGTGCAGGAATGGTTTATGAACAAAGGTCTAAAGGTTAAAAGCGAAAAAAAAAAAAACAAACAAACCACAGTTATCCTAGGTTATGTTCTCCTGTTGTACTACAAAGAGCTTGAGAACAGTTAAAGGTTTCCCCAAACTCTTTTGCACAGCTCTACTCTTCTGCTAATGCATCTCTCCATTCTATAAATGAAAAGGCTTTATCCTTAATTGAGCTTCACAAACAAAATAAGATGAAAACACATTTAAGTTTTCTAGTTAATAGCACACACATGGTGATTGTGAAACACTGTCTGTAACCTTTCCAGTTCAAACCAGCACCATTAGCAAAAAAATCCTGGGTTTTTTACTGTGTGGTTTGGAGGATTTTTCCACTGAACCAGCAAAGTATTAACTGGGTATTTTATGTAGCTCCTTGGCATGCATTCCTGTTTATTTAATTTGAAAATATTGTTTAAATGACAACATTGTGCTTTCAATTTATTTCTTTTCTGGGCTATTTTCACATCTTATGAAACCTTGCCTCATCCCGAGGCACTGGTGCTTTGAATATTGTCAACAGTGCAAAAGAACAGGCAATATTGGAGCAGAGAAAGTGAAAGGATTGTGCAACTGCTTGTTTGAGCATCCAACAAGGCTGCCAGGTAGCAACAAATCATTTCATGTACATTATTTTATTAACAATGGAAGCGAATCCAATTTACCCTCCCCTGTATCTCTGCTAAAGGCACCTTCTGAAGTGTCTCTAAAGTAACTTCACGACAGTCCCAATTCATAAGTGTTGAATTTGGGTTTTTTGTGGAGTTTTTTTTAATGACTGGTTGGTTGGGTTTGGGTTTTTATTAATTGTTTTCCTAATGCACGTTGAGTTTACTTTCCTGCCCATTAATTCACTGTCTTTCAAAAAAAAAAAAAAAGGTGTTTTAAATAAACTGAGTAGTTTTTGACAGAGCATCAGAGGCAATGGACTTCCTTAAGCCATGAAAAAAGGTGACAATGACCACAAGATTTAACTTCTACATGCATTTAAAGCAAAAAAATATGCGTGAGAAACTCAGAGAGACAAGCTTTGACAGAAATCTCCCCAATTCACAATGTTCCAAAGAAGTACAATAAAACCCCATATGAATAAAAGAGGACTGGAGCTCAACGAGGCAAACATAGAAATAATGTAGGTCCTAACAGAAATAAGGTCAAGGGCTGCAGATTTTTGAAGGTATATAGAAACTAAATGAAAATCTCACTAAATCACAGGTTTCACTGCTTCTGCTAACAGCTAGTTTGGAAGATTCCTAGAATTCAAACTTTTCTATTCTTTCGAAGGACGCAGCCCAAGTGTTCAGAAAGTCCTTTTTACTCCCTAATTGAGAAATACATTAAAGTAATTAATGAAAAGCCCTGACACTTCAGCAAAAATGCTCTTCCATGAGATTTTTGCTGCTGTAACAAACTTTTTTAATGCCCAGTTTCCATAGAAAATGCCCCAAAGACTCCAAGGGATCTCACCTCTTTCTCCTGTGCTCGAAACAGTGCCTGCTGGTCACGAGAAGGCCTTTTTCCTGGGCTAATTTTAGGTGTCATCTATTGAATGGGAAAGAGTTCAAAACAACTTATTAAGCTAAAAACAGCAACTCCAAGTAAAATCAGCCCTGACCAGAAATTAAAAGGATAGAGAATGTTTGTTTGCCTGCCTTTATGAAACTTAAAGGGAACAGAAGCACCTACCAAAGACCTCGGCATCGGTTTTTCTCGCAAATATCTCGGGTTTTCTACCTGAAAAAAGTCAGAGGAAAAGTCATCATGGCAACAATGTCTTATTGTGTCTTACAAACAGTGAGACATCACAGCTACACTTACACAGCAACTGCATCACTCAAAAGAAGCACAGAACAGATTTCAACATGCCTGAAGTGTTAGAGAAACAGGAAAGCTTCCTAAGAGATCACCTGGGTGGGTAGGACCTACTCAGCAAGTTTTAGAATGTAAATGGACCACACACACACAAATAAATAAATAAATAAATAAATCGCACTTTTTTCCCCCCCAAAATCTTTGTGGTTGTAAAAATTCCATCCATGCAGATTTTTAAAAGGCTTTGGCAGCTGCAGACATGGCTCATGCAAAAGATTTCCAACTTTATTGGACACATTTTCCTTGAAATCAGTGCAAAGCTACAATAAGTTCACAGATTACACTGATTACAATCTGTTTCTGAAAAATTAGGGTTGGGTGCATTGAAACAACTGCCACACATGTAAGTCACAGTGACAAAACATAAGGAAATAATTCATTAACATGACTGCATAATTAAAGCAGCTCTTAATCACTATTTTTAAGAACTGAACACAAAACATTGTTCCCAAGCCACTTCCTCTCTCACACAGCTCTACCTTCCTCACTCTATCAGAGATGAGGCTCAAACAACACAGAGATGCCAAAAAAAAAAAAAAGCTTTCAAGGTTATAATCTTGTAAAATGCAGCACTGAGATCTGGAATATGAATGTGATTGCAATACACATTAAAAAAAAAATAAAAGACTTAATGTTTTAAGGCGAGGCATGGTAAATGTATCAAATGCTTGCACTTTCTCCAGTACTATTAAATAAATTTGTGCGCCGAATTTATCAGTGAGAAAGAGCTTTAATCCCTCTGGCATTTCAATTTGACACAGTGCTATTCATTTCCTGTCCTAAAAGGTTATGTAGGATTTCTGTAGGATGGGGAAGAGTTGTCATATTTGACCCAGTGGTTGGAGTGGTGGTTTAACTCTCCATTTCAGTGAATTATTATCTCTTGTACTTTAAGCTATAGTGTTAAAATAAGAAAACCAGTAATTCAACAAATAGTCTATTTATCTTTACTGTCAATGAGTTTACCACAGTTACATTAAACTGTCTTCCATACAGAATCCATCAGAGAATGAAGGAATCATGCCTGCACCTACTGCCACAAAAATTAGGAATTCTGGACACAGAAGATATTGGTGAGGAGTGGAATAGAGAAGTGAGATCAACATGGAGCATTAGTCACAGTGGAGGGGAAAAAAATAAAGAGGTACGGAAGTAAAAATACAAAAATTCTTAAATAAAAATTTTGGTGTCCTACACATTTGTACCTGCAATAGTATTTCCCATCTACTTTTTCTGAGTATTACACTCTTCCTTCCAGCTCATTTTGGCCACTTCCCCACCCAGCCCACACACCTGAGCGTCACCTGGCAGGTACCCAGGGCTGAAGGTGCTCCAGAAGTTCAAGGTACACCCCAATTTGGCATCCCAGAAACCTGAGCAGTGGGGAACAGTGGAAGCCTTCCCCCACACCTGGAGGAATTCCGAGAAGGCTGCAGAGCCACATTTCAAAGGTCTCATTATTTCCTAAAAGCCCTCTCCTTTCACACAATACAATCACCCTTCACTTTTGCTTCTTAAAAGCTAAAAATCATCATAAATATTCGCAATTAATCCATCTCCTTTATCTGACCGTGACATTAAGCTGTTTGCAGTCCTCAAAACACTAAAAAGCTAAAGGTAGATCCTTTAGCTGGTTTGTGAGAAGGAAGGAAAATGTGTCTCTAATACTTTGTACAGCCCAAGTCTTGCATTTTTTGATTTTGTAACAGCAGCCATATGTGCTTTGAAGTTAAATGTTCCCACTTTGTTACTTGTTGTGGATTATATCCACTTAAACTGATCTGTAAACATTTAATGCCTCAACATTCATTCTTTTCATGCTGGTCTTCTGCAAAACTTCTTGTTCTCAAAATTAGACCACATTAAAGAGGGAATATCACAATAAAGAATGCCCAAAAAAAGGAAAGAAAGAAAAAAAAAAAAGCCTGTATTTATGAGAAACATGCAAATTTTAAAATAATAAGCAAAAGGTCAAAGACAAGCCAAAATACATATGTATGAAACTGAAGGACTGCCATGAGAAGAACAGTAAATCACAGGCTTTTTTTAAGAGTATGAACCAAATAAATGTCATCATGAGAGACATCTTCATTTGAACTAGAATTGAACTCTAATTTGTAAATACCACTTCTTAATAAAAGTGGCATTTTGAATTGCTTTGTGGAAAACATTTTGGATTCCCCTCTTCTGTTGGGCAGTCAGACAAGAAACCACGTTTCCATTTGGGAGGACTGGCGTGGTCACCTTCTGGTACTTGAGTCCCCCAAAACCAGAGCTCTGAAGGGGTTGGGTGATTAGATCCCAATGAAGAGACCCCCATCACTTCACAGAAATAATCTACTTCATGAAAACATACCTACTTTCCTAAGCTGAAAAAAAAAAATACATGGCAGAAACGTGCATAAAAACACAATTCCAGTTTGTGGCAAGTGGGTCATATTTTTTAACTTAGTATTTTGAACTTCTATTTATTTATCAACCCCACAAATGGTCAAAACTAAGTATGTTTGAAGTACACAGTAAAAGGCACCTAGGCAAGCAATGAGTGAAGCACTGATAAAAGTAAACTGATAGAAAATGGTTTCCCCAAAAAGCAAGCGCAGGGCACGAAAAGCACAATTTTGAGCTCCAAGTACTTCCACAAGATTCATCCTAAGGACCTCATCTCTCAGGCTGAAAGCAGTGCACAGGCTTTATATTTGTGCACTAATCATAGCCCAAAATTAAATACTCAGTAAATATCACGGTAATGACAACATTAATGTCATGGTTCCATCCCACCCCTCCAAAATCCCATTTCCTTCTTTGGAAGATGATTATCAAGGTCTAGTTACGTTCAATAAAGCACAACTGGAGCTTATTTCAGCTCGGTCACAGAGGCAGAAGGTATATTGTGTATATTAAAGGTTCAGGGAACAAAACCCCCACATTTGGATCAGCAGCTTTGCTGCACATTCCCCCTTAAGCTTCTTCAAAGACAAAATGCGATTGTTTTCAAAACAAGGATGGCAAAAACACACATGAAAGAGTTAAGAACACTTAAGACTTTGAAATGGTAAACAACTAAACTGAACCTTGCCCTAAATTCTTACTTTAATCTAACAAACCCAGCCAGCATGTTCCCTACAGAAATAACTGCTGAGTAGCTTCAGGAAATTCGAGTAAGGACATTCTTATCTAACATCATAATTTGCAGGGAAGTTCACTTTAATGCTGCTTCTGCAGTCTGAGTGGAAGGACATTAAAGCACATGAAGACTGTTTGTCAGCATGGAAGTTGAATTTATTTTTTGAAGTCACAACACCACTTGGAGTTCACTGTGGGAAAGTTTTTACAGCGTTGCTGCCCTCCAACGCCACAACATATACAGTAGGTATGTTTATAGTAAGCAGACAGACTGAGAAACCAAACAAAAGATAATCAAATGGTTTGCACAGAAATGGTTGAGCTTAACTAGACTGGAAAGACACAGGCAGTTGTGAGCCAAGTCCACAGAGCAGGCACAGCCTCCTCTGCTGCTGCAGCCACCCAAGAATTCCCAACGCTCCCATCTGCTTTAACCCTGTGTTATATCATTTCTCCAAGGAAGGAGAACATAATGCAAGCCCCCTGACTGCAGAATTTCTTGGGTCTAAGTCCTCCTAAACCCTTCTTAGGCAATGACATGTCCCATGCTAAATGCTTCTGGGCAAGACCCGGCATCCAGGTTTCTTTGTGCTGCACATCCCGCAGCACTTCTGGTCAAAGCTAAAAAGAGTTAAGTTCTTGTGCTGGCTGAATTCCTGTGATGAAAACTCATGTTCTCCCCGATTAAAAAACCCTCTGCTATTTCCCCAGGGTACAGTCTCTTTGTATGCTTTCCTACCTAAAGTGATGTGCTGAATTTCCTGGGATGTTTGAAAGACTTGCTTTGTCACACCTAAAATTGGTTACAATTCAGTGACAAACCAAACTGCATCAGAAGCACCATGAAATAGGGAAAGAGAGAGACAGAGAGAGAGAGAGAGAGAGATAGGTCAGGTAAGAATTTGCAGGGATTTAATTCATTGTTGTTCCTTTACATAACTTAAATTTTTTATCCAAAGATTATGTTTCTTTGCAATCTAAAAAGCTCAACTACAAGAGGGGAAAAAAGGAAAGGGAAAAAGGTAGTTTCATTCCATTATCCAAAAAGCTTTTCCCCCCCTGACTCTATAGAAATATATTTCACAATATTTAATAATTTTTGGGGACAAACAGGACATGGTCACCTTCCCTTTAGCTATGAGTGTACCACATTTGCAACAATACGTAGAAGTTCATTTACAGCTGAAAATAAGATCACTGAATCACAGAATGGTTTGGGTTGGAATAGACCTTAAAACTCATCCTGTTCCAATCCCCTGCCATGGGCAGGGACACCTTCCACTAGCCCAGGTTACTTTTATTATGTCCTAAAATACCTAAAGAAGGACAAAGGAAGTTTAAAGTAAAGACATGACCCAGGATTTACTTGCATTGGTCAACTCCTGGCTCTGAAATTTTTCCCTTAAAGGAGCAATACAAAAGGATTTCTTCTTTTCTACATTGCAAATGCAACTTCAAGGCATAAACACTTGATAAAGGACAGTGCCCATATTTAGATAAGAGTCATCAAGGGCTAAGAAAAAAACCACATTATTATAAAGTTTGTAAAACTAGCTTACATTAGTATTCCACGTACAAAAGGCAAAAGGTATTGCACTCAAAACTCAACTTTTTAAAAAAAATATTTACTCATGCGTGACTAGAATCTAAAGAACTTGAACAATAAAATGCTTGATAATGATAATCAGGAATTTTGCAAGGCAGAGGCAAAAATTCTTTCGTTGCTCCCGAGAAGCAAGAATATGAGCAAAGTAATGCAACAGCCTTATTGTCCTGCAGAAAATGGTATTGCTAACAACAAATATTAGTCTGTTAAGCTTAGTAGAGAAATCAGAAAAGTATTTCCCAAAACTTATCAGAGTATTTTTAGCAGTGCTAAAAATAAAAAAAAAAAAATCTCAGCCAATGATTTGGGCACATCATAAACACTGAAAACACATCCCCTCTGTGACCTTAGAAATACCAGAGCTTTGAAGAAGAGGAAATCCAGAATATAGTGAAGAAGCAGGAGATCAAAAGAGAACAGTAAAAATAAATGAACAGTTTATAACTGGTCATTATAATCCAGCCCAGACTGGAGTAGTGAAGGTTCAGCAGCAACTTGCAGCTGGAAGACACCAAGGTTGTCCCACCAATATGTAGAGTACTTAGATGGGTATTGGCAGATTCCTGAATAAAAGCAGAGTCTCCATATAAACTTGCTTGAAAGAACCACAGCTTCCCAAAATCACTAGGATTCTTACTGAGAAAAATCCTTGTATAAAGACTTGCAGAGCAAAAAAACCCCAAGGAAAGTTTGTGAAGCTTTTTCAAAACAACTGTTCTTTACACTGGGCAGCTCAAAGCAAAAGCCCTTCTGTATTTCCTTTCCTGCCTCCCCCCGCTACTGAACTGTCCTTTTGGGTCAAGGGTCTTCTGTATCTGAGGTGGGATCACTTGTAAATTAAGTTTCCTTGAACAGTTTGCAGATGGGACTGGCAACCAAAGGGGAGCTGGATGCTCCCGTGCCATTGTAAATGCTCACAAGGAACAGCAGCCACAACTGACACTCAAACCTTCTGGATTCCAAGGAGCTCAATTCGTGAGATTTTCATTTCGTTTTTAGCAATGACATATTCTTCTTTAAGTATGACACTCCACTTACAACTTCCTGACCCTTTCAGAACCCATGGGAGTCTGTGATCCACAGCAGGGAAACACTCCAGAGCAGCAACCCCTCACAGACTCCTCTTTTACAACCTCAAATCCTCTTTGTCAGGTAACTCCCAAGGAGTCTTATCAGGCAATCAAAGTCTCTCAGGAGCGACTTATTTAATTACCATCCCTGGAGTGGAGACTTGAAAACCTGATTTATGTGTCACAGTAGCCAATTTGTTATCCAAGAGAGCTCCTCTATCAGCTGAGGATCACCACACTTTAATAACCATCCATTATCAACACAACATGATTGCAAACTGGGAATTTCAATTAGAAAAAGAAATAAAATACAAATAAAATCACAGAGATAAGTAAGCAGGCAGATCAACACTGATATGAAAACGCTGGATAGAAAGAGATTCTTTGTCAGCATCAGTTGGAACAATTTGTAAAATGGCCATGAGCAAGTTTTTCCCCCTTAAAGCAGTTTTATAAGCTGAAGGTATTACAGTTATCTGCTCATATAATCCAGGTATTCATGCAGCCCAAATATCCAAAATCTACAAGTGACTGCTTGCACCTTTGTTTCAGACACCTGTGTGGAGCTGCTGCTACTGAAAAATCTTTGTGAGGATCCACCTTCCCCACTTTCCAAAGCTACAATTCCTGAAAAATACACTGATCCAGGGCTGGAAGTGCTAGAAATTGCTCCTGTATTACCCTCTAAAAGACAAGTCATCAACAAACAATCTGAATTTCTACCAGAATAAGGTATTTGGTTTTGACCACTCGCTTGGTTCATCAGGAACCTTATTAAATATAGTAAGTTTATTATCACTTAAAAATGAAGCATTTTCAATGTTTTCTTCTCAGGATGACATGTGTTCATCAATAACCATTCCAAGCTTTACCAATCCACTTCTAAAAGCCTGACTCCCACACCAGTTTTGTTGTCTAAGCTCAGAGATGCAGATGACATTAATAAGGAGTTTCCATTTCAAGTTAATAAATAAGGAATGCAAATAAGGTTTGTTTTACCCCAAGATTCCAACTGTTGAGACGAGCTTCGAGGTCATTGTCATCCAAAGAAATGGTTTTGTCGTGATGATCATCCTGGAACAGAGAAAAGTCAAACAAATTAGAAGAGCTGGTGGATACATAATTTAAAATAAAGCTTCTCTTTGGCTTGGCCATTCCCACACTGCATTTCCTAAGAGTGGCACGATGCCTCTGACAGCTTTAATCTAAATAGCTCAGTTACCAGAAAAAAGGAATTCAGAGGATACATTAGCCAGGATCTTCACTTTATAATGTTGTTCTTTAACTATTCTCCTTTACAGAGGGTGGATTTACTAAACAAAAAATCAAAATACTCCATTTCAAAATACCCCAATATTCTAAAAACGATTCATCTCTCCACAGTACCCTCTGTGGGGCTAATCCTGAATTCAGAGATCACCTGATCAGCCTCCAAAGAAAAAAAAATAAATTAAAAAAAAATTAAAGGAAAGCACAGCAGGGCAGTGATAATTATCAAAGCAAAGCTGCTGCCCCGCTCAAGGCTGAGGGTCCTCTCCACAGAAAGGATTTCCAGCATCCAACCAGGATCGGGGTTATTGTGGCTCCAGGAAGTAACAAGGAATTGTCTTTCAGAAGAAAGTTCTTCCTGTAGGACAACAATAACTATGGACTGCATTTCAGGGGGCAGCTGGTACAGAACATTTTGCTTAACTGAGATATTCAGCAAAACAAGCGCTGAAGTGTGAACTTCTCTGTCTCACTAAGTTTTGTTAACAAGGGCTTTGTGGATGGACCTGCCAGCACCTCTGCTTTAAATCTCCTCATTTGTCACAATCATTCAGGGAGTGGAGCCTGGACTGCACTTCACCAGCACTTGGCTGAGGCAGCTCTTAAAGTCTCTTCGAAGACTCCCTGTTCCTCTCCCTGGGCCTGAATTGTGCCAGAACATCCGTGTGTCCTGAACACAGAACAAGGTATTATTTGTCCCAGCCAGTCAAACATTATCAAACTGTTTGGCAAAGCAAGAGAAGATTATTCCACTTAAAGGCCCTTTGAAAGCTGTAATCACAGGAGAATCCAATACACGAAGCTGAAGAACAGTGAAGTGCAGTGATCTGTCCAACACTGCTCTGGAAGCTGTGGCAGAGCCAGCAACAAAAAGAAAAATACAACAAACCAAAGCAACAGAAAACCTCCCCCACAAAACAACCTGAGAGCCTCAAATCCAGGTTTCAAGTGAAAAAAAAAATACAATTTTCTTAACAATAACTGTTACATAAGGAACATTTCTCTAAGTAAAATAAACAGGAAACCAATAAGAAGAAATTTAGTCAATCTAGCATGCGGTTTTATTTTTAATTATGGCATTTCTGTTTTTAAATTATATTTGTATATACACAAACAACACACACATAAATACATTCACAGCAATCACAGCCTAGGGCAGAGACACTATTTTTGCTCACTGACCACCTGCAATCTGTCATTCCAAACCATCCCCTTGCTAATCCTCTACTCCAGATGCTCAACAGAACACAAATTTCCTCAGAACACTTCCAATTTATCCCACTTGCACTTCATGTCCTCATAAATTCTTGGCTGTGCCCAGCAAGGAAGGGAAGAACAGTCTGTAGGAATTCCTCAGGTGGCAACAGCCCACTCCCAGCTGCAATCTTCCTAAACTGCTCCCCTGATATAATCAAAAAAGAATTATGGGCAGACCTCAACAGGTTCACACAGCACATTCAGCGTTCCACAGAGGGATGAGAGTTGTTGTAGATGTGGTGAAAGCCACATTTATGAAGGGAAACAGCACATGCCTTGGTAAGAGATATTTGTCTGGAGCAATTTTCAGTGTAAATGCTTGCAATTATACATCCAACATCATTAAATATTTCAGACTGCACAGGTTTTCCATGAAGTCTGTTCAGTGCCCTGTCACCAGCCATATAATGCTCCTTGCGGAAAGTCTGATGAAACAAATTGTCCAAAATTCACTCTTTCAGAGGCCAACCATCACTAAACAGAGCCAGAGGCATCTATGCAGCTTTCTTTAATCTATTATTGCAAAATGCAAGATGATGTCAGCACAGGAACGTTGCCAAGCCCCGGGAAAACAAAGCACCAAACACACTACACAGAGGTCAGGAATTGGGATGAACCGGGAGCATCCAACAAGGAATTCCTTCCCCCTGCACTGCAGAGGATAGATTTTGGGGAGCTTTAGTCCCCGTCTGCACCTTTACACAGGGATCATGACCCACACAACTGAAAATAACAGCTTTACAGGGATGTATATAAAACCAACTCATGGAAAATAGAGCGAGTTCTATGGAAAAAAGGAGAAGGATCTTACAGACAGTGATGTGCCCAGGTCATTGTCCTCTGTCCTCTGAAGATAACCCCCAGAATGGGATATATCTGATGGCTTCTCATCGGATCTTTCCCTGTTATTAACAAGAAGAACAAGCAGAGAGAGGAAAAACTCATTTTCAACAATTGGTGGCACACAAAGGACGTTAATCACACAGGAGAATCTTTTAAAATACACACCAGAAAATAATTATGAAGATATATGGATCAAAAAAAGGAGAAAGAGAAAATTCATTGTCAAAGGCAATTGAAAGCTTTAGGTATTCCATTAAAAAACACACCACCAAAAAAACACACCAAGCCAAGAGAAACACCAGAAATATTGTGTCCATGATAGTACATTAAAAAGCATTCATTGCTTTTCTTTTACTACGTGACCCCAACATCACACAATGGACTTCAGAATAAATTCAAGTTAACCAGGAAGGCTGATCTAGAAGGATGTTTTTGAAACAGCAGAGTAGTGGACAGGGATTTTCTAGGAAAAGCTTTGTCATAAATAAAATACTTAAACCAAAGGAAATTAAGAATAGCAGGTGAAGAGAACTGTCCCTGATGCACCTGGTCAACAGGTATTTATCAACCATTTATTAGGCATTTATTAGATAGGTTGATACAGCAAAAGATCCAAAACAGCAGCACAACACCCTTCAGCATGAACTCCACTGTCAAATACAGATATTAAGGTAATTAAAAACTCCTGTTGTCCCTTCACCTTCCCATGATTAGTTGTATTACATTAAAATCAAATCAGACCATTAAAATACCTTCCTTCCTTTCCATCTGGCAGTAAAGGAGTTGGTTGTTATGCCAAAGAGACTCAGATGAATTAAGTGTTTATGAACAGAACAACAACAGTTGGATGTACCATATAAACGAGTCACTTCTAGGAAGGCAAACACAAAAGTTTTCCCAAAGCTCAGGGCCCCAGCTTTCATCCAAACAGCAGGGAACAGAGAAATACAACCACTGGGAGCAAACCTGCCCTTCCAGCACCAGTAAATCCCATATAAACAACACGTATGGATGCATAATAACCATTACAAAGCACTAAATAGTTTAGATAAGCAGAGTCTTAGAGGTAGAAAGGATCAAAAGGAATTTAATAACACAATGCCTCTTGCGTTCCTTACCAAGACTTCATTTGACACAGAATTACCTTTCATTAAAGGGAGATAAATCTTCGCCTGTCAGTAAATCTGCACTTTTATCAGATTTGTTTTCTGAGCAGTGCTCGGGTTAAACAATTCAATAGTGTTCCAATTGTTAAAAATGAGAGGAAACAGAATTCATGCTCCTTATCATTTGGAGACTGAGGAATGTCAACAAATATGCAAACCAAGCCAAGTTACCTGTAATACTCCCAATTTGACAACAGGGAGGGGAAAAAAAAAGTTTTGATGGATTTTAGTTCTGTATTTGCTGTTTGGAAGAGGAACTGAAAAGGAAATTGCTTTACTTCATTCTATAAACAGAATTTGAAACGGTTACAGGTGGACCACAATTTCGCTCCTCTCAAGCATGTTCGGCCCATTCACTCCCTTTTCCAGCCTTCTGCCAACACAAGTCAGATTCCAAAAAAATCAAATCAAATCAATAAATAAATAAATAAAAATAATCACAGGATTGTTTCTTTTTCCTCCCAGGGTAGGTAAATGAGGAATGGTCAGTCTTGACATCAGCCCTGTGACCTCCTGCTTCACATGGGAGAAGGAAGCAATTTGCTGCTAATAAAGATTAGTAAATAATAACCTACTAGGAGCAAAGTGAGGGAAACTCACTGGTCCCTCCTGGTCCAGCACAGCTCCACACTAACCTTCAACAACGATTTTCAGGCACAGTCTCTAAACATACAGTAGAATTTTCCTGAGGGGTCAGAAACACCAGGTTTCTGTTCAACATTCCTCAAACCAACCCTCTCATGTTTCATAATAAAGCTGCACCTTTCCAGCACCAGCTGCCTTGGGCTTATTCATCCACCCCCCCCAACCTTGCAAGTAAGGTTTGTCTACCTCCTTTTCATTCAGGCAGAAAAGCAACTTCATATAGAAAAGTCAAGATTGCCAGACACAGAATTATTTGTGTTGCAAGATAAAAAAAATCACTATGAAAAGAACTTCTCTGTTTGGGCCTTTGAAAGGGGAGAATCTTGAGATAAATAACATCAAGTGGTTACTCAAACATGTCTCACTGACATTATCTATTTTGCCCTGAGAAAATGTTGTAAGAACGGAGTCATGCCTGGAATGCAAAATTTTCATCCAACTACACATTCCGTGCCCACGGATCCAGTTTTCCCAATGCACATTCGGAGGAGAGAGACAAATACAATGGAACTCGATCACCATCTGCTGGCTCTCCCTACAAACTGCACATTCCAGGAATATTTAATATATTCCACCTTTACCTGCACTGACAGCTCGTTCAAAGCTGTAAATGCAAAGAAAAACGGGATCTGTATGTTGGATATAGGTAATGTTTTAACATAGTCACATGTGAATAAGTATTAAATCAGCTATTTCTACAAAACACAACAGGTGAAACATTGACCTTCGATATTTTTCCTGCATAACTCACAAGAAAACTAGTTTCCCATTGCTCTGAAGATTAATTTATGTAATCTACAGAGCCATCAAAATTTGCCAACACAAATTCAGATTTCCTTAGACAGCCCCACTCTTGGTTTGAGCACCCATTAGCAGAGCTGTGCCTACACAGCAAAGTTTGGCTTCCAGAGTCCCTTAAACCAGAACCATCATTCCATCACATTTACTTGCTTCTTCTGCCATGGAATCATGTGCAATCCACAGCTCCAGAGAACTCGCCAGAGCCTTGGGAGCCATATATTGATCACCAAATTAGGTATTGCTTCATTTCCACTGGATAAAAATTAAAAAGCAGATGAAAAAAAGCTCCACTACCTCACCCAAAACTTCAGGAACTTTGCCAAGCTGAAAGTTAGGTCCAGAATCTGAGAGGGAAAAGGGGTCAGATTCCCAATATTCTACTATAAACCAAGTGGGAAAGAGAGTAAAAAATATTGCAAAGAATACAGGGGAGGGAGTAGGTGGAACTGTACCTCAGCTTTCCTCAAATGGGGACCAGCATCAGTCGGATACAAAGGGGGGAACATGCAAATAACACCCCAGCTGAGAGTATGTAAGGAGTTAGGAGTAATTAAGTGTATTTTTATGCCACAAATATGGCCTTGGAGAGATCAATATGCTAAATTGGGTCTAACAGGGCAGAGTTGTGCTGATACTAATACCTGAAGTGATACTTTGTCATCATGATGCTACTCCCAGTGACCAAGACAACCTGACCAGATCCAGGCCAGGTACCTTCACATGGCACAACATCAATACAAATTCAGCCAAGGTCTCAAAAACCATTTCTACAGCACGATACATTCCTTGTTTTCATAAGGCCAAATCTACTTTTTTCTAATTGAGGGTATCTGGACACCTCTACTCAACAACCCTCTGAATCACCAGGCCCAAAGCAGTAATGAGATAACTCAGCTGGCAAATTTTCCATTCTCTGCCTCTGTTCCTTAAACCACAAGGCTGTTATCAAAACCACAGGCTCCTATTAGAACAAACAGAAGAGCCCTTAGTCCTCAGGAAGAGGAGATACATCAGACCCAAGAGCAACTTTTTAAGTGATTGTTAGAATTACACACAGTTACTGGATGCAGAAGAGGAAAAGCTTCATGATACTCAATATCAGCATGGCTTAACTTGCAAGAGTGTCTAACTGTCATCTATCCAAATCACAGCTGAAAACTCAAAAACATGATTAAAAAAATGTGATAGACAGCATCAACATCAGTGTGCCTACAAAAGAACAGCTAATGATGGCCACTTATGAAAAAATGTAAGTGAACACATTAAAAAAGCATTAAACTTCTGAAACAAAACCTGCACATGTATTTGCAATGTGATGAAATGAAACCAGAAGCTTCACAGGGAAGCAAACACTCGCTTCCTCCTGCACAGCACCTACTGAGCCTTGAAGAATAGTCACAGCCTATGTCTGAGTGCTTCTTTCAGCAAGGATTCCAGGGAGGTTAAACATTAAACTCAACTTCCAAACCAGCAAACGAGAGGCAATTCCATCCACGACTGAAATGCAGTCACATTTAAAGTAAAAAATATAGATCTCGATAATCAGCACAAAGTGGTGCTGCAAAGAAAATCCAGAAGGTAAATAGTTGAGAACAGTAGACTAAAATTTACCTAAAGACTCCCACAAAACAGGACAGAAGAGAGTTGAAGATTTCCAGCGGTGTCCAATTGACCCGCCGGGCACTCCTTCAATACTGCAGGGACATTTTTCCAAGCCAGCAGGAGAACAACCCTTAATAACCTGACACATTTCACCCCTTCCCCTGCTCCATGACCAGCTCGATTCCCAACTGATTGGAACTAAGGATGCAGCTGAAGCTCACGAGCTCCTGCAAACCTACACAGAGCCAATGGATTGCCACAACGAGGTGCAGCTACAGAGGTTCAGGATGCAGCTGCAGAGCTGCAAATGAGCAATGCTGAATTTCTTAAGCTATCCTAACGACAAACATGCAGGATTTAAGCACAGGTGGTGCTAGTCAGCAGCAAAGCTCACGTATTTGTAGAAGGCAGCCTGATATGGACAAAAACATTTTAAATCAAACTCAGGGAGAGGTTGTTCAGACAAGGATGGAGCCACTGCAAACAATCCTCCCCACTCAAAGACGTGGCAGAGCATCCCCCAGGCAGCAGCTCTGATTTTTAGCCTCCTAAATTTTAACCAGTACAGCTGGGCCAGTCTGACCTTCTGGAATCCAAGATTTATTATGCTTAAGGGAAATATAAAGAAATCTTGCTAGCGCATAAAGAAGCCCTGATGAAACACAAGACAAATAGGTGTTCAGTATGAACTAACACACTCACAAAAGGATAAATCAGATCTCTCTGTACTCACGGAACTTTTCCTCTTTGGTCACAGAACAACAAATCTGGCTTATCTGCAGGAAGCCATTATTATTATGTTTCCTCTAAAAGAAACTGTGAGCAACAATCACAGAACAACCTTTAAATCAACATCTGTGTGCTTGTTTAGATTTCTAATCTCTGTAGAAAATATAGCCATTAAAAACTATCTGTTGCAACAGCTCCTTTCAGCATTATGGCCTTAAACTACAAATTCAGACTTAGATTTTCCAGGTTGAGTGTCTGTAACTGGAAAGGAGAACTAGAGGAAAGGAAAGAGGATAGAGCTTGGAGGGGCATGGAGGATGAAAGCCAGAGAAGAAGACACGGTGGAGAAAAGTAAGAATGGAAAAGTCTAGAAGTTTTCATTACGTTGAAGCAACTACCAGAGTTTCTGTTTATCAAATACAAACACTGATGATGAGTCCATCAGGGAGCATAATAAACTCACACAAACTGAAACATCCAGAGCTTATCAAACCAGACATCTATTAAATATCAACAAATGAACAAAGCAAATACAGAAATCTTACCCCTGTGCTGTTGATAAAGAGGATTCCTCTTTAGCATCACTGTTTTCTAGTTCTCCCAGCACCCACTCAGGCAAACAGCCTGGGCTATTGCTCACAGCTCCTGCTGAACTAAGTTCTTCAATGTAAGTTGTCTACAATCAGAATAAATGTAAAAGTCAATATATTTACACCAATACATTCTTTACACAGTTAAAGTTGTTCCTTACAGGAATACCTGCAGTAAAAACATCCTCTTTCCAATGAAGGCAGTGGCAGATGCCGCACTCCTAACCCATGGAAATTCATACAAAAGGCAACGGTGTAAATGTTTTCCAGTACTTCACTTCTTTCAGTATGGCTAATTTTAGCATAAATTAGGACTCTTACCCCCCTAAAGCTGATGCCAAGCATTGACACAGTATATTCAGGTCTTCAGAAAACAAACTGAACAACGACTGTGTGAATAGTCATCCTATCTTTCACAGAAACACAGACTCCTATAATCACCTCTGGTTACTACAGTCAACACCTTCAAGCACATTTTTCCTTTCACAAAACTACTGATTAAGACATAAGAAAGCCTCAAAGCCTTTTTATTACATATTTCCAAAGAATCAGAAAAAAATTACCTGTTTCTTCAGAACACAGTTTTTTATAAGCCTTCTAATCTGAATTTTGAAGAAGAGAGGGGTTTCATAAGAGCAGAGGCCCACTAAAGGATTTTCCCAACATCATTTTTCACATTCGTGCCAAATCAAAGAGGCAAATACATTTTGAGGATATACTTAAGAGAGTTTGTCTCACACTCACCATGTAGGAAGGTAAAGTTTTCAGAAAACCTTGCTCAGGTTTTTGTGCAAAAGGTCCCTCCAGGACTCCTCGTTTCAGCATGTGGAGCAAAAGTTTTGCATACAAGTTCCGATTCTTCCTTCCCTCTAATCCTACCCCTGCTCCTGAGGGTCTGCAGAGTTTTTTAATCCACAGTGCACATATTCTGCGTTCTGAAAACATAGATATACCTCCTCACTACACATTTTCAGAGCAAATCAAACACACTGAAAAAAACAGAAGCCATCACTGGTCACCCGTTTCATGGGTGTCTCCCTTCTACCCAAAAGTTTAAAGCAAAACAAAGACACCCAAATGACCAAACCAAATGAAAACGGTTAAACAGACTAAAAGTAAGTCTTTAACAATAGTTCAAATTTACATATTCAGAAACATTTTCTATAAATTCATGTTCGCCAGAAGTTTACATCACTTCCAGAAATGGCATGTTTGGGAATCTACCCCTAATAAGGACAAAACACATAAATCACCAGGAATTCTGCAGTCACTGCAAGAGCTGCCATTAACTACAACTTACAGCCTGCATGAGCATTAATACTTAAAATACACAATAAATTTTCATTCATTAAAAAAAAATTAAAATCTTTATTTACACAAGTTTTGCTACCAGCTGATGAAATTATTTATTTGGTTCACACAAAGAGGTCTTAATTTGTAGGGTATTTGCCTTTAATAATAACCAGTTTGTTGTAAAAGAAATAGAATTATAAGACATCATTTACTAATTGATGTTCCTATTATTACACGTTCCTAACCAAATTTTAACACCTTTATAACTAGAAAATATTTGTAATTTGTAAGGGCCATCTCAAAACCAAGGCCTTTAAGAAGCTTTTTGTTCCTACTGCATGAGGTTTTTAAAAAGAAACGCTGATGTGTTTATGCAAAAAGCATATTCACATTGTGATGATAACACAGATAAGCTCAAACAATTGCACAAAGTGTCTAAAAAAATATCCACATTTAGAAGCTGGACAAACCCTACGCCCAAACCATGCCATCACAGCCATTAAGGTTCTGGCTAAACTGATACAAGTACATCGATACAAGGTAATAGTTATCAGTCACCTAGAATTCTGTTATTAGCCTTTAAATGCAGATTTTGCCATATTTACCAGAACTATCCTGTAGCTTTAGAACATAAGGCTTCATGGCCACAATATAGCGATTCAGCTCTGTGTCCAGTTTCTCAGAGATTTCGTCTTCGCTGCTCATTTTGTAAGAACGTTCACCACATCCGAGCAGAAAAGGTCAAATATCACTTCAACATCAGCCTCTCTTCACCTCGGGCCCCGCAAAGACATGCTTGGAACTACACAGGAAACAAAACCAGACGCGTTACTACGCTCAGCTAAACACAAAATCAGGAGGGATTGTTTGCAAATAGCAGATACGCGCGGCGATTCACAAGAGGGAGCTTGTTTAGGTTTGAAACTGAACATCCAACCACACGCTAAATGTATTCATCACACACAATTTGTACTGAGCACCTCGAGGCGTCTGTGCGGTACCGCGTTCCTAACCTGCTACTCCTTAGAATTAGAGCGGGTTGTTTTTTTGTAATGCAGAGTGGGGGGAAAGAGGGAGAAACCAGCAGAAAAACTGGAAACCAAAAGTAAGCAGAGGTACAGCTGAGAGCGGCAGAACCAAAGACGTCGTCAGGGCTGTTTTTTAAGGAAGCAGCGCTGCAAAGACGAGCGCTCATCACCAAACTGTCACAGGACCACGGGGTATTCGGAGCTGGAAAGGACCCAAAGGACCATTAAGTGAATCACTCTTAAGTGAATATACGGGGATTGACCCCACGACCTCGGTGTCATCAGCACCGGGTCTGACCAACTGCGGGTCACTTTCCAGCTGGAACGGGGACCAGTTTTGTGCATTTCCCCCGCAACCCGCGCGTTCCTGCGCCCGCCGGAGCCGCCGGAGCCGCCGGCGGTCCCTCCCCTGCGCGCATCCCCGTCCCCTCCATCCCCGTCCCCTCCATCCTTCCCTCCCTGCCCCGACCCGCCCGCTGGCACCTCCCCGGCCGCTGCCGCTTTACCTCGGGA
>VXAY01006162.1:183887-208779 GCA_013399855.1 Oxyruncus cristatus
CCGGCCCCGCTCGGGGCAGGCGCGGCCGGGCTGAGCCGGCGGCCGAACGTTCAAACGGGCCCCGCTCCCGGCGGCCCCGCGGGCCCCGCGCGCTTCCGTTTCCGCGGGTTACGCGGTGACACGGCCCGGACTGCGCGGCCCGCAGCCGGTGGTTGGGCTCGGGGAGCTGCTGGTGCCCAGAAACCTTCGGGAGTGGGGGGGAAAAACCGCTTGGGGCTTAATAAGAGGGCGTGGGAGCTGCTGGGGATGCGCCGCAGGAACGCGGTCACAGCCGGGGCTCGTTAAGCGATCAGGGGCTGATCTCCCCCCCCGAGAGCAGGGACGGGACCAGAGGGAACGGCTGGAGCTGTGTCGGCGCAGGGTTAGGTTGGATATTAGGGAAAGGCTCTTCCCGCAGAGGATGGCTCCCCAGCACCAAGGCTACCAGAGCTCCGGGAGCGTTTGGATGCTCTCAGGCACAGGGTGTGTGTGACTCTTGGGATGGTCTTGTGCAGGGCCGGGAGATGGACTTGGATGATCCCCTTCCAGCTCAGGATGTTCTGTGATTCTGTAACATTCCTACCCCAAGACCCATGGGCTACACTTCTTCTGTAGCCATGCCAAGAAAACAAAAAAAAAAGAAAGATCCAAAAGAAGGAAGAAAGGATCCCAAAGAATTAGAGAAATCTCCCAGTCCTTTGAGCTCTTCCGTCTCTTCTTCAGTCAATGACTGTGTGCATGTGCAATCCCAAATAAAACTTCCGGCTGATTCATTTATTCCTCTTTCCCCAAAAATCTGTCACAGGCCTTACTGCATGTGTAGCGCCTAAAGTGCTTTTATCTTGAATGAACAAACTCTTCAGCTCTCCTAAGTTTGATTCACATGCACATTTACATCAAACAAGAAATCTTTAAGTGTAGGGTGGAAAATTGGCTGTTTTCTTTGATTTCTCAGCTAATCTTCAGCAGAAGTGATTCCGCGCTGGGGCTCATTGTGTGATAGCTCTGACAGCTACACTGCTGCCTGCTCAGGTTGCCTTAAACCCACATTTGCATGGAAGCAGTGCAAAAATCAGTGATGGAATACTTCATCCGTGGTTGAATCTCCTGAGTAGGTTACAAAGATGATTTATTACCTTTAAATTCCAAATTTCAAATATTTGTCATTTAATATAATGTGGCAGGTGGGACTGCTTTTCATCTGGTTTAAAACTGTGGTAGGTTCTTGCAGCGCAGTGAGACTACCAGGTGGCTGAACTTGCCAGACTTTACACCTCTAAATCATCACTTCAGATAACCAGATTTGTCAGGGGAATTTTGTAGTTGGTACAAAATCAATTTATCCCTATCATAGGAGACAGAGGAGAGTTTTATTAGTTGCTAAAATATGAAAGGCTGAATGGACCGAAGAATGTGACTCTCTCCAAGCAGGTTTTCCAAGGGCAGCACCTCAGCGTGTTGGTCAGGTGATCCAGGAAGAGGTTTGCATTTCAGTCCAGCTTTGCAAATCTGGTTTTCACCCTTGAAAAGGGGTGGAATTTCTAAGCCACCCTTTTCGTATGTTGTTACCCATTGATTTGTTTCTGTACGTTGCCTTCAGATTTGAGTATGTCCCTGCCCTGCTGGTCACAAAGTACTTTGAAAAACTGAAATTCCTGAAATCTGGTGAAAAAGAACACGAAGCCAAGCAGAACAAATGAAATTGGGATCACTACTCCAAGAGAAATCTCCTTAAGGAATAGCTCCAGTTTCTGGGTCTGCTTAGCAATGCAGAGGAGGGTGGCCAGAGAGGCTGGAGCCTACCTGCAGTGATTTGATGACTGCATAACTTCCATCCCAAAAAAAATGAAAGAAAAATAAAAGATTGAAGAAATTACTGAGGTCTTGTCTGCAGCCTGGACGTGAGGAGCAATGATGTGCACTGACCCTCCTGAGGAAATCACCAAGGATACAATGATACAGAACACGGAGATATCCCAGCCAGAGTACAGAGTACTCCCAATTTGAATTGTAAAAATATGATCATTTAAGTAAAACACATCCACTACTTTTTTTTTTTTCCACCTCATTTTACCGTGTTCTCTTATCTCTGTAACTGTCTCAGCAGGTTGCCACAAGTAACGTGAACACAGCTTAAGGCGTTCTTTCCAACATCTCAAAAAAAAAAAAGGGGGGGGGGGGAATAAAAAAGAAAAAGGCAGGTTTCACTGCCTCCTACCCAGCCTCTGGAACACTTCGAGTTGCAAGACATTATTTTTCAGACCTTCTGAGCAAATCTTTCATGTCTGAAAAGTTGTGATTCACAAACACCTCACTACAAAGAGTTAACAGGTCACAGATTTTTTTTTTTTTTTTCTCCCTCTTCTTGCTTCAGGAGACTTGATAATAAATTCAGCATGTGAACGTCGGCTCCTAAGGATGGTCCTTTCAAGTGTTCCAGCACTGCATCTCCAGCGAGGAAGCAGGGCCAGCTGACGAGCTCGGTCATTATCCTGCTGCATGGCAAAGTAGACCTGGGAAAATTTGCTTAGAAAAATCTCAGCTTTCCCGAGGCAACCGTTTTTGTGCAAAATACGAGTGATTTCGGGGCCAAGCAGCATTTTGGTGGCAGGGAATGTTACCTTTACTTACACCAGCCTCAGGGGGTTTGCCGTGAAACACAAGTTAATATTAAACTGTGTTTGGTATCTCGGCGACCGTCCTGGACGTCTCGATCCCGGAGAGGGATCCACACGACATTTTGACTGCATTTCCAACTCATTGGTTCCTGCCAGCTGGTTCATGGATGTGTTAGAAGAAATTATGGATATCTTGGCCTGTAGCCAAATGTCATTTGAGGATCCCACTTTAACGTGTCGGGAACCAAAACACAGCACACATTGTACCGATGAAATACCCACTCCAGTTGCCAGCAGGAATTTGTCTGTCTCTACATTAGAGAATTAGACTGCTGATGAGTACAAAGTATTAAATACTTAATAATAGCTGCCTCAATCTCTCCTTGAAAGTAGGAAGCATAAGGACAAATTGTATCAGTCATACTATTAAAATATTCATATGCAGCCTTCAAAAAAAAAAAAAAGAAAAAAGATAATTAGAGTATGTTCAGATTTGTTTATTGGCAGCTGTAGCTTCTTAAAAGTAGTTTGATCTTAATGTTAAATGGTTCTTTTAGAAGTTTTACAGTAGCTTGCATGTTTGTAACTTACTCATGCTTTTTATCAGAGAGAAGGCTTTTATACTGCTGAGGGAACTATGTATATGACTCATGACAATTCATTATACCTGCACAACAAGTATTTCTCTATCATTTTCTAGTATGCTGAAATCATAATTACTTTTTTTTCTGAATGGAAATACACACAGAAGCACAAAACTTGCCGGACTGGATCATACCAGTGAGCTGCCTGTATCATAAATCAAATTAAAAGTACAATTTACTTCAAAGATACTTAGTGACCAGAGATCAGTGCTGTTGCTCAATAGTGTGCAGTTCTCTTAAAAAAAAAAAAAAAAAAAAAGCAGTTATATTGTGTAATATTGAAACAGTGGTAAAAATTAACAGTTGTGTAAAACAACAGTTTAAGGTAAGGTCAGAATCTCAAAACCCAGAATGGTCTTAATAACTTCTGAATTTTTCTTTTTTTTTATGTTAAAAAAATGCTTTATGTGATGTTACTGACAATTAAACCGTGGTTGGATATTTGGCTTCTAAAGTAATTTGGAAATCTCAGTCCTTCTACTTACGTAAATTCTGGAAGATCCCAGGCTGATGACCCTCTGTCTATCCATAATTAAAGGTCCACTCCCTGTCACAGGGGAGTGTTAATGGAATCAGAACCCAGCTAATTACCAATGATTAAGGCCTTTCAGTGTAAATCCAGTCCAGAGCTACAGGATTTGATTGATGACTAGGTAATATCAAATAAGAACACACTAGTGGCTGAAAATCACTTTATTGTAAAGCAACCGCTATTGAGGAAGTCATTTACAGTTGCATAATTCTGGAAATATCGAAGAGAAGCAGCATTGCAGGGATTTGGAAGAAGGCAGAGAAAAGAGAGTGGAGGTTAATGGCTGAAATAATGTCATAGCTTGTGGAAGAGGCTGGTGGGGATTGTGGGAGGGAAAAGGCTGAGACTGCATTCCCAGAATCTGGAGTTCACCTGGAAGTTTCCACTTTTCCTCTCGTATGTGAAATGTTCTGTCTCAGTAAGGCAGAAATTTAGTACTGTATTATTTCTCTCATTCACGCTTCATCCTCACATGGTTTCATGTCTGATGGGTCCTTCTTCACAAGAGTTGAAAAAAAGCCACGCTCTGTTGGAAAGGAGGACTTGGGTTAAATTCTTGAAACATGTCTGAAAACAACTTCTCCTGGACCCCGTGCGGTGAGCAGTCACTCTTTGCATCATAGTAAAACATCCTGAAGAAACACACTGATTTCGTTTCTATTTCAATGAAAGCTAAGCTATGTCCATCAGAAGCCAAGCCAACCACGAGGAAAGATGTTTTCATGGTGCACAGTCTGTGCTTTTCCTCCACTTACAAACGAAAATAAAACTTACAAGCAAAATTCTGTGCAGGGACTGTTGAGAAAACAAATGCAAAACATTCCCTTTTCTACCAAACATGGGTGTGGGCTGTTTACTTCTTCTAAAAGCCTGGGTGCCTGTGAGTTCCTCCAGCATCAATTCCTCACCACAGCCATCAGCTGCTTTTTATCACTCTTGGTCCAAAGTGTGTTTCTGATCAGCGTAAGGTGGGAATAATTCACCAGAATAGGAGGGAATACATCAGGTTCTCAAGGCTGCAGCTCTTTAGCCCTAGAGAAGGTGCTCATCCAAAGATGAAATCCCAGAATACTTTGGGCCTTTTCTTTGGACCAGACCACCTTTAAACAGCAACTTCTAGAAAAGGACAGGAATTAAAGCAGGGCTTTTACATATCCAAAAGAAAACTCTTGCTGTACATTATTGCCTTCTCCAAAACTCCCAAAAACTCCAGCCCAAGGCAGATGGATCAGCCTCTCAAACAGGGCTTGAAGATGAACTGTGACCCTCCCTTCCACACTAAAGCACTTGTAATGCCAAGAATTCCAAGAACCCAGAAGCTGGTTTGGGATCAGCCTCAGTCCTACCTTTGAAACAGGCAGGGAGGGTGAAGTTGCCATCCACACACGCCACGTCCACAGTGTAGGCACAGGATTTTTCCTTGTTCTTGCAGAAGAAGGACACAGTTTCCCCGTGCAAAATGCCCTCCTTGAGGTCGTTCTGAACTCTCTTCTTCTCACCATTGTATAACACTACAGCTTTCTTAACTGGTATCTTACACGGTGCTGTAAAAAATCCAGTTATAAGGAAGATGTGAGGATTTGAAAAGGGGGTAGAGTAGATTCCATCAGATTCCTGTACAGGTGCCATTTTGGAATGAAAAACAATGTGTCCCACGTGTATAGAGAGAGAGAACTTCTGCTGGTATTACAATGCTGAAGAAACTCAGACCCCGAAGAAGAGGGTCAAAAGTTTCCAGTGAAAATCCAACCTCAAATTTCTAATGATATTAAACAGGAAGAGGAGAGGAAATAGACAAAAAACATTATATGGCTGATTATTGAAGTCAGTTCAGATACATCATTCATACATATAATCATACCGTTCATACAGACACTCATACACTCATAGAATGTTCAGTGTTGGGAGTGGTCTTAGATTATCAGGGCCTTGCAATTATGATTTTGCTTTCCTTTTGAGGGCAGCTCCTGCACAGAGCAGTAATGAACAGGCAGAGTCTGACAGGAGAATTCAGTTTTCTGTGGTTTCTAACAGGTGGTGTGTGCATACCTCTACAGATTGGCTTTGTGGACCAGCTTCCAGTCTTTTCACACCTGGAATGCTTGGATCCCTCCATCACATAGGTGGGCTTGCAGCCAAAGCTGACACTCTCATTGTAGTGGTACGTCCTGCGGACAGCAAACTCTATGAACCCATTTTCTATCCCTATTGGAGTGGGGCAGGTGACAACTGTGGGACAAAACCAAAACCAAAACCAAAGCTTTATCCATGCCACAGGTCTAAAAGACACATTATATACCCGAAAAATACGTAAAACTTCCATGGTGGTTCATTTCAGCCCCTTGCACAGGAGAACACAGCTTAGAGAACCACAGCAAATAAATAAACTTTGCTTGTTTTAAAGACACACCTACTGCGATCTGTGGTTATAGCAAAAACCTACTTAAACATGGCATAGTTTCACTGCAAGTTCTTAGGACTAAGGGTAGGGCTGATTATTTCTTCAACAAATCCAAGCTTAGCATAAAATGTTGGCTGCACGCTGGAGGCCAGGCTCGAATGCCCCACTGGGAACTACGTTTAGCAGGGTTTGTTTATATAACCTTTCTACCTGCAGCAAGTATTTTGGCAACCAATCCCCCTCACATCCACGAGCCTGACTTGCAGAATAATTCTGCTGCACGTTTGCAGTAGCAGCTGTTAATAACAATAAAATATTAAGGTTGTTCATATAGTTCCGTTTATATAAATTCTAGGGTGTATTTTCAGGTGTTCCTTACCCTTGCACTCTGGAATGCTGCTCCAGTTCCCGTTGGCCATGCAGGTGGCTGTCTCATTCCCCAAAAGTGCCAGAGGAGGGACACATTCAAACGTGATTGTGTCCAGGAAATAAGAGATGTTTCCAGGTTTCAAGCGACGGTAAGAAATGACTCCAAATTCCGGGATCGGGGGAGGTGGACAAGTCACCGCTGGAAAAGCACAGCATTGATGGAAATTAAAGCTCAGAGATCAAATTATTCCTGGAGTCACAGGAGCAACGTGTTTGTAACTAGATGAACCCACACTGCCCTTCACGGAATCAGAGCTGACAAAACAAATAGTTCAGATTAAAGGTCTCAGGAGCCTCCGAGTATGGAATTCATGATTTTTGCTATATTGCTCAGACAATATCATTGCTCTTTCAGTAAAGTCTTTATGCAGGACAGGTTAGAGCAAAACCCTATATAACAGTGCAAAGGCATGGCAATATCCTCTTTTTATACACAGGGAGGAGGAATTCGAGTGGATAAACATCTTACCTCCAGCTGTAAATAGCATCCCTGATCCTGACCTTTTGCACAGACCTTTCAACTGTATTTCTCTAAAATCCACAGACCTAAAACCAAACATACAGGGTTCTGCTGGATTTTTCCTAACCATTTTCTTGCACTGCACTGTGGAAGAGCTCTGAATAAATGTTATTCTGAGCAATGGAAAAGAATCTTTCTGGGATAAGAATAAGAATAGAGTAGTTCTTTAATATTGAAACTCATACGTTGACACTGTGGAAAAGTTCCAGTCCACTTTCCATCTGCCATGCACTGGCTTGTTCTTGACCCAACGAGGTTGTAGCTGGAAACAAAGAGACCTGGTTATCAGAGAGCTTAAAGAACAGGGACAAAAATCAGGTTGTTCTCTGCAAGAAAAATTAACATTTCTCATGAACAGATTTAAGAGTCCAGCTCTGAAATCCTTCTCTAGTCCAGCTCTTCCTGAGTTTTAGATTCAAATATGATAAATTGTTAATATTCAAGTATTGCAAAGATCCAGGCAGAAGGCTGGATAAAATGAGATGTTTTGCTTTTTCAATTATATGTTCTGTTTTATGTTTTAACTTCCACGATGGATTAATACTATGGATATTTGCAAGTAGCAAACATTTATCTGTGATTGCTAATGCAAATGTTATGGTTTCTTGGGAAGACTTCCTAGCTAATGATGGCAATTAAGACCAAACATTGCAAAGAACTCAACCCTCTTAGTAACTAAAGTTACATTATTATATTTTAATGCCAGACACTCACTTCAGTTTCCATATGCACACTAAATGCTGCTCTCCCATCCTCTGCACTTACATTGTTAGCCTTTACTCTGAGTTTTAAAGAAATATTCATCATGTGTCCCTCATTTTAATATCACACAGCTGAAAACCACTCAATTATCATTAGCAACATCAAATCAAGTCCCTTTGCTGCATCTGGTGCCACAGTTGAAGTTATTTATTCCTTATCTTGTTCCTGTCTTGCAGAGGAAGGAGATAGTTGAGACTGTTGGCACTTCAGTGAACTCCAGGCTATCAGGTAAGGACCATTTAGTCATGAATTACCCAAGTAAAATGGAATACTATCAAATATTTCCCTGCATCAGTGATAACTATTTTTCTTTGAGTGCATCCTCATTTCTAAAGTTAGTGAGTAGCCTTGAGAAAAAGTGCATTTACTGCAGGGACCAAGTTAGGATTAACCTCTTGTTTTCATTTATTGAGCTTGGAAAGGCATAGAAACACAATTTCCAGAGCTGAACAGCACAACAACTTTGATGGAGATTATCCACTCTCTGCTGTAGGATTTCATCTCATGATGTAATAAGAGGATTTAAAAAGCAGAGGAAAGCAGTCCAGAATAAATCTTTGCATAAAATCTCTGCTTTTTTGATAGTTTCCATGTTTGTAAGACTGTGCTTTGGAGTAGCAAAGCTCCAGCCAAGACTGAAGAGAGAATCACTAGATAGGCTTTACTTTTATAATTTTGAGTGTAGATGAGTTTTTATGTGCAGTTTTCCAAGTTCTCTGCCTTGCAATATGGCAGTGGGTGATACTAGAATGTAATAACGTGATTTAGGTTGTTTATTTAACAGCATGAGGAAGGCAATGCTTACCCTGGTTCACATGAAAAATTTATAGTACTCTGATACTGGTGGTCTACAAAATCAATTTTACCGTTCTCCAAGGGTCCAGGAGGGGTACATCTCTTTGCTGTTCATTAAAGATAAAAAGAAAGGATAATATTATTTCACGAGGCCTGAAATAGTAATTTCATTATGGCAGGAACAAGTTGATCATAAAGGTCCATCCTGGTGTCTTTCACATTCCTCTGCTCCCATGTACTCCATTTCATAAGTCTGGATGTTCCGTTTCTACCAAAATATAGTGATTTTGAAGCTTTTTTTGATCGAATATTCTTTTAGCATTGGATTGTCTGAGGAATATAACTTCAATGCAGGGAAATGGTAAAAACGAACGGCGAGGGATGCAATTACTGAGCAGTACATGTTAGATAGCACAAGCACTGCTGGGCTGGGGCAGATGAAGGTTCATTCACCACGTCCAGATCCAACCTCCATCCCCGCCCCGGAGCAGAGGATTACGGGGAGGCCGTGGGACACGGGTGGGAAGACGCTTCCCCCCGTTCCCGCACCCGCTGTCTCCCAGCACGTAAGCGAAGATCAACTGGAGATATATCTGTTTAAATCCATGTGGTTGCTCACAAGGCCTATAAATCCCCTTTTTCAGAGCGGTGCCCAGCGTCAGGGAGGGAGCAGGGGCCGGGGGGTTACTCACGGAGGCACAGCAGGGTGTTGAAGGCCCACTTGCCGGAGGGGAGGCAGGTGTACCTCCTCTGGCCATTGTTGGGGATGAACCCCGGCCTGCAGGTGTATTCCACCTCCTCGCCCACTTCGTACACCTTTTTGTCCACGTCAATCGTGGCAAACAGCACTTCTGGAGGCCTGGGGCACACTGGAGGAAAGGAGACACTTCGTAAGAACCCGAGTAGAAAGTCAGAGTTGTTTTTATTGCTCGGCTGGGAGCACAGGTTTCTGTGCTATTATCAGTTAGGGTATCTTCCCGTCCTGTACGTGCCTTAGTGAGGCAGCTGCTGGCTGCCATAATTATTAGTCATACAAAAAATACGTTCTTCTTCTTCTCCTTAGCAGCTCTATCAATGCCCCAAGTTTGATTTGGTGTCACTTTTTTAACTAAAATTTACTTTTCCTTCAAAATAGATTTATGAAGATGGTCTGCAAAACGAGTCAATTGTGGCAAATTACTTCAGACAGAAGAGGGTAAGAGGGGCTTACAAGCAAACTAATGCATTTCATTTGTAATCTAAATTAGTTTGGTGAGGTCAGCTGGAAATCAGGTACTTTTTTTCTTGTAATTAAATTTCTTTTTCTCTGGTTTCTCCAATTTTTCTGTTCACTGAGGTGAACCCTCTTGTTACATCAGACAGCTCTGATTCCAAGACAGCTTTAACATGCTGACAGCATGAACAAACCCAGAGGGTGAGAACAGGAGGGAGCAGTGAGGGAGGAATGGAGGGTGCAGCCTGTGCTCCTGCAGAGGACGTGGAGAGAGGCTCCTACTGGGATTGTGGGGAGAGGACAGGGACACAGAGCTTGTGCTGGAGAAATGAATGCCAAACAGAGGGAGAGGGTACAGGAAACAGCACCCAGAGCCCTTGGTGGGGGGGAAAAAGGAGAAAAGTGAGGCAGGAGCGGTGCTGGATGGAAGGGAGAGCGAGGTGAGCGGGAGCTGGGCAGAGGGATGGAGCAGGTTAATTCCAGGCATGTGCAGTGCCCCCCTGGAATGCAGGCAACCCACAGCTTCTGTCCATACTTCTTCTGTTTTCCTTCATTTTACTCTTTTGTATACAGCAACTTGCCTCACCGTGGGGAGAGGCAGAGGAAGGAAAGCGAAAAGAGCAGAACCGCTTTCAGAGAAAATCTCTGATCAAAACACTTGACCGGAATTATCTAAAGGCTTTAAAATCCTCTTGTTTTCTCCAGCTTCCCTCATTCCCACTTAACAGGATGGGGTTGCCCTTAGGAGGTGGAAGACACTTACCTTTTGCTGCAAGAGCCCCGTGGCTCAGAGCCACGACGCACACGAGCAGTGCCAGGGGGTGCATTGCTGCCAGTCCCCGACGTCCCGAGTGACCCTCGGGGCCAGAGTCTCTCCCCTTAAAACCCAAGGCACCCACAAAAAGATGGTTACATATTAACTCTCTGTATTTATTCCCATCCCAGTAAACAGAAGATAAAAGGCTCCTTGTGTTGCTGGTAATGAAGGCTGAACCAACCATCACATGGCGCGTTGGTGCATAATGCAGGGATTCAAGCGGTGACCTCGGCTCAGAACGGCTCCTCTCGGGCTGTTTCTGTGGAGCACCTCGGGGTGTTTCTCCCTGGAGCATCTTCTGTTGGGATTGGTGGTGCTGGGAAAAACAGTATTGCCTTCTCAGCACCTTTAAATCTTTGGAATGTGATATTGGATTAATTAATGGAACTGTCACTAAGAAGCTCGTGTTTATCACTCAAGTGTCTATGTTTCTATGCACCAAGGACTCCTGAGAGTTATAACACAATATTTTTGGGGCAAAATGGTCGGTGTTGGAGTGACATTGACATGGGCAGGTACCAACTTCATGCCAGTTTACAGCAGATGATGATCTGGCCTGCAATTTGAGGCTTCAGGGGCCTGTTGGATCTCATTCCTGTCATCAATAAATATCTTCCAATTACCACATAACCAAAGGCAGCAGAGACAGTGCTCAATGCCAGCGCTGCAGGAAGGATGAAATTATGCTTCTGGCCTGTGCTGCTTTGTGACAAGGGGGTCAAACTTAAATCATATTTCTGGGTGGTATTGAACCTTGATTTTGTGCTGCAATTTCGGGTCATGGAGTCAGAATTCCACAGGTCTCAGCTGAGGTTCTGATACTGCAGTTCTCCCAGTTTAGCAGATTTTTAACTGCAGGAGCATCTGAAGTGCAACCAAAATAACATTTGTGTAATCGTTGTTCCACAGTTTGGTGTTTCTAATCTAAGTATCCTCCTCCCCTGCTGACTCACAGCCTGTGAGGGGGAGTGAGGGACATTTGAAGCTCTAGGAGAAGCTGGGTTATGTCAAGCTCTTACTGCTGGGATCTTTGATAGTTTGTTTATTTATATTTGTTTTATGAAATTTCTCTGTTTGCGTTTAAAACACAAATTTTAGCCACAACATTAAACAAGTGGGAACATGCTCTTCTCCTCAGAAAGAAAAGGCTGCGAATGTCCTGCTCAGAATATTTACCAAACACACAGTGCCAAAGGGCAAAGTACCAGGGCTAAATCAACAGAAAAAAATGACTTCATTTTCTGTATTTACATCTGATTATTTTTCCATTTGTCACATCCTGCTTCTTCCTCTTCTCGTTCACAGGTAGCCTTTCCCTTGAAGACACGCTGCGGTGCTGTAATGAACTTTATTGCCTCTGGTTTAATCCTTCCTTAGATCTACCCGCTGTGTGGATTACATCCTTGCCTGTGTTTAAAAGGGACGAAATGGGCACATTTAGGGACATTTCGGCGTTGTCCATACGCGGTTCCCCCCTGCCCGCAGCAGATGGCGCAACGAGCTCTGCCATGGGAGGGAACTTCCCAAGTTTTCTGTACTCTAGAAGAGGGGGAAAGGGTTAAATTACCTGCGCACGTTATTTTCCCGGTACATTTCGTGCGTGAGAACTTTACTGCTCTTAAAATCGAAACTTAAAAACTGCAGGCAAAACTGAGAGGTGAGTATTTATGTATTTCACATAACTGCATAGTAGCTGCAATATTGTGAAAATGTGTTTCTCTGCATTAAGAAACAGTAGAAGGTATGTAACAAATAATCTTGTCTTTCCCAGTAATTAAAGAAGTCCAGAGGAGGCCTCTGAGTTAATCACAGGGCTGGAGCCCCCCTGCCATGAAGCCAGGCTGGGAGAGCTGGGGGGGTTCACCTGGAGAAGAGAAGGCTCCAGGGAGACCTGAGAGCCCCTTCCAGGGCATAAAGGGGCTCCAAGAGAGCTGGAGAGGGACTGGGGACAAGGGATGGAGGGACAGAACAAGGGGGAATGACCTTAAGCTGACAGAGGGCACGGTTAGATGGGCTATTAGGAAGAAATTCTTCCCTGGGAGGGTGGAGGCCCTGGCACAGGTTGCCCAGAGAAGCTGTGGCTGACGCTGGATCCCTGGAAGTGTCCAAGGCCAGGTTGGACAGGGCTTGGAGCAACCTGGGCTAGTGGAAGGTGTCCCTGCCCATGGCAGGAGGGTGGAAGGAGATGAGCTTTAAGGTCCCTTCCAACCCAAACTGTTCTAAGAGTCTGTGATTCTATGAAGATGTGACTATTATTGTGCAGCTTCACCTTGGCACAGCATGAGCAAACCAATCTACTTCTTGCTGTGTTTGTGATAGCATTCAATTACATATCATCTGATTTTCCATCTAATCCAGCCCCCTCCTTTTGCATGTGAACTATTTAACATTACAGCTCCTGAAAACCCAATAATGAAGCAGAATTTTGTCTCATTAGAGACCCCATAAATGCAGAGCAGACTGATGGTCTCTACCCCAAATACCACTGTGTGCTAAGGAAATAAATGGCAGCCTCAAGCAGAGAAAGCAGTGCAGGAACACCCTGGGATGATATCAGCCATGTCATATCCCAGCAGTCTAATTGTTACCTGTGGTGGTACTACCCCAGCCTAGAGGGAGAATATGCAGGAGGATGTGAACAAAGTGCCTTTTCAAAAGCAGTGCTAAAACATGAAGGGCAGCAAAGCAGAGATCATGTTTGAAAAGGCAGCAATGAAATGATGGAGACTGGCATTGCTGGCTGAGCAGAGTGGGTACAGTAAGGAATAAGAGGGAGGAAGAGGATAAGCCAGCAAAGGCCTTAGAAGCGAAGTTAAAAAGGGAAAAGAAGGAGGAAAAAATAGTAGAGGGATGCTAAAAGAAAACTGATGATGAAAAGCAGTCTATGCAGCAGCATTCTTTGTTGACATTGGGTCAACTGGGGCTGTCAGGACAATAGGGAAAGGTATTATAATCAGGACACAAGATAATAAGAAGGTAGACAAAGGCTTTCAGTCGGGAAGTTGTCTCTCCTGGAGAGAAAGTTTGCAAGAACTAGACAGATTGAAAGTCAGTGCAAGGTAACAGCTCCCCAGCTAATGAACCAGACCTTCTGTCCTTCCCGAGACCTGTTTTTCTGTTTCTCTATTTGAGGGTGCAGTTTTCCTGATGTTACAGGATATGGCCCTCTGGTCCTCCCATGGACTTCCTGGGAGTCTGTCCTGCCAGACCAGTCATGGGTCTGCACCACCCACTGTTCTCAAGATTTTATGGCTGTCCTTCAGCCAGAAAATGCACAACACAAACAGTTAGAGATGCAGAATTTTCTCAAATCAACAGGAGTGTGTTGATTATGGACAGGGAGGTAGGATGTTAAGGAGAGGCTCGAATGCAGCCCTCCCTGTGCCAGCCCCTGCTTGCTGTGGCTCCTTCTGGTGTGAAAGCTGGCCTTGGGGCTGCAGTTGGACCAACGTGCTCATCCTTTTCCTGCACGGATCAGATATTCGGAGTCCAGCCTCCTGTGTTCAGCCATCCCTCCCTCTGGAGCACGGGGTGATGGTCAGAGGGCTCACACAGCTCTCTGGGGTCCTCCACAGGAGCAGGTGCTAATTCACAGTCCAGTCATTGCCTTTCATGCTGCCAAGCTGAGGCAATTCCAGCTTTCTCCATACCAGTTGCATTTAATGTTTAATGTGTAGAGAATTTGGACGTATACATTAATTATTAGCGAAACGTTCAGTTGGCCACAAGTCAGGATTTATTTGCAGTGTATTATTTTCTCAGTGAAGTTATATATATGTGTGTGTATGTGTAAAATTATTTATTTATTAATTTACATTTTTTTATTACCTGGTCTAGTGGAAAGTATCCCTGCCCAGGGCAGGGGGGTGGAATGAGGTGATCTTTAAGATCCCTTTTAACCCAAATCATTCTGTGACGCTGGAAGTAAACACACAGTAACAGATACCGACTTGACAGAATGTCTCAATGGCATAAAAAGTAAACAGTGTCTACATAATTCTTAAAAATACTATTTTGACTCAGTAGCATATTTCAGGTGTAACCTGCAGTCCTAGTTACCACTGATGTTTCCAAATTCTTTTCCTGAAGTCGGCAAAATAATTGTCATTGTAGTCCTGGACCTTAAATCACTTTAAGCACTCATTGTGAAGTATTAAAATCCCCACTCTGTATTAATCTGAGATGTCAGAGGGCTGGCACTAACAAGTTTTCCAGGTGACAGCAGGTCTGTATTCTCTCACAGAGCCATCAGGGTGTTCCAGTTTCCACATACATTAAACTCACAGTGTACAAAACCAGAGAGCATTTTACAGCTACTTCCTCCTCTCCGCCTTCTCATTTCCTGCACAGAAAACCCGGAGAATCTCTCTCACAGTTCTACTGTGACCCAAATATTGTGAAACAGTCTGTTCCTCTGATAAATTTATCTAAACGCTGTCTAAAAAAAATCCTGCGTTACATTTCTTCACCGGGAATGTTGAATTCTGAAGCCTCGGGGGCAAATTATTCTCTGTGAGAGTTTGAATCTGCAGCGAACAGATCTGCGAGGGACAACTTTTGAGATGTCAGCACAAAAGCACAGGATGGAGCCAGGGACCTTCTCACCTTCTTTTTAGCCTTGTTCCACCTTTTTGCCTTTTCCCTCGGGGCTGATGTGGTTGCACAATTGCATCCAAGGAGGAAGCCAGGCAGGTGACATAAGGGAGAGGCCAGAGAAAACCTCAGGGTCAAGGTGCTCTCCGCGCTCAAGCCAAACTGCTTCTCTTCTCCCATCAAGCTCGAAACAAACTTTTCAAGATTCTCTTCCTTATTATTTTTCCACTTTCTATTAAGCCAAATGCTGCAGATTTTTGTGCCAGCAGCATCTGACCTAGTTTTGTTTTTTTTTTTTCCATCATTTTTTGTATGCGTGTGTGTGCTCTGCCTCCGGTTGTCATGTTGTTTACAAGCTGGAGAGGGGTCAGACCTGGTCAGGGTTTGATGCAAGTTCTCCAAGGAAAACTCATTGCTGCAGGAGTGCACTTTACACTTCCAGTACATCAAACTGCCATCAGCATTCCACCACTCCACGATCCAGAGGGGCAATCCTTGCCAGGCTTCACCCTCGGATGACTCCATCCCTCCCGATAAAGGATTTCTCCGGGTAAACGAGGACGCTCTCAAATCATCTTGGCACGTTGCCACAATACTCTGGGAATGCCCAGCTACCGCCAGATTTATTTACTGCCATTCTTTGGTCTCCCCAAGTGATGGATAAGAGGATCAGCAGTGGAGAAGCTCTTTGGCACGTTCATCCACGTTAAAAACTTCATTGAAAAGTGCGTCTGTCTGGGATCGATGCTCTGGCTCTGGCAGAGACTTCCATTTGTATCACCTGATGAATCGACAGCTCCAATCCAGAGAGATCCTCTGATCTCTATTAACCCACTGATATCATCTGTTAAATTCTCTCTGGGCAGAAGTCCAGAGTGTTCTGGATGAATAAATCTACCTTCATTGTGATTCAGCTCCTGCACCGTGTAATCAAAAAGTGGATACTGATCTCCCTTATGGTCCAATCCCAAACCTTCCCAAGCCAGCCCAAGTCTTGTCATTGGTTTCATTTGAGTTTTTCAACAGGATTTCATTATATGAGATTTGATTCAATTTATATACAGATAAAATTACACGATTAGGATTTTTTCCCCCGATGTTTATTAATTGATGCAAATATTTAAATATGACTTTTTTCTTTATATACATATTTTAATCTTGTATTCTTAGCACATTACTCCAAAAGGGGGGATTCCTCACTTCACTGTTGACCCACAAGTCTGAAAAATCTGAAAACTTAGTCTCAGAGCTGAAAATTTCATGAAGCGTTGGATCCAGAGGGAAGACCAAGCTGATTTTTAAGAGTGTTCTTGAATATTTAAACGTGAGGGGACGAGTTTAGAGCTAATGTGACAGGAAAGATTAGTTTGTCTTGAGCTAGAAATCTTTTCTAGAAACATCCTGCTGCTGTTGAAGGTTCCCCATCCACCCCTGGGGATGAGGCCATGTCTGATGCTCACGGCATCACATTATTCTGTGTCTGGATCCTGTTAACAGGCTCAAACTGTACCCCAAAGGATGGTACTTTTATGGTGTGGACCATTAGAGAGTAGGAAGATATCAATAAACTAATTTCCCTTTGTGGCAACGTCTCATCTCCAGCCATAAATCCAGGGTGAAGCTTTCCCAAGAGGAAGCAGATTTTGAAAGGGCCGGCATCAATAACTGGAATCAGGTTTGCTGAAGGGCTCAAATCCTATTTAGACAACTAAATGAGGGCCAGGCTTTTCAAAGTGCTCACTTTATTAAAGGAAATTTTTGGCCTACTGATTCCCTTGGAAGATACAGCTCTGCCTTGTGGTTTCCAGAAGGCCCCTCAGCTGCTTTGACAAGCTCCACCCGTGTCTGTCTCTCTGCGAATTCTGGTTCCAGTGTTGTCATCTGCATCACCATCTAGCCAGGCTTTCCCTGGAGTTTTGCATTTATTTTGTAATTTTCTGTCAGAGAAACAAAAATAAACATCAGAGGTCGATTCTCCTTTATTCACTGCACAGGGAGATTTTTCATTGCCCGGGAAAGGCAGGAAGATGCTGCCAGCATTTTGGCAAGAGAACAAACTAACACTGCAATCGCTCCAGCATTGCCAGGACCGGTATCAGCGGCATTCTCAGAAATACAATTTTGAAAAGAGAAAATGTCCAGATGCTTTGGAGAGAACAGACCACAAGCACTTCACGAAGTGCAAAATATGCATGATTCAAGTTGAAAATGCACAGAAAGCACAACTTTTGCTGCACGTTTTGTTGATTTTTTTAAAAAATTGTTATTATTTCTAGGGAAAAAAGCCCTCATTTTTCTCCCTCGTGTCATGTAATGATGTGGTCAGTAATGAGAGGTCGTTGTTTTTCCATGGGCATCAGCCTGTAGTCACGTTGAATAATATTAGTCCACTGTACAAGTTGACTTAACCACTGCTCCAAACCGTTTTAAATCGAGCTGCCCGGATCTTGTCTCACAGACATGGCATATCTGGAGTAAAATCCACTGGCACTTGCATTTGGAATGCCCTGGGTTGTTTTTCTTTATTCTTAGCAGCATTGTAGGGGAGATATTTGATTTTTAAAATTATGTTTTCTGGAAGAAAACTATTTTTGAAGTCATCCATGTTGAGCTCTGTAAATAATCTGTAAATAATAAATCATTTTATTCACATCCAAACAGGAATTTTGGGCTGTTGAGGTCACATCTTATGAACCCGAATGGCAGCATGACACTGACTTAGCACAACCTAAGGAGATGTTCCCTTGTTATGATATGTATTAGTCTGCTAATCTTTTCAGTCTTTAATCCACAATACTGTATTAAAAGACCAAAAATAGTCTCCACTGTCATTAAAGGACAGTTCCTGCCTTTTTTTTTTTAAATGAAAATTCCAGTGGGGAGTTGAATGAATGTTCAGCCTGACAAACAGAATCCTTCCTCATGTTCCATCTCTCTGGCACAAAGGTTTTTCCACACTTCATTTTTCAGCTAACTGTCACTGTGGGGTTTTGAAATGGGTTTTTTGAAATTAATGTCAGCTTGTTCTGTGCGTCAGTGTTGTCGCTTTTCAGTTCTTCTAAATTAAACAAATATTTTAAAGCTGTGTTTGTCCAGCCAAACTCTTGTCATTTCAATTATTAGTGTTTCCACAAGTGTAAACACTTGTGCAGAGCACAGACGGACCTGGTATAATTGGAAATCTTACCACTGGAAATGACATTCTGCTTTCCCTGCGTCAACATGTCCCACTATAATGGTGGCACAGGAAAAGGAGTGAATGTCCTGGATATTCCAGCTGATATGTTTTGGTTTTCTCTCACATTTATTCTCCAGAATAAACAAAATGCAACATGCAAGTTACTGTTTCTTGTGCCCGTGATACATGATTTTCAGCTGTCAGAAATGATAATTTGAGGAACGATACGTATAATAACTGCTTACACCTCATCTCCACGAGGCAAAATCCTACTCTGGCAAAAATAATCATCCCTTTCAATTGAAGATTTGTGGGAGTTATGGTAAATAAAATACCCCCACACCTTTCTGTTCACGTCGAAACAGTGGGAAATTTCACCATCCCTGGTGGTGTCCAAGGAATGACTGGACGTGGCACTTGGTTCTCTGGGCTGGGTGACAAGGAGGGGATCGGGCAGAGGGTGGACTGGATGGTCTGGGAGGTCTTTTGCAACCTAAATGATTCTGTGATTCAGAGATAACCACCATAAAGAAACTGTGCCATCCTGCTCTATCAGGAGCTCTCTGATGCTTCACAAACTGATATTCCAAAGCTGATATTTTCCAGCAGTATAAAGTCATTTACTCTTTGTAGCAGTTTAGTACCAGGAAAGCACAACAGAGTGTCAGGAAAAGGTTTCAGGACAGCGTAGGGACTCCGCTCATCTAACCTGTACTTGATGGGCATATTCTACTCTTCAAGGCATCACCTACAGAGGGCCTTGACCTGCAAACTTAAACCCTACAGGTACAGCTCACACTTTAATGCAAAACACTGGAAAAAAGTAGATTTTTGAGGGCAACTTCTTGTGAGCTGGCAGTGGTACAGTAAATATTTTTTCTTTCATTAAGGAAGGAAGGCCACAGTGAAGGTGGTGGGGGTGGTTCAGGCAGGGTCCTTCAAACCCACCCAGAGCGATTCGTCTCTCAGAGCAACCACCTGAGGGGAAGTGAGAAAAGCAAGCAGGATGCTTCCTACAAAGAATCTCTCACATTCTGAGCATTTTCCTTCCAGGGAATTTTCCGAGCCAGCTGTGGTCTGTGCGTGGTGTGGGACATCCAAGGTCTGTCTGTCCCAGACCATGTCACTGCCCCGAGCCCGCGCTCGTGTCCTGCACCAGTGCTGGTCCCTTGCGTTTGGTTCTTCTGGACAAAAAATTCCAGGGGTCAGCTGTCCCTGGCAAAACCCACCTTTGTTCCTTACAGACCTGAGTGCCATGTTTCTCTAAATAAATCACAGAGGCTCTTTTGTTTAGCCGGTACAAGAGCAGTTTGTTTTTTCCACATGGTTTGAGTGCTTTGTTTGTATTTCAAAGTCTCTCCCTTTCTGCCTTTTTTTTCTGTGTACAGTTGAAGACCGAAAATTTGCCTACACAAGAGAATTGTTCTGATGCACTCAAAAGAATGCGAATTACTTTTTGGAAGAGATATTCAAAATTTTCCTGAGTGATTGCTGGTGGGAAGGACAAAATCTGCAAAACAACAATGACAGCAAATACTCCAGCTGAGGCAGATTTTTTTATTTGTACAATCTGGAAAGCAACAAAGCCCAAGAAACGTCCCAAAGGACCCCCATCACTTTTCGGTGTGTAACAGCATCAGGCTCTGGTTCAGCTCTCCAAGTAGGAGATCCTTTACCATGCTCCTCATACTCCTGAGAGATGAGAAAAGAAAGCACCGGGCTGTCACTCAGTATTCTGATGAGAACACATACCAAAAAACTATTTTACACTCAGTGTTCTGTATATCATCAGCCATTTATTTCCAATTCTTTGGAGGGCTGCTGTGAGGATCATGTGCTATCTGCATGAGGAATGGGTTTTGCACGACTTTCAAGGAAACTCAAGTTGAAATAATGGCATCATTTACAAGTCACAAAGGGAAGGAGGATTTTCGTGAGTAGGACATATTGATGAACTGCAGTTTCATCCCTGGGAAATGATTAATTGTTATGATGGGCTATTTTTTTTTCCCCCAGGATTTTTTCAGAAATACTTTTTCTGTGACATTTCATCTCTCATAGGATTTTTTTTTTGTACCTAGTGTTCTTTTTGACTGTGTTTTAATACATGTGTTCAGACTTTCCCGTTAGTAATGGCATATATAAACAAGCTGTCTCTCAGATGGAATAATTTAGTAATAAAACCTGTCTAATGACCTTGTCAGCCTGAACTCTGAGTAACTTTGAGGGTGAAAGGGCAGAGAGGAGAATCACTGTAACTACAAGTCAAGGTGTACAAATAGAGAAAGACACAGAAAGATGCAGAAACCAGTGCTGATAGAGACAAAATATTTCTACTTCCTTCTCATGACTGGGATAACAGGCAGACAAATACTCACAGAAATATATCTATTTATGTTACCACATCTTACCTTTTTCTATTTTTTGGAAAGGGTATATTGTTGCCAAAGTGTCCAGGCAAGAGCAATAAACAGGTTTTTTTGATGCATGTGTAGTAGAATATGAAAAAAACACAAGAAGTAGTGAGCATGATCTCAAAATTAATTGATACTCATCAAAACATGAAGAACTTATGAATGGGGGCCTCAACACTAAACTCATCTGGTGATTTCAGACAAAGAGAGAAACAAAATGCATATTCCATGGAAAAAGGAAGTTAGGAAAACCTGGCTTTTAAGTTATACTGCGAATTAGTGAAAACTAAATAGTTTTGACTTAACTATGGCAAGGAATTATCCCCCAATAGTTGCTTGTAGAGATGTTTCATGAGCTGACTGTGGAAATTCCTTTGGAAGATGAGACTAGGTGAAGCAAAGCAATTTTTAGACAGCAGTTTTGCAATGATCAAGTCACCCTTCCTAGAGGGGCTTTAGAAACTAGGCACTTGTTCTCATAACTCTCTAGAAAGGGAAGCAGTGGTGATTTGCTTTGAAGTGCGAGGAGAAATTAGGTTTTGAACTTCCTTAAAGGTCTCCAGCAGGAAGTGATTCCAGTTTGTTGAATATTCCTCACAGGCAGGAAATGATAGAATAGTCACAATTGCTGAAGCACTTGATGAAGGTGTTCTCCTTGGCTCAGTCTTTGAGTGGATCTGACGCAGTGCAGAGCATGTAAATAGGGACAGAATGATCCAGACACTACTCCCTTAGGAAGGAGACACTTTTTTAATTGCCTTTTGATTAAAAAATGATGCAGGCAGTATCATGCTGATCCAGCAGATGAGTAAAAAGCAAAGGCATTTCACGAGAAACCTTTTTCAAAATGAACCCAGATGCTTGTACTTTCAGGCCTAGGATGGTATTGATGAAAATAGAGAAAGGACTTGAGAAGTTGTGCTTGTTACAGCAATAACCAAATTCTTTAAAGAAAAACTCATAAACCATCCAATGGACTTTTATCAGGGACAAGCTCTCTGGGTTATTATCCAAATAGTCATACAGGAGGAAATTCATTATGAGAAGACCCCGTAAATGGCACTTCGGAGTCAGGGGTTCTGAAGCTGCTTGCCAGGAGATTGGAAAAGCTGGTGCTCTGATTTAATAACCACATATATGCCTGAACACAAGCAGCAAAAAATGCTGACTCCTCGTCCAGATGGCCTGAATCAGAACCAAATTGCAAACACTACCCTCGGCAGAAGAGCAAGTCATGGGCTGCTGGGGGGAACGTGCGCACGCAGGAAGAGGGGGCAGATGTCTTTCCTCCAGTTATTTGCAGAGGAAGGATAAGTTCCTGTATCACCCACAGGACCTGAATGCAGAGCAGGAAAAATGAGTGTCCTGGTAATTAAAAGCCTCCCAGCAAGGGGATGATGGTGCTCCAACAGCATATCCCAACAGTGTCTGTGACTGGAATGTACTATCTCCTCATGGTATCGCTGTAAGGGCGTCGTGGATTCTGGTCGTGGTGACAAATCTTGCTATTTGAAGGTGACATATATATATATATATACACACACACAAAGTTGTATTGTGTAAGTGGTGTTTATCCAAAATAAAGCAGTAAGAGGAGTTGTACATTCTATGCAGTAAGGGAAGGCTGTGTTGTAAGGGTTTACCTGGCTGTCTGGGGGTGGCTACGCACACAGAGTAGATTTTTCTTTGCCTAATGTGTGCAATCACAATGTACAAATAACTGCTAGCTTTGAGATGAAATAGTTCTTTGCAGAGAGATCCTAATGTGATCATGTAGTGTCATGACTGGTGTCATTTGGCTCTTCCCTGGGGCCTGACATGAGCAAAGAGCCTGGGGCACTCACCAGTGTTTCAGTGAATCAATATGGTCCAGAGTCACTCACAGCACGAAACTGGAATCCAAAATGATTCAGCAGCTTTGTGAGACTTTAAGGACCAATGAAATACTCAGATTGCCCTGATCCTGATGTAATCCAGGTCGTGTCTGGTTCTCTCTCTCCGTTTTTGGGAACTGTGTTTGTGGCACAGCACGAAAGGAATAGAAATAAACACGTTCTGTATTTTTTGATAGAACACTTTAACGAGAGTACAAAATGTTTCTTGGTGCTACTCATGCTTTGGCATAAGTTGATTAAGGCAAGAAAAATCTATTCCTGAAGGAGAAGAAGAAGAGATTTGAAACATGTGCAGAATAGGTGGGAACCAAATTAAAAATCTTTATGTTTTATTGAATTTCAGATCAAATTTGGGAGTAGTTGCTCGCAAAACAAAATCCATGAAGCAAGGGCATATGGAAGCAGTTTCTAGGGCATCTGGTGTGATTCTTTAAGTTTAGAAAAAAGTGGGGCTATCCCATTTATTAGTTATTTAGTGAAATGCCCCAGGCATTCCAGTCCTGCCAGGCTGCACCCAGAAACCAGGGTTTTTAAATTAAGAGTAAGATGGCATGTAACAAGCTCTTTCTGTTCTGTGGTAAATGTCCGTGGGCACTTTACCCATCAGCAAGTAAGGCTTAATTTAATTAGCTGGCTTTCATTCTTGTGAAATAAAACATATTACACATGCTTACACAGACAGACTTATGAGTTTATAAGATATAATGGGGTAGAACTTTTAATGTGCATCTATGTGCATTTTCATATGTGAAAGTTTGTAGCCACGGGAATAGCATTTATTAAAAACAATATGATTAGTACTTGGTTTCTTTGTTTAACATGCATATTGTGGTTTTAATGTTAACTTAGTCATGATTTATGTCGTGCCTTTCTGAATGTCTGGAGATACAGTATGAATTGCTATAGGAGAGGATGTGCGTAAGGCATGGGCAGATGTTTCTGCATCCAAGGACTTGTGAACACCTTGTGTGTAATGTGAGTAAATGAAGACGAACAGGTCTATTATTTTATAGAATTACTTTATGCTGTTGTTGGCACGCTGCATAAAACCACAGTAAAAGTCTGTTGTGTGTGTATTGGATGCTCTGATTAGTGAAAAAGACCTGGTGTGTGTTTTCTACACTTTTTGTTGAGGATATTTGTATTAAAATATGAAATATGGAAGGATGTTTATATTGATCTATAAAGATACATGGCACAGTGCAGTGGGGCAAGACATCCTGTGGATACCGTGCAGTGCACAGCTGCTCAGTGTGGCCTCTGACAGCATTAACATCTACCCTTGGGTTTGTGAGTTGCAGGAAGGGGAAAGGAGTGTGGAGGAGAGCGTGTGGCTGCATCTTTGTTTTGTTGTGGTGGAGGAAAAACGAGTTTCAGGGTAGGTGCAGGAAGCGAGTGTGGCAAAGTCGGCAGAGAGCAGCCGGGTGCAGGTTACTCGTGCTCTCTGTCACGGTGGTGGTCGTGCCCTTGGCATGGTGTAGCACCTTTGAGTACAGGTTATCCATACTCTCTGTCACGGTGGTGGTCGTGCCCACGGCACCGTGTAGCAGCTGTGCTGAGTACAGGTGAAGAGAGGCAGTGATGGAGGGTCACTGTCCCGGGGTGCCAGGGCCTGGCAGGGAGGGAAGATGTGGGTTTCCATGGGTGACACTGAGGAAACGCTGTGTGTGAAGGGAGGCAGATGCTGCGTGTGAGGGAGAGAGAAGGGGCTGACTGCCCTCTGTGTGTGCATGCAGGGAGCTGAGGGGGTGTGAGAGGAGCTGGTCTGTGTGCTGGGGTGTGAGAGGAACCTTTGTGTGTGCGAGGGGAATGTGTGTGTGTGTGTGTGTTAAAGGAACCTGTGAGTGTGTGTGTGTGTGTGTGAGGAAAGCTTGTGTAGGTGGATGTGTGAGAGAGAGAAAGAACCGGTGTGTTTTGGAGCGATCTGGTGGGTGCGAGAGGAGCCGGGACATGTGGGGAGAGCCGGTGCGTGTGTGTATGTGTGCCTGTGTGATGAGGAGGACCCGGGGTGTGTGAGCAGGACCCGGTTGGCGTGTGCGGGGCGCACCGGCATCGCCGCTCGGGGCGGGGGCGGCTGACGAGGGGCGGCAGGTGCTGACGCC
>VXAY01006162.1:209459-251728 GCA_013399855.1 Oxyruncus cristatus
CAGCGGAGTCTGGAGACCCACGCTGGGGCCATTCTTTCCCAAAAGGTCCAGATTGTGTATTTCCTCGCCCCTTGTCCCGGCTGGGCTGGGCTGGGCTCCCTGCGGAGCCCCTGCCCGAGGTGGGGGGCTCAGCCCGGCTCTGCCGCCGCGGTGGGCCGGGGGGTGGCTGTGTCACACTGGGGGGGTGTTGGGTGGCACAGCTTGGGGCTCCCAGCCTTGACTCCCGGTCGGTGCCTGCCCTGTGCCCTCCCGCAGCGGAGGCCGGGGAGGCACCGTGACAGCGCTGCTCCGGTCCACGGCGACGAAAGGGAGGGGTGGTTTCTGTGAGAGAAGGGTTCCTGCTAGAGAGCGCAGGAAAACTCCCTACCAACACCCTCATTGCTAGGCTGGTAGGGAAAAAAACCCCACACCTCTGGGTTCCGGCCGGGGCAGGGCGGCAGCTCCGCGCAGGCCGGGCCGCCCCGGAGCTCCCCGGCCCCGGCAGGAGCGGAGGGAGCCCCGGGTGTGCTGAACCTGCAGAAACTGCTCGGGATTCCCCTCCTGCGCCGCAGGTGGGGCTGAGCTCCCGCCCTGCTCCGCTGAGGAAGTTTGCGCTGCGGGTCTGGGAGCTGAGAGCGAGAGCTGTGATTTATTTTGGCCGAAGTTGTAAAAGACCTAGAGGGGTCTGCACCCGGCTGGCTCTGTGTCCACGGCGCGCTTGTTGCTCTTTTCATATGTGTTTATGTTGTATCTCGTACGTTTTCGTTCGCTTGGACACAGACCTTTGCCTTCTTTCATCAGTTTTCCTGTTTGCCTGCTGAAGCAAAGACTGATTGCTCCAGGAATGATTGAAATAGATTTGCAGAGTAAGGCAGGAAAACTGAGATGAGACTGCAAAAGAAACAAGTCAACTTTCTGAGTTTTTTTATTTATTTTTTTCTAGTTGCAAAAAAAAAAAAAAAAAGTCGCGGAGTTCGGTATTGTAAAAGTGAGAGACCTTCAGAGACTGCTTCAAAGTTAATCTAAACCAGAGTAATTGGGAGGTGTGAAAAACCGCTGCAGGGTTACTGTCGAGCTGTGTCTGTGCACAGAAGTAGCGCAATTATAAAACAAAGCAGAGTTTTGTCCTGACTGGCAGGGTGGATTTGGAAGTGAAAGGGTATCCTGTGGCTGACAGGTGGCAAGGGTGGCTGTGCTCATGTCTTGTCTTGCTTAGCGACTCTGAGGAAGCTCTTACTATTCATTAGAAGAGCATCTGACAGCTCGAAAACTTGTTTCATTTCCTAATTTGAAGGTGGGCCACTCTTGGATAACCATCGGTCACCGTAGAAACAGCTTCACCTATTTCCAAAATGACTTGTGTCAATTAACGTATGTTTTAAAGTATAAAGAATGAACTATGCAAATAGATTTTTTTTTTTCCTTAGATGAGATATATACCAAAATAGTTTAGTGCCTCTTTATCCTCTGAAGCAGTTTTCACCTCTCTGCTTTGTTTCTGCATTATTGATACTTTTTTTAAAGACCTTTTACTTAAAATACATTGTAACTGCTCCGGGATTGGAGTGGGCTGCAACTCTGTAGGAATTCAGCTCAAACACTGAGGGGTGGCTGTGCTTCTGGAGTAGATAACACAGGAATGTTCTTTACAAATAAGTCTGTTGAAAAGGATAAAAAAAAAAATAAATAAATCTGAAGTCTGTTTCATGTTCTTAGTCCTGCCATCAGCTTTCCTGAGATTGCATTTCCACACTTCAAGAACAGGCTTTTTGAGTTTTGTGAAGACGAGAGATAACAGCATCAGAGTGACAGTATAGGCACGTGTGCTGCCAAGTAAACAAATAATTTGAGATTTCTTCTGGTTTCCTTAGTTTAGGCTTGCTTGTAGCAGCAGCAGTTAAAGACTCGTGCATAGAAATGTAGAGAAACACTCTGAGCTGTGTAATTTCAGCTTCCACCTGAAGTAAATGTTTTGTCTCTCCGCTAAATAAATAAATAAATAGTGGAGAAATCGTGCCTATTTTGTTTTTTTTAAAAAAAGCCATTTCCACAAAGCTGATAATTAAACCCCATGCTGTTAATTGCGCACAGCTTCTTCAGCTCCCTGCTCTTGTCTGTTTGTCTCTGAGTGTGAGCAGCTCCAGCTGAAAAACGTTCGGCAAAGGGGGGGGGGGAAGGCAGGGAAATGTTTATAGGGAGGCTACTCAAAACAGTTATTTTTGTGGAAAGAGGATGTTGAATGCTTAAAGATCAACAAATAAATAAAGGCAACAGCAGTGTGATTCGCCAGAGGTATGATAAATGTTGGACCTCTGGATACCGTGGTCATTGGTGACGTGTTACACACACATTCGTGGGATTTTATGGAAATAATGAGTATGAAAATCATGGGCCTGTCTCCTCATTTCCATTGCAACAAGGAAAACCTTTAGCCTGCCTGCTTTCCATACAGCAAACGCCTGGAGTCTGGCTGAGGCACATAACATCCGTGTGTAATCCGAAAATTGGGATGAAAAACCAAGTGTGGTTGGTTTCATTTGCCTTTGCTGGAACTTGGACTATTTTACCTTGCTGTTCAGTATACACGTGGCATGAAATGAGTTGAAATATTATGCAGTAATCACAGATGATGATAATTGTAGATCCAAAATAGCTTGTAAAATAATAATAATAAAAAAACTGTTGCCAGAAGCTGAAATTACATAGCTGGTGACAGCTATTGTTCTCTGCTTTGAAATGGGTGGGCTGGTCTGTGTTGTGTATTTGAAAATCTGTTGCTGTCGTAGCAAAACCTGAAGTAATTTAATATGAAGCCATTTTTATGTTTTTGTAGATATTTGAGTGGAAATTATAACTAAACATACTAAGGTTTTTATTTATTTCTTTTTTATACAGGGGATTTGGGAAACAAGGATTCCAGTGCCAAGGTAAGCCACGACTGCTTTGCTGGCACACAGATGTTGTTGCACCTCATTTTGAAGGTACCCAAAAATCCCCTGCAGCAAAAGGGAAACAAGCCTTGGAAAAAACTAAGGAAGCATCTTTGTGTGAATTCTAAAACAAGGCAGTTTTTCAGTTAAATAATTATTGATATTTAGATCATCCACATTGAACAATCAGTAACTGTTCATACTGTAGTAACAGTGGTGGGTTGTGTGGTTTTTTTTTTTTTTTTTTGTAAATCCCATCGTGGTAAATGTAGTATAATCTGCATGATTCTAACTTTTCATGAGAATAGTCTGTGCAATTTAGCTTTTGCAGAGACCATTTTTCACATCAGAAGCTCTTGTCTGTGTGGGCGTTTTGGAAAATGGAATCACTTTTTAGTCATATGGCTTCTTTTCATAACCCAGCATCCCTGCTTTTCATTTTCATACAGTGCATGTTTAGGAGGACCTTTGGCTTGAACTACATATTAGGACAAGCAGCATTTTCCTGTCTTATATAATACTCAATTACAAAAAAAAAAAATCCACCTATGCAAAATCACTGATTTAATAAAATCTACTAACCTTGAGAAATGGAAAGCTGCTGCAGTGTAAGATAACTGTATAGGCTGTACTCTCACATAGTCTGTATTTTTGCCAAATTCTTATCATTATTTAGCATTTAATCATAAACTAACCACACCCAACTATCGCAGGGTTTTTCCTTTGTCATATGTTTGCTTATTTAGGATGAGGCTTTTTGTTGTCCCTCTCCCTTCCCTGCCTTCCCTGTCGTATCACCTGTACATTGTGTTCTCATTATCCAGCCTTTCCGTTGTCTTTTCCATGGCATTTTTAGTGGGTATTAGCTGGTGCCTTAGAGCATATTTGACTATCCTGACTGTTGCTTTTACGTAGTGAAATCATGGGTTCTGTGGAATTTTTGTGAAAGTTGATGCCAGCTGATACTTCTGGAGATTAAACCCCTGAGAAAGTGGATGTAAAAGCCTTTCCAAGATGTTGCAATAAGTAGTTTTCTTTCTGCAAGTAGAGACTTGCAGACACACACACGTAATGAAAGCTTTACGTGCCTGACTGAGGTAAGGACACATCCATGATTTTACCATGGATCTTGTATGCAATTTCCTCTGTGCCCCACTATTACATTTTGTAGCTATCCTTCAGTTCTTTGCCACCCAAACAAGTGCGTCCAAGTCGATGGGTCTGCAGTGCTCAGTCCCCAGTGGAAAGGCATTTCCTCAGTCCCACTCAGGATAGCTCAGTGCTTCCTAGTTCAGGAACTCTTTAGAGGTTCATTACAGGTGCCCATCGGTGCACAGAAAATAATTGGGCCTGCATTTAAATTAAACAGTTCTGTGACTTTACTTCCACAGTTTGCACAGGGCTGACTCTCTCCTGACTCCCAGTCGGGAGCTCGTGGCTCAGGTTAGGTGGGGAAAGTCTTTTCCACCTGCTTGTTCTTATGGGATCCCTAGGAATTTGCAAAAGACAATAAATTAAATTTTGCTATGGTTTTAATGCCCTGAATGTGGCAGAGGGTCAGGGTGCAATTGCATTATTACCACACAAGTGCTCAAGCAAGAGACAGTCCTAAAGTAGTTTGTCTTTCTTAATGTGTGTGTTTTATTTTAATGTGGCTGCTGTATAGACCAGGAAAAACATACTCAGAACAGCTGCTCAGGTTTACAGGCAGGAGTTGTGAGGTGTTATTTCATGGAGAGGAGGCAGAACTCCGCTGCATTACTGGAAAGAAGGGAGTTTGGGATGACAAACAGTGGGAAATGTCTGTCTTTGGTCATGGGTGAATTTGAAAATGAACTTGAAAGAGTTCAGCTGGATTAACTGTCTCCTAGGGATACGGTTCAGGAGGAATTTCCTCACTGAAGGGGTGATGAGGCATTGGAAGGGGCTGCCCATGGAGGTGGTGGAATCCCCACCCCTGGAGGTGTCCAAGGAATGATAGGATACGGCACCGGGTGCTCGGGGCTGCGGGACAAGGTGGACTCCATGGTCTGGGAGGTCTTTTCCAGCCTTTGTGACATTTTTATTGCCTCCTGTCATTAGGAAGCAATTTGCTGTTGGATATTTGTGCTTGATTGTTGATTTATAGGAACATGACCTATTCCAAAATATTGTGCTTTTGAAACAGGAGTTCTCACTCTGTTGGTTTGTTCTTGCTGGTTGCTGTTGATTGTGGCAGGGCAAACGTGATGGCAGGATTATTTCAGGGGGTTAGGGCTCTGTGTGGTTTTCTTACCTTGTCAAGCAGCTGTCTGTAACTCTGGGAGCTTTATGCTGATGTGCACCTGGAAATACTGCAAGAGCAATGGGAAAAACAGAATAATTTAAACCTTTCTCGATCTGCCACAGTGTGAAAGTTCCTCTTTTAAGGAAGCAGACTTTAAATTAAGCAAGCAATTAAGTTTTGGCTTCATCATCCTTTTGATACTGATTGTTGTATTTGGAGTATAACCTGTACTTTTCTTTCTGATTTGTAAGAAACGTTTTCCTGGTGAACAGAGCACAACAAATAGAGACTCACCGAGATGTGAAGATTGAATATTGTAGAACATGTATTTGTGTATGTTTAGAGGTTGGTTTAAGTTTAACACTGAAGGCTCAGCAAATTCCTCAGGGCAAGAATATTTTTAATTACAGTAATGTAAACGTGATCAACTCGTGTTCCTGATTAAGGGCCTGTTGTTAATTCTCTCGTAAATGGTTAAAATTTGTCATTAATAAGAGCAAGTTTTCCCTCTTTTAGATGGTTCCCTGAAGTGCAATATTCTGCTGTAGTTCAGCTTTGAATACATTTGGCTTAAGGATACTAACAAGCTAAGGAAGAGTTTCTCATTAGTTTTCTAATTTACGTAAATAAAAATTAAGGAAATCAATTAAAGCAGATCATTATGCTTTACTAATCTGTGCAACTCTTGCTCTTTCCACTGTTTTGTCCTGTCTTCCCTCAATTTATTTGCAGACAGTTTTCCTCTGGATGTTGAATTCTACCCCCCATCACTGTGCTAAGGTTTTGGAATAGCCTGGTCCGTGCTGGGTGTGTTTCCTCACACTGCTGGGTCTGGGCTGGGGATTCCTTCACTACAAATGGAAATGGGGGGATTTTATGAGGTTTTGTTGTACAAATAACGGAACGGTGTCACATCAAGCCAGAACTTCATTTCCTCTGTATTGTTTGTTTTTATCCACTACTTCTTGACCTCTCTGCTACAACAAAGAGACCAAAGAACCAACTGATGCCAGCTCTTTTTTAAAGCATGTATTTTCATTGACAATGTTGTACTAACAGTCTCTGTAGAGATGTGGTCAAGAAACTAATTTTCAGTGCTCTATCTATGGTCTGAAGACTTGAACCAGTGAAAACTCTGACCACCTGTGACCTGGTTGACATGCAAGTACATCCTCAGTAGTGATACAACATATTTCTAGTGGAAGCAGCACAATTTATTCCTTTTTGTGTATGGATCAAGGCTTAGTTCTTGGTTTTCCATCCTCATAGTGGTGTTTCCCCTACCAACGGATTCTTGTCCATTTGACAGTCTTCATTTTCCTTTGTAACAACAACAACAAAAAATCTATCACATGGTTGTGTTGCTTCTTATAAAAATGATTTGTTTCTTCCTTACTTGGAAATGTTGTTGCCAAAGTGTGGACCAGATACAAAGCAAGTTCCCCTCTCTCTTCCAGAGTTGTTTCTCTTGTCTCATTATCATTCTTGTGGTAAGATGGGGTATTACAGACCACAGTTTGAACAATGTGGGTGTTTTCCTTAGTGCTCTTTATATTTATTAGTCATGTGCTACAGTTTACATTAACTAATGTCTCTGTAAGCCTGAGATGGAGAAGTTAATTCCAAGGAGGTCTGTGACTGTTTATGATGACTGTGTAGCTTAAAAGTCAGCATGAAATGGGAACTTAGTAAAGATACATTAAGGAGGCAGCTGCTTTAAGTGTATTTTTGTGTGTATAACTTGGACGTATCCGTTCAAAAATGGAACCCCCAGAGCAAAACCCAAACAGATACACCACCACCCCCCCCCCCCCCAAAAAAAAAAACAACCCACAACCCAAACAAAATAAAAAAGCAGCACCCGGGAGCACAAATTGTAGCTGCACACAGACAGTTTCCACAATTCCTTTTGCCAGCTCTGTCCTTTCTGTTGGCCTTTTGCCCTCAGCCTGATCTGTGGGCTGTGTATCTGTGGACCACTTCTCAAAGGGCAGTAATTCTAATGATCTTCAGATGATTTGGCACACAGAGACAGATAAGATGCTGGCTGTGTTTGTCTTGTCAGCCTTTATTGGTTCATTCTTCTCCTCCTTTGGCTGTCCTTACTTTTGCAGCATCTGACCCATTTTATGAGGAAATATGGTCCTATTAATTGCTGATACCAGTGAAAGTTGAGATTCTGCTCCTATTTCCACAGCTGAACTCTAAGAGATCTTTGAGAAATTACCCATGTTCTGAGTTTTTACTGAGAGCAGCAGTGGCAGACGAAACTCCTGAGGTTTAATGAGTGCAGATCCATCTGTATTGGTTCAGATCAGGAAAACCCTTTGGAAATGTGTTATCCCAGTAATCCCTGTTCTCACCATGCTTTGCTCTCTGTTGTTGGGTGGTCTTGGAGCAAGGAAAGTGGGTTTCCTTTGGGTGCTGCCGGACAGAGCTGCATTAGAGCAGCACATTTAATGACCTCCAGGTGCTGAGGGGTGGTTGGTTCGTGGATCAGCTGCAGCTCCTCACACATGAAACCCCTGAAATTGGGTGTGCAGTTCATAGCACTGTTTCCCTCCACAAATGTGTTCCTGTTGGAGCATTACCTGGCAATGGAGATGTTTATGCTTCCAACCTCTGTCTGCTGTGCTGGGAAGGGGAGGTGTTGTCTCTGGGCACAGGGAGTACAACAGGACATCTGTGCCAGAGGAGGGAAGATCCACGTGTTCTTGTGGGTGAGGATTCTCTGGTACTGCAATCCCCAAAATGTTCTGTATGTTGAATGGATAGGGATGAGTCCCCATCCCTGGAGGGGTTTAAGGAGGTGCAGATGTGGCACTTGGGGACATGGTTTGGTGGTGGCCTTAGCAGCATTAAGGGTTGGACTTGATGATCACGAGGGTGTGTAGTGATGGGACAAGCCTTAAGCTGAAGGAGGGGGGGGTCAGATTAGATATTAGGGAGAAATTATTTACTAAAAGGGTGGTAAGGACCTGGAACAGGTTGCCCAGAAAAGCTGTGGAGTCCCTGACCCTGCAAGTGTTCAAGGCCAGGCTGGATGAGGTGCTGAGCAACCTGGTCTAGTGGAAGGTGTCCCTGCCCATGGCAGGGGCTTGGAACTAGGTGATCTTCAAGGTCCTTTCCAACCCAAGCTATTGTCTGATCCTGAACGTCTTTTCCAGCTTCACTGATTCTATAATTCTCAGTGCTCAACACACAATTCACTGTACCATTCACTCAACACTGAATGTGGCAGTAAAATAAAGAAATATGCCATTGTACTTCTGTTTCTCTAGAAAATTTCCTTGGTGATATTGTGCTCATCAAAACTGCAGCATAATTAAATCTTATCTTGCAGCAAAAAACTTTCTTGTATTACATTTCAAGAGCAAAGCCATCTTTATCCTTCCCACGCTTCTAACATGCGAAGTTTTGGGTTGTTTACTGGAATCAGATACCCCAGCAGTGTGTTCCAGTTAAAAGAAACTGATTGTTCCAGTGCCCTGGATGTAATTCTGTGGAGCTCCTCAGCTTCTAATTAAACATGTGGGAGTGATAGCTCATCCCAAGCTGACAGATAAACTACTTGGAGTCCTGGGCACGAGAAAGTCTGGCATATTCTTCACTTTTTCCCCTCTGCCTTGGTGTAATACTGCACATCAACTGCTGATATGCAGCCACATATGGTGTTAATTTTAAACAAGATTTATGTAGATTTAAGTGACTTATGCCATGAGCAGAATTTAATGAAATGTTGGGAAGAAAGTAGCGGAAAGATGAAAACAGATTTCCCTGTTGGGATGCATTCAATAATTATTTCTTTCATGTTTGCTTTTGTGGATTGTTTCTCTTTAGGATGAAAGGTAGAAATAATAAGTGATTTAATAAATACTTTAGACTCAGTTCCTGAGCTTTTATACCTGCAGTAGAAAGCATCAAAGTCTAAGAGTGAAGGACTCTCTTGTGGATAATTAATAACAGGAACTACCCCTTTAAGTGTTTTTAAATCTTTGTGGATGCTGAACATTATAATTCGAACTGTTTGCAGCAGTGCCTGGTGAAGACTTGCAGAGGCTGGGGGTGCTTGGGAGCTGGTTATCAGCTGTTAGTTTTTCAATTGCAGCTATTTATGAATAATGCCTTCCATAAATGTGATTCATAACCATCACTTCGGAGTCAGGCAGCGGAACATGTGTGGATGTGTCTTTCTGTGGATCTCATTGTCATTTACTCTGACTTCTTAATCAGAATTGGATTTACATGAAGGGTCTTTTTTTGGTTCCTTTCTGCAATTACATAACTTGGACTCCTAAGATTCTGCAGGCACGCAGGTCTCTTTTCAGGTTGTCTTCTAGCGACTTGATTTAGATTTTTGGAATCATGTTACTGGGTCAATTAAAATCTTTTCGTCAAATGAGCTTTGTTAGAAATCTGGGATATGGCCTTCTAAATGTAGAAGTTGACAGGAATTATTATTTTTGTCTCCTGTAGTTTACAAAATGTCCTTTTTAAATTAATTATTTATTCAGACTGATACAGAAACATGCTTCTTGAGCTAAAAATCCAAGTTTGTCTGGAAACACCAAAAATTAAAAAAAAAAAATATTATTGCTCTCTTTAACTTGCTACTTCCTAGTTTTTAAAATGGAGCTGCAGAATTCTAATTAATACTTTTTGAAGATCAGATTTCTGGAAATTCAATGTTTTTATTGCTCCAGGTGATCCTTAAAATGACAGCATCATTGAATATTGGTGGCAATTTAAGTAACCATTTTCAAACTTAAAATCTACGAGAATCAGATGTTTAAAACTGGGTTCTGCACTAACATTGTGCATCAGGGTGTCTACTTAGTATATGTTAAAAAAAAATTAGTTTCTCAAAAAAGTGGATCCGATGCTGCCCTTCCTTATTTTACTGTAAAATGTGGGGAAAGTATGTTTTATAAAGTACAGACTGAAGGCAGAAGTTCTCATTCTGAAGAGTGGTGAAGGTTATTCCCGACGTAACTCTCTTCCCAGAGCACAGAATCTTCACTCTTCCTTTTCCTTCAAAATTAAGAACATTTTTAACTTCTCTGGAATTTGTGCTAAGTGTGGTATTTCAGCTCCTTAGTAAACAAACCATTATTCATGTACGAGAATGAGTTGGAATAATAGTTTATCTTCTTCTTTTCAGCTTCTAGTCTGTGTGGGTTTAATATTTTGGTTTTTACTCACCAGGATATCAGCCAGAATCCACTTCAAAGTGTTCTTGCTCTCAAGAACCTGGGCTTTAATATTTAAAAAAAAGGTGAATCTTTCTGTTCTGGCACAGAATGCAGAAATAAGCCTTATCTTATGGAAAATGATTGTGTACGTTAGTGTTTTACTGGGTTGATTTTAAGTTTCATTGTTCCTTAAGGCTTGGGAATCACGATCTGCATTTTTATTGCTTTTCCCTGCAGATAAGGTGAAACAAACTTCAGGAAAGCGCAAAGCCACCCCCCTCATAATTGTCTTTGCTTGCTGAAGTGTCTCTGCAGTGTCATTTTTCCTGCTCCTCCATCGCCCTCCTGCATTTCCTTGGCATCTCCTGATTCCCTGGGCCAAGTGTTACCTGCTGCCTGTTCCCTACACCCTCCTACCTGAACTAGTTTCCCCATTTCTTGCACGCAGGCTCTGATCCACAGGGAATCTATTGAGTGCTGAAGGTGACACCCTGCTAGGTGCTGACAGGTTCTGGGCAGCTCCGTTTTCTCCTGTTCCAGGACTGTGTAAAATGAACGGATTCCAACCCAACGATTCCCCGAACGTGTTTGTCTCGTGTAAAACGTTGAAAAATAACCCTGCCACAATAAACACAGAAACACACTAAGCAGCAGAGTTTATTGTAAGGGTGCGTAGAAAGGGTTTTTTTTCATGTTTTTCCACCGTGGCAGGATAACTGATTGAATTTGTGATGTGCTGTGAAATCAGTCAGATTTTGGACTGCTCCCTACCTTGTTTGCTAACTTTTTACTTGAAACGAATTAAATTTGAGAGCATTCCAAGTATGTCAGTTTTACATCTTCCTTTCTTGTCGTCAGCTTTTTAGAAGTACATCTGTTGGATGTATTTTTATAAAATGGAACTTCTCTGTTAATACAAGTGATGTGGGTGCAGTAGAAAGCAAGAGGTTAAGTCTCCTCTGTGGGTATTTTTTCAGTTCTGCTCTGTGTATGTGCCACTGAGACAAATGCTGTAAGATTACAGAAAGAAGGGAGAAAAACGTAATTTTGTTTATTTAATTTTGATATTGCTCAGAATCCCTGTTTGATCTTATTGAGAGATCCTCAAGTGTGAGCCTTTAAAAGACAGTGAACGCTCAATGTCTAGTTGTGCAACTTAGTTAAACTGTTTTTTGTGGTGTCTCTAATACAGTGAATGTCCAACACACACAGCTGTTACAACTGCCTGAAGATCCTGGGGAATATTGTGTGTTTTGTTAAATATGAAAACTTAATGAAATCCTTTCTTATCTCACTATAACAGTGGGGAAAAGTGGTAATTTATTTCTTTCTGTTCATAGAACCATAGAATGGGTTTGAGTGGGAAGGGACCTCAAAATTCATCTCATTCCAACCCCTGCGACGGGCAGGGACACCTTCCACCATCCCAGGTTGCTCCAACCTGGCCTTGGACACTTCCAGGGATGGGGCAGCCACAGCTGCTCTGGGCAACCTGTGCCAGGGCCTCCCCACCCTCACAGGGAAGAATTTCTCCCCAATATCCCATCTGAGCCTACTCTCTTTCAGTGTGAAGCCATTCCCCTTTGTCCTGGCACTCCAGGCTCTTCTAAACAGTCTCTCTCCATCTTCCTTTTTGGTTCCCTGAAACCTTCTCTCTTCCAGGCTGAACAATCCCAATTCTCTCAGCCTTTCCTCATAGCAGAGCTGCTCCATCCCTCCAGTCATCTTGGTGCCTCCTCTGGACTCACTCCGACAGGTCGATGTCCTTCCTGTGCTGGGCACCCCAGTTATTTGCTTGGCTAAATCTGCCCTGTAAGTTGGTACAAACAGTATAGATTCTGGAGTGTCTGTGATCTGCTGTCCCTGTGCAGCAACATCCCTGGTTTGCCTGTGAAAAGGAACCCAGAAAAGCCGTGTAGTCACCAAGGAGGGCTTTAATGTGCAAGTGGTGGGGATGTTTTATCTCCCTTCCCCTCGGAAGCTGTATTGTTTCCTAATGGACCCTACAGTCGTTATGCCAACTGCACAGTAGGCTCTGCCTCGCAGGATTTACATTCTGCTGCTCTCTGCTCTTCACAGTTGTTTCACTGAGCACCAATTCTGAGTGTTTCGTTCTGCCTTAGGAATCCAGGTGTGCCTGATGGATCTGCAGAACTGCTGCCTGCCCTTGCTCTCATGTGTGGACGAGGCAGCAAAGCTTATTTCTAAGATTTCTGCATAAACCCAATTCTTGTCAGCTCCCTGATGCTGTGTGAAGAGGAACAGCTTAGCTGTCAAGTTGGTATAAAGTTCTCATCATCTAATTAAGCTTGAGCTTCTTTGAACCCTTAGCAAAATCTGAATTATGTTGTATATTATTAAACCTGGTACAAGACCAGACATCACTTTTCGTTTTAGAGGATAAATGTATTGTTTTACAAATATATACAGCTTGCATTTTATTAAGTGCTGCATCATCATTTCGTGGCAGCAGATCCTTTGCATAATTTCTGTGGGTTTGGATACTTGACAACAAATGTGCTGAAGGCAAGGTCTGTTTTAGAAAGTCCCTCAAACAGGATATCCCTGGAAGCTTGGGACTGTTTTAGTACCTGGGACAGATATAATGGATTGGATATACCTGACTTTGACATTTTGCTCAAGATGCTCCAGGTTTCTTTATGAATAGAGTAGCAAATGTAATAAGAACACTGTGAAATATTTGATAATAGAGCCACTTGTGTTTTGGGAAGAGGGAGGACAAACCTTTATCACCACTGCATCCCCTTCCTGCTCTCTGTAGGTCTTTGACTTCAGATTCCTTTGTTTCCTGCCTGTGCCTTGAGCTTCTCTGGCCCTGTGATGGTGGAGTTGTGCATATTTACAATCACAGGCAGCAACTACAGCTCCAGTTTTCAAACAACCCAGTCACCATAATGGGCCTGTAAAGTCTCAAGGCTTTTTATTGCTCCTGTCATCTCAAGTGCTTTTGACTCCTGATTACAGAGCAATAAAATGTGGGTGGTTGGGTTAATGTGAGTGACAGCAACGGAGATGTCGTCTGAGAAGGTCTTGAGTGAACAAATTCATTGATGCAAGGCCTTGAATTTATGGACACAGAGTAACTCTGACATATTGATCATTTAAGTAAATGTGTAGCTTAAGACTGATGAAGGGAATAAAAGACTTCATAGATCATTAATGTATTTGGGAGGTCTAATTGGCTTTATGCAGGGTTTTGTAACAAGCTTTCTGCAAGGAGCATTGATAAATATGCTCAGTAAATTTTAATGAAGTCCTAAACACTATCCATGAAGCTTATTTTGTAATTTAAATCAATACATTAGAAAGAATACTAATTGTAGAACTTATTGTAGAATTAAATTTTTAATAAATCTTTCCCTTTCTTGGCTTTTATTCATCTTATGCAAATACTGACCTTTGAATTCTTACTGTTGCCTGTGTTTTATTGAGCCTCACTTCGAAGGGGTGAGAGGACGTGTGTGTGTCATCTTTAAGCTTTTGTTGTAACAATTAAAAGGGCAGTGTCAGACATTGGATCACTTGACATTTAACATGGCAAAATGAGAAGGAAATCAGTGATAAAAATCAGTGGGGTTAATTTTAGAACCATCAAATTCTAAGTGCAGGGAGTAAAAACTAGGCTGGCCAGCAGGGAGCATAACTGATGTCTTCCCAGAACTTCCAAAACACAGCTTGTACCAGTTCTGCAGTCAGGGGTACTCTTTGTAAGGGCCATGTTGAGCTAATAAACGTTCTTAAGATTTGAAAGCCTGGATCTTGCGAGCAGCTTTGTATGAATGGATCAGTATCACAGCCAGTGAAAGTTCATCTACTAAGTTGTCCTGTATGGCCCAACTGTTGGGATCTGACCTTAATCTGTAGTAAATAGTAGAGGCTTTAATGCTTATTTTTATTTGCAGTGCAGAGATCCTCTGAATAACTGAAGCCTCATATTATGCAGAATTCTGCATTAATATTTAGTAAAGCGAGCTGCCCTTGATACAGAGGGTCCAGTAACCTGGAGAGGCACGAGATGTGCTGATATGTGCGCGTGTTATCCTCTCACTGTCCAGGTGTATTTTTTTTTGAGGTGGAGATTATTTGCCAGAGCCCAGTATTGAAGTTTTGATGTGGTAGCATGATAATGTCTCCTGAAGCTTTACATCAAAATACCCTGTCGCATAAACGGCCGATATAACTTAAATTATGCTTGTTGTGGCCTGTACGGAAGGACAGAGCTGGAAACACCACCTGAAACGTTCACTGGATGCAATATGCACCTCGTGGGGAGGAAGTGGCCAGCTCGGGGACTATGCAAAAAAACATTTCTCGTTGCAAACATCCCTTGTAACAGCAACTAATAAGCACTAGTGGGAAGATGCATCCTTTGCTTCCCAGCTAACTCAGAGAATGGCTTCATCCCCTGTGTGTGTATAATCCACAAATACACTGTGGGAAATAATTGGTGTGATTTTTTTTTTTTTTAATACCATGATCCTCAGTGCTGACCCTGGAGGAAAAGCCTACAGTGCTGTTTCTCAGCAAATAGAGTTCTGCCAACCTTAATGATACGGAGATGATTTATTTTCATCCCCTCCCCTCTTGTTTCAGAATGTAGTTATCAATGGAGCAGAAAATGATACACTTCAAACTTGTTCTCCTCCTGTAAGTCCTTGTCACTTCATATGTAACTTTTCTGCTCTCCTGTTGGGTACAGAAAGCTCAGGTCATGGCTCTGGAGTGTGTGTTGTGGTAGGAGAAACTTGGTCCTTGAACTGAGTTCTGTCTGTAGTTCCTAGTGAGTTTTAGAGTGAATGAGATCTTCCACACAGGTTATTCTGCTGTACACAGTTAATTGAACTAATAGGATCACCAAAATCAAATGGGTGACGGGAAAGAGGGTGATCTTGCTTGAGAAAAAAGTGATCAAGAGGTATTTTCCATTGTGTTATCTGTAATATCGATAAGAAAATGCTTAACTTGGTTTTCAGGTTGTGACTTTGGGATTTTTTTTTTTCCTTCCCCTATTGCACTGCATTTCAATAAGATAGAGCCCTTAATTCAAGCTCTTGTTGCATGAGCAAATTTTTTTTTATCCCCAGGTTGAGGCTTAAAACCAGAGTAATTTATTCTTCTGTGGTGTCTCCTTCTGCAGTGAGAAATTCATTCTGACCTGATGGCGAGATCAGGGTAACAGATGCAGTCTTTGGATCAACCAGCTACAGCTTTTGTGTTAACCAGTCATCAGGAAATATCACCAAATTACTGGAGCACAAAACGCATCTGTTGGAAATATGTTTAAATCTTTTGTGAAATAGGATGGGAAAAACATGACTGGGCTGGGGAGTGGCTTTGGAAACAGCTGTGCTGAGGGACGAAGCATGGCCCATGTGAATGAGCTCTTTTCAGAAATCCGAGCAGACCCAGTTGGAGTTGGGTTCGTGTGGCTTCTCTCCAACTGTTTTGTGGCTCGGACTGTTGCAGAGATGAATTCTGGAGTCTGGGTGTTCTGTCGGATGAGATCTGCCCCTGTGCAGGTTGGTGGGCAGCTTTACAACAGCTTTACAACTGTGTGTGTGGCTTTACAACAGCTGAAACCTGCACTTTTTAGCTGCTTATAATTCCTGACTCAGTCTCGGCTTCGCTTGCTACGTCGCATCCTTCCTTTTGCAGGAATCCCGTCCTAATTCCCCGCATTCCAAAGGAAAGCGTTCAGCTGTGAATCCACCCTTTAACATTTGCTTAGCGCTCAACTCTGATATTTTATTCATTTGCTCTAATGGCATAATCCACGTTGCCATGAGGATGCTGTTCCGGGCCCCGTCTCTGCTCTTAGAAGCTGATGTCCTGCTGTGTGTGACACCACCATGTCCTAGTTCTGGAGCTGCCTGTTGTGTGGCCCTGACTCAGAGCTCCAGCCTGTTCCCTCCTCACATCTCACCCTGCACCAGCACCACAGGCCTCTCTTCCCTGTTCTTCCCAGCCTTGTGGCAATTCCAGCACCAGGACTTGGCAAAGCCCTGCTGTGGCACTTGGGAGGGGGAGCCCTGAAGGAAGAGAGTGAGTTCTGGGTTACTCATTAACACAGGATAAAACATCAGTTTCTTTCAGCACTCTCAGTGTGGAAGCCTTCAAAAACTTCAGGCTGAAAATAGAGAAATAAAGTTTTTTGGACTTCGGTTTTAGGAGAGGTAGAACACTGGTTATTATTTAACAGGTGTAGTATCTGCATAATAGTTCTAAAATTACTTTTAAAATGATTTTAAATGTGAATTGCTTTCAAGTAGAGTTGATGTGGAAACTTCTTTCCTTAGATCTTCTTTTTTAAGGTATTTCATGAGACCAGTTTCCACAAAAATCCTGTTGAACAATGTAAAATGTCAAAGCTTGCTGAGATTCAAAACAGCTGTTTCCAAAATGCATCCTGAGTCGATGGGAGGCTCCAGGCTTTCTCTAGAACAATGCACTAAACCAATGTGTTATTGAAATTCTGTGTCCCCAGATTCATTTTATGAGAAGAGCCATCTTAATGAAGATGGTGTTCTATTTTAGGGTTAAAAAAAATCTGCAGGCTGTCTCCTGAGAAGCCACCAAGATCTCTGATAACACAACGTTTTATTTATAGATCGCTGGTATGTTTAAGAGGCAGAAATTTATCAGCAGTCCAGATGTTCTGGTTTTGCTGATTAACCTGTGTCTGTATATCCCTGGGCCGTGTCTTCACACATGGACTTGCAAATCATAACATGGTTGTGGTATTTGAACTAAAAATGTGTCTGGTTTTCTAAATGTTGTTTTTTAGACAGGAACACTCTGCATTTCTGTCATTGATTTAAGGCTCTCCAAAACATGAAAAATTGAATTGCACTGAGTCTCATTTGTATGTCTCCACCTGTAAAACAGTGCTTTGATTACAAAATTGTGACAGGATCAAGGAAATGAGATAAATATGTGAGACAGGACTTGTTTTGTTTTGGTTTTCGTCACTGTGGTACAAAGTCTTGTGCAAAGACATATTTATGCTTCACGAGATCCTGGTCCTAAGGAGCGTGAATACTAAAGGGATGAGTCAGAATAAGAACAGAACCCTGCAATTCCAGGCAGTGATACAATAATCTCTCTGTGCAGTGCTGCTTGAGCAGAGCTTCTCCCATGTTTGCCCTTGCTCTTTGTTCTGCAGAATAAGGTGCAAGGTTTTTTTGCTGGTGGGAAGTTGTAGTTTTTCAAGCAGAGTATTTTAGAGGAGGTCATTGCATAAAGGCAGATTCGGTTAATATTGGCTTTCACCATGGAATTACTTTTATGACTTGTTACACCTGAAGGATGAGTTATGTCTTCTTACTTTCCATTTGGTTTTCTGCTGGGGAAGTGTATTCTCATCTAAACCTCTTCTGCCTTCTCTAGGATGCCCCATGGCTTAAGGGTTGTTGAAATGAGAACAAAGGTGTACTGGATGCCTTTCTCAACGGCTGCTTGCTCCCAATTAATCTGTTCCTCAGATCATCCCTTCAGCTGGCACCAGCTCAGCTTGTGTAAAGCACAATAACCCTGCCCGTGCCAGACCCGAGCGTGTCCCTGCTCCAGTGTTGTCACTTTATCACCCGCTTGACAGGTGTGAATTTAAGCACTGATTTCACAGTTAAAAGATTTTATGTATTTAGGTTGGGAAGTTGGTTCGCTGCTTCATCTGCTTTAGTCCATTATAGGATTTAACTTTGGAAATCAAGTCTGAGAATTTTTGGAAATTATGAAGGGTCCTGATGGTGTCTATTACCCTGGCTCTGTTAAATCCCTGTTTGCAGCTGACGGGGTGTGTGTTGGGCTAAAGTGGCAAACACATGTTGAGGTTGGAGTGTGATTTCTACTATATGTCTGCAATTTCAAATCCTCCTTCTAAACCATGGCACTGTTTTTTGGGTCTTGATTAACACAGTAAAATTTTATCCAGTCATGCTAACAGAATCTTGTTATCATCGCTGAATTCTGTTCCTAGAGAAGAAATGTTTTAAAAGCTCGTTGCAGATGGTGTTCCATCTTTCCAGATAATAAGATTAAAGTGTGTGACGAGGCATCTTCAGAAAGATTAAAAAAAAAAGCCAGGATGGTGGTGGGATATTGTCACAACCTCTGTGGAAGTGACAATGATGCAGTAAATCGATGTCTTGGCCATTTTGATTCTGGTGGAAACTTGATACAGCTGCGTCTTAAAAAGCCTGGGAAAACTATTTATGGGAACCAATTTCTGCAGATAGCAACAAATCCAGCACACTATCACCATCTTTGGGATGTTTCCTTATTGGAAGCTGGTGGAATGAAACAGAGATATATTAAAAATGCGGTGTATAGCAGAGCTATGAACACTCTTGGAAGTATTTGCACTTCCTGATGTGGCTTCCTTCATCCAGGAACACCTTTTGACCCCAGTTGGAACCAGATTCTTTCTAGTTCAGCAGCTCTCGAGCTGGAGGGAGAGCACATCACTTATCTTGGAGATGGGAAATGCTTCCCTGCCAGGCAGCTTTGAGCAGGGCAGAGAGTTCAGCCTCAGCTTGCCCTTCCCTGCCCCTACGGCCCAGATAGTTCCAACTTGTGGGATGAAACCCGTGTGGGCTCATTCTCTTCTCTCCCTCTCTGGAAGGGATTTGTGCCGGGCTGGAGTTCACCTGCCCCGAGTTTCCACCAGCGCGAGAGTTGTTGCTGTGAACACAGAGAAGGAAAGGAGGAACAGGAAGCAGGGAAGAGGGAACAGGAGGAGCCTTGGCAGAGGGCGAGTGCCAGGAACAGGAGAGCTGGGAACCTGCCTGGGCATCCTCTAGGATAGCAGGAGTGATTCCCAGAGTGCAGAGCAGGGGTGGTTCCCGGACTGTGCCAACAGCTGGGTTTACACTTTGCGTGTCATCTGTGTTGTCAGAACATTTTGCATGTTACACTTGGAGAGGGGAATTCATTCCAAGAAACTGAAACTTCCACGGGATGTTGTTTTGCACGAACTTGGAAAAAAAAAATGCAGTTTTATATTTCAGCACTCTTTTGCTCTTCAGATGTTATCTGAAACGAAGCCTTTCCCCTAGTTCTTGTTGAGTCTTTGGGAAGACTTGATCTGTGGGTTCTGTTCAGTTACTCATGTTTTCTTATTAGCAATAAGTGAAATGTAGTTTGTGCTACTTAATTTCATTAAAGCCTTGTATGGTAGGGTTTCCATCAAGAATGCAGCTAGTAGATGAGAGGATCTTTTGCCTTCTATTGTTTTGCCTTGCCACTGTTAGTCACTTCTGAGTAAACAAAAGATGTATTCTGAAACAATTTTTAAACTCTTTCGATGTTAAGTGCAGCCACTTAATATGGCAATCAGGAATAAATTTATAACGAAATTCTACATGACCTCCATCCTTTTCCCTCGCTTTGCTGTCAAATTCATTTTTGTTTATTACTCTCAAATCACACTGATCTGCAACAGTCAGCTGGTGTGGCCTAAAAATAACCCTTCCTTGTATATCATGGTGTTTATTTATGGATGTATTGTAAGGAAGAGTAACTTCTGTGGTGTGTTGTGTAGGGGCAACTGGGACACTGTTCATGTATGTGCTGGAACATGGTTTACCGTGCCTGGGCAGGGCTGGGTGTGATGTTTACCCGTGCCAGGGATCCTGCCAGCAGCAAGTGCACTTCCCTTGTGGCGCGTGCAGGATGGATCCGAAATACTTGGCAGTAACGGGAGGTCGATGGGACATGAGCAACCCCCCAGATTTATGGATCCCTCCAAGCCCTGCTGATGGGAGGCTGTGATGTTGTTTCCTGTTCCGCAGTGGAATGCCGGGGGTGGGAGAGGCCCCGGTGTGCCAGCGCCGCGGTTCCTGTGGGAATTGCAGCTGGCCCAGGGCCAGGGGGACCTCAGCAGGTCGTGCAGGTGTCGGTGTGGCACCACAAGCTGTGGAACCTGTCTGAGAAGCCGAGGAGCTGCAGAGCTATGCTGGACCTCACTCTGGGGATGGCTCTGCCTGTCAGACCTGGATTAGAAAGTATCAGTTTTTTAGCCCTGTTTATGGTGGTTTGAGCACTGTTGCCCCCAGCTTCGGTCACTTTGCTTTTATCCCTTTAAGAGTGGCTAAAAATGTGAAAAATGAGCATTATACGTACAAGCTATTTTGTTTCTCGTATGTACTTAAATCATTTGGGAACTGACACTTTAGGGCCATGTCACTTCTAGCTCGGAAGGAGAATTTCTTACGTTTCCCTGTAGAGCAGTTCTGCAATGGGAAGAATCCTTCGTGGTTTGTAGCAAGACTGGGAATATCTTGCATAGGAAGATGTGGGGCAATCCACTCCGCCTCCCCCAGCAATTAATTATTGCTCTTTAGAAATAATTAACAAAGGGCTATTGATACTACCAGCCTCATCCTGGTACCAGATAAGCTCTCCTTGGGACTGGAATGTTGTTTCTGGGCAGGTAGTTCTGCACGAGCATTACCTGTGTGTGTCACCTCATTTCCTCCCTGTCAGAAACTTCACGGCATTATTTGACAGGCTTGCATTTCCACTTATGAAATTGTAACAGGAATTAAAAAGATGGTTTAAAACACCTTTCCCCCCCCTCCCTGTTAACACTCTGAAGCGTTGGAAATCATTAAGTACTTGGTTGAACTATAAGCTCCGTGGTAAATTGTTTGTATACTCCTGCCTGTTTTGTTTTTTTTTTCTCTCATGTAAACGTTTTCCTTTCTTTCCTTTTTGTCAGTTATTCTGTAAATAGATTACTTCAAGAATACAAAGATTGCTTTTCACGAGGTTAATAGTGGTGGGAACAAAAGCCGTACGCACACTGAACCTTGCTTGGTGGGACCATGCGTAGAACGTTTGGGGAAAATGACTTTACTTACCAGAAACCAATCTCAAAGGAGTGATTTTTTTTTTTTTTTAGAAACTGAAAGAAATGTGCCCACGCAGTGGTGTGAATGAAGGAAATTGGGTTTTATTTCTCTATGGTTATCGCTCTGGTTGTGGAAGAGTTCTAAGGGTTTGTTCCTGCTGAGAATTATTTTTCCTGTTGTCTTAGTCATTTACATAAACTCGGGTGCAAGACAGTTAAATTCAAAAGTATGTCTTGTTTTGAGGACAGAGTGAGTGCCAACATTGCAGAAACTTCCTACAGTATTCTCATTTACACTCAGTAATAATCTGTATTTAGGTTTATTAGGGATATTTAGATTATTCCAAGTTGAAGTTTTTATTCTGTGCTCAAATCAAGGGTATAAACTCACCCATTGTCTTTTAAAGTTAAATTGGTTAAACTAAGTGCTGTCATCTTTTTTTTTTTATTATTTTTCTGAACTTATTCATATTCAAATTATTGTGTAATTATAGCATTTAAGACTGAAATATGGCAGGGGGGGTTGGAACTAGGTGATCTTTAAGGTCTCTTCCAACCCAGTCCATTGTACAATTGTATGATTAATTTGAAGTCCTGATGTAATCAAACTTGAGTCACCTTAGAACTTCTCCATTTTCCCTCAAAATATTGTAGATTCTTATATTCTGAAGTGTATACATTCATTGATTGCCTCTTTGTTTTAATTTTAAATAACACCAAAGCCTTAAAATGTTGAAGAGTGAAGAGTTTCCTTGTATTTGATTTTTGGTGATGAGCGACTGGGTTTTTTTTTTGACAGTGAAGCACTGAAACATTATTTATAGTTATATAATATTATAATGTAGACAGATCTCTGTGGAAATTTATTTCTAACCCTAATTTCTCTTCCGCAATTTAAATGTAGGAAAATATTGAAATGAGTGATGCCAAAACCCAGTGCTCTCCTCCCTGACTGGCACGTACCGGGGAGGGGAGGTGTAGCCCCACATGCCAGCCAGTTGTATCACGTTTGCTGTACTTTGTTTTCAGCCTTTTCATTTTTCCCCACAAAATTAATTAGTCTTTTAACTCCTGTATGAAATAAAAATTTATTCTTCTAAAAATAGCCACAGTGCTCATCCCCTTGCCTGCATTTTGTTGAGTATTAGGTATCTCTCCTGGATGTTCTGTGTGATGCTTATTTTTAGGACCTCTATTAATATCTTTAAATATATGATGTAAGAAGACTTGAGACGGTGTTAAATTGGAAAAGTTAACTATTATCTTGGTAGTTTTCACTGTTAAATGGGAGTAGAAATCAATGCCAGTGTTTAACACGGGAAGTTTTGAAGTGGAGAAGCTGAAGTATGTGACAGCATTTTTGGCACTAAAAAAACCCTGAATTCAAATGAGGGGAAGCTGTTGGTGTTTCCAACCACTTCCATTATGTCCATATGTCCATTATTTTGCATTACTTGCTAGTTTATGTAGGAACTTACATGGTCAAAGTAAGAGTTACTTCAGCCAGCAAATGTTGATTAACTAAACATAACAGAAGGAGAGGTTTCCAGGCAGTCTCTGTAGTGCTCCCTGCATATGCAGGATAAAGGTTCTGTAACTATGGATATTCTGAGCTGTGTCTCCTTGACAGTGTTGCAAAACCCCAAACCTCTTAGATGATGTGCTCTGGACGTTTTTTCACCCCACTCTGCCATCCTAAAAAGAAAGGAAGAGGAGAAAATTGTTAATGAGGAGCTTATGAGCCTCTAACTACTTTGCACAGGAGTTCTGAAAGTTCTACTCCTTCTCATCAGCAACAATTTTAGTGCTAAATTCCCTTTTGTGGTGGAAGCCCCACTTGCTTTCCTCCTGCTTGTTATGGCTGTGCTCGAACTGGTGGAACTGGTTGACAGGAACTGAAGATACATTTTCACTGTGGACTGAGGACAACTGTTGTACAGTTAAAATCCTGTTATTTCAGCGCCGACAAGCTTTTTGTTTCTATCATGTTCTTTTTTTTTCCCTTTCCACTTCCAGAGCTGCCAAGGACACTTTTATCTCAGAAGTGCCTGTGTGTGGTGACAGTGATCGTGTATTAATTTGAGGACAAATAAGCATCTACTTGTTGTTGAGGAGTTTAGGGTGACAATTGCTCAGCTTCTGGCTACTGGAAGACAGATGTCCAGGAATAGCTTTCTCAAGAGATTAGCACACCAAGAAACCAAGTGATTTCAGTATGACCTTCCCAAAAAAAAAAAAAATTGTCGTGGTTGCCAGCAGGAGCAAGGAGCTGGATTCAGTTACCTTTGGAGGTTCTTTCCAGTCCTCTGTTCCTAATTAAGCAGGATTTTGCTATATTCAGCTAATAAGTTTGTACTGAGCTTGTAAGTGCTGATAACATGAGATAGAAAAAAATTAATTGAAATTAAAATCCTGTTATTATAATGTACAGAAGCTTCTATACTAGGGGAAATATAAAAATATTTTTCACTCAGGCCTGAGTGAAAAAGCTCGAAGGTTTTGACCAGATTTTGTATATTTTACCTCCTTACAGGCTGTCACTGTGTCAAAATCTGGTTTGGAGGTTTGTTGTTTTTTTTTTTTTTTCATATGATGCATTTCAGTAATCTCCTTGTAATCCCATGATAAACTGCTTAGTTTGATGGAGAATGTTAGACATTATTGGTGAAATAGTTGACCCCTGAAATCAGTTCCATTTTGTAGTATGCTTTCAAAGGATATACTCTTACCAGCTGGGTAGCTATCCTTGCATTAACCTGATCAACCTCTTTGAGAAAGGAGGTATGTCCTGGATTAAATTCTTCAAATCAGGCCATTAGGAACAATACCAGACAATCTGCATGATTTTGGGATGTTTAGTGTCTTTATGTGTTTTCTGCTTCGTGATAAACCTTTCTTTTTTATGTAATTTCACTTTTTCTTTCCTTGTTGTCTTGCTGTGTAGATTTTTTTTTTTATTTTATTTCTGGAACAGTTGCACTGGTTATTAAAAGAATTTAACAGTCTTGTAGGCAGGTAAAAGCTGCATATATTTGTCTCCTTACTGATTGCTTTCAGGGCTTCTAAGCAAGATTAAGTACCTTCCTTAATTTGTAGGACAATTTTGGGCATAAATGTGTCATAAGCTTGTAAGAAAACCACATACAGAAGGTGTTGAAAGTCCCTATTTGAAGTCATTTTATATTCATTAGAAGACAGCATGCTCCTTAATTCAGCTTTGATGTTTTCTTCTGATTTTCTTTTTTTTTTTTCAGCCCTTCCATTTTCATGTGCCAAATAGACCTAAAATGAGCACATCCCTGAGGAATAAAGGAGTGCTCTCATTGCTAAATTATGGATGTGGGGGGAGGGAGGAGAGCGGTTGTTTGAAGACTCTTATTTGTGCAGAAAACACAGATAGGATTTAAACAGTTTGTTGGAGCTTCCCCCCCCCCCAGTCTTATTTCCACTGTAACTTGTTCCAAGGAATAGATATATTTTTTTCAAAGAGCTCAGCATTTAGAGAGGTGCACACACCCATCCACTGGATGCATTAGAGGTGCAGTAATAAAACTCCGCTGATTTAAATTCTCAGATGAGGCGGTATTTGAAAAAAAAACAAAAAAATAAATCCCTTTATTTTCTCCAGCACTGAAAGGGAGGTCTCAGGAAATAAGTGAAGTACCTGAACACAGACTTTTTTCCTGGACTCAGCTTATAAATTGCTTGAGGTAAGGGATTGTATTTTACTTACCTGTATTTTACTTACCACTATAAGTGGCTGCAGCAGTGCAGGATTTGGCAGCAATTTGTAGTAGAGCTACAGATTGCCAGCTCAGGCTCTGCCTTGCCCAAGTGGGGTCGAGTGCTCACCGTGTACTTCAGGTATTTTAGAGAAACTCAGCCTGTGCAGGGGTTTAACCCTAATTACAGCGCTAAGCCTTCGCTCTCAATAGCTGAAGTAGATTGATTCCAAGCTTGACCTATTTTTAGGTTTATAAGCCCAATGAGTGAAGTCCTAGAGAATCTCGAGCTTTATGTAACCCTGATGTTTGGCTCTGTTTGTGGGACTCCTGGGAATATGCCTGGTGCTTTTTATAAGCAGCTTGTCTCCCTGTAATGGATAGCTGAGATAAATCTTGTTCCTAGAGCAAGCCTGATATTGATGATGACACAAGTGTACGAACAGGAGTTCAACTAAAAATCCATTTTAATTTCAGGCCCCATTAGTGATGCAGAGAGAAATCATTATCTGTTAAACAGAAAATAAGAGCTGATATCTCTTCGAACCATTCGCATTTCGAACCCGAAAGTCAGTGTAATAAAATACAAACACGTGGATTGATCCTCTTATTTTTTTTCATTATTTCTTTAGCTGCTCGAAAAATGAACTGGGGGGAAAAAAAAAAAAAAAATCAGTGGACTGTGTTGAAAATAAGAAAGTGTACTGCAGATAAACACTGTGACCCGAGATGGGGAGGTCAGGGAGTGGATTTCTTGCTTTGTTCAAGCTACGCCTGTAGTTGCATAACCACAGTTGTGTTTGGAGCCTGAAATAATTACTAAGCATCAACTAGGCAGGGAAGTTGAAGTGACACAAAACAGTTCTTAAAAGTTTTTAGTGTTCTGCAGTGATTTATTCCTTGCCTAATTGAAGCAGAATACTCTAATTGTTTAGGTTGGTGTTGCCTCTTTAAAATCAGCCTTCTGTGCAGCCTCGGTGGAGATTTCTCTTGTGCTGTTTGGCTTTTCTGAGCAACACAAACCGAATCTTCGGGCTCAGCGGGTTTTTTTTAATTACTGCCATATACTCGTTTAATTTTAAAAGTATAGCAATGGCTCTTCAAGCCATTGAGATAAAATGGAAGCATTTTATCTGAAGTAACTGTGAGGTGCATTGCTTGGAATGGATCCTAACTGAAAGGACCTAAAATAATTGAATCGTAGCAAAAAGCTCCAAATGGGAGCATCTTAATGACAGCCAGGACATTGCAGGAAGGCAAGTTACCAGTGAGGTGTATTGGATCATGCAACTGATCCCCAGTTTTCCCTTATATATCACCTTTTTTTTTTTTTCCTTGGAGAGAAATCTTTCAAGGGACATCATCCTCTCTCTCTTTAAATAAGCTCATTTCTCATTGATGTCCAGAACATCTGGTTTTGGTTGGATTCACATTGCACAGCCTTTCATGGTCTGCTGAATTCCTGGTACTGAACTGAAATCTTCAGGGCACTGGACATTGTGCCTGGGATGCAGCAAAGGGATTTGGGGTTTGCCTGACAGCAGGCTTACAAAAAGTCCCATTCTTACACGGAATTCCTTGTTGGCTGACAATTAGGAACACATGGAAGTAATTGCATGCTGAGTTCATTGAGCTTCGGGGATGTGCTGCAGAGACTGCAAATAGTGGAAGTACCCAAGGTTTAATGCTACAAATAAAAAGTCCTGGTGAGACAGGACCTGGCAGCCAAGTCTTTGTGCAGCCTCTGGAGAGGGTTTTACAGCTTGAAGTTCCCCTCCTCTGCAGAAGCAAATATGCTGCTACCTGAGCTTGCTACTTTTGAAGGTGAATTTGGTATTGCTGCAGTCATTTAAATATGTCCTGAGTTGCATTTTGCTCAGGTTCCTTGGTAGCAGAGTTATCACAATCTCAATCATGGTAGCATCTACACTACTCAGATGTATTAATTTTTCCCTGATACATTCTTCTAGCATAATTAAGACCTTGCTTTGAAGAAAAGCAAGTCTGAAAAACTGGAAACTAGAGGGTGCTCTCACATGCACTGTTTTAATTGCAGGCAGTTTCTGCATTTTTTTTTTATATAATAATAAAGAAAATAATTGCTGTGTTCTTTATGTAGTTTTGTTGTCAAGAATATGGTGTATGCCCTTATGGGTGCATCAGTCTTGCTGCCTTATGAATGCTTTTGTGGTTTTTTTTTTTTTTTTATGTTTGAATTACAGCTGTATATTTTTCATCTCCTAATGTGTCTTAAGTGTAAATGTTACACGGGAACAGGGACAAAAGCAAACAAGGCAATTGTGTTGCTTGCAGCCTTTGCAAACTACATCAGGCCGTGCCATGCTTGGCTGGAATGTCAGTCATACAGAAAGTAACACGTAATGACCCTTTTTATGTATGGAAGTTGTAGAGCACAGAAATCCATGTGGAACAGGAATGATCCTGTTGCTGACTGTTGCCACACAGTGAGTTGATGTTGCAGCATCATTGCCTTGGCCTTCTAATAGCTCTGGTTTTGTCAGTGTTCACACAGAAATCACCTTTTTAGTCCACTGAAACAGAGAGGTTGTGCTCTGAGGGCATTTTGCCTTTAAAGTTTTGGCAGTTCTTGCAAGTGCTGAGTGTGTGACTCTTCAGAGCAGCTTAGGGGTTTAGAGCAGCTTAAGCCCGTGGCTTATGGGTAACATGCTACCAAATTCTCACTGAGGACAGAAATTAAGAAGTTAAAACTGAGGCAGATAACGAGGACAAAATGCAGCATTCCCATGTTGACTGAGAAGTGTTGCTGCCCCAAGCCAGGCAGCTCCCTGTGAGCTGGCTCTGACCTTGCTGCTCAGAGGTTTATCAGCTTCTTGCTCAGTCCAGATGCTGGCAGAGATAATTCACCCCAGCATTTCTGTGACACTGCGCTAAAATCAGCTGCAGCACTCTGAGCTCTTCACTGCATCCAGCCACTAATTTTTTCTGGCATTTTAGACGTTTCATGCACTAACACAGGCAATGCTGATACATACTGGGAAGGGAGATGGGGAATGATCTCAGGTTACAACTGAACTGTATTATTATGCTATTGCCATCATCTCTAATTAACAGATAAGCAAGTAGTACAGGCAACGCTGTCAGCAGAAGCTCAAGATTAAGTTTTTATCTATCTCTTGGTATTCTTTGTGAGTATCAGCCAATGGTACAGTTACAGTGGGCGGTAATGAAAGTAGAACATGACATTTCTTTCCCCATCTAATAATCTGACCTTTTGCAACACTCTGCTTTAAAGCAGAAGAGTATCTTGAGAGTAAACCGTTTCCCCCCCACCCCTACCTTTCACTTTTCCATGAGATGGGGATATGGAACAGAAAACCAGAGTTATGGAGGTGGAAGGGACCTCTGGAAGTCGTTTGGTCTGGACCTTGCTCAAAGCAGGGCCAACCCCCAGCTTGGATCAGCATTGAAGTGTTGTTGGTTTGCTCAAAGCTGTGTCTGGTTGGAGTTGGAGTTACCCCAAGGACAGATTCCTCAGCATCCCTGGGCAGCAGAGCATCGCTGGTCCCGTGTTTGACCACCTTGGTGGTGAAAATATCTTTGCTAGTACTTTGCTGGAATTTCCCCTGTTGCATCTTGTTCACACCTCTGTGTGACTCACTTGGCTGCCAGACACTGCCCCAGTCCAGCCCTCCTGCTCCTCCTTCACTAAAACCTGTCTGGTGGTGCCGTGGGCTGAGTGAAGGGGTTGGATCTGGAAGTGCTGCAGGGCCTGTGTTTTATGGGGAAAAGTTCCCCTGTTTCAGTGCTTGTGTCCTTGGGTGGGTGTAACAACATGGGGCCCGGTGCTGAGGAAACCATTTGTGTGAGGATGTGTTCAGGGTGCTGAAGGGTGATCTTTATTGCCTCTCCACGCCCGGATATACGGTCAAGCAAGCAACCAATATTATTTCCTGGATGATGTGCCTGGGAAAAAGAAAAAACACTTGAGAAATATTTATTACTCCTAACCGTGTTCCTTCATCTACATAAACAATTTTAAAAGTTCCTTTACATTCCCATGTCCTTTCTGTTTTCTCTACCTTGTGTTTTCATTAGTTTTTTTTTCTTATAAAATCATTATTTTTACTCCTTTATTCTTTCTCTGTTATGTTAAATAAGGAAATTTGTTTTGTAGCTCTCTGTGATTTTCTAAGTGCAGAAATCAAGAATGGGCACTTTGATTAAAGAGGGTTGTGATTTGTTTGCTTGTAAACTCTTGTAGCTTCCACCTGTGTCTTGTGTGTCCTGTGAGTTGTGACTTTCCTTATAGCTTAAATATGGCACCATAATTTTGGATTACATGTTCCATGTGTCCCCCACACTGCCTCTCCTGCTTGTGTTCCATTATTAGTCTTGAGGAAAATTCAGAATTTGTGGGGGTTGTATTGTTGGCCCAGTGATTGAATTTCCCCAGGCTGCTGAGACCGTGACATCCTTTGGTCACTTGTTTCTAATCAAAATGAGGCAGTGGGGTCTAACTAGAGATATATATTTAGAGTGAAAGAAAGAATTTTCTAGGAGATAACGTAAGCAAACTGCTAAAAAATGACAGAACTTTCATAAAACTGTCGAATTTCTGGTTTACCTTGAGAATTTCCTTATCTGAAAATTTTAGGCAAAAGATTTAATTAATCCATGGCCTTGCTGCAGTAGCTCCCTGAAGAAGCATGTTGGTAGTGTCTCTTTTCACTTCGCATGAGGTTGAACAAAAAACATCCTAACAGGGATTTTGAGCGAGGCTGGAGATTTATGTTGCTGTTTGATTAAAAACATCCCCCAAGCTGCTCCTGCAGCCACGCCTGTATTGCTGGGAAGTGCTTTTATATGCAGCCTGTTACAGTGTGTCAGGAAAACATCCCCTCTTTGCTCGCACTCTGGATTTCAGAGTCCCTGTTTCAGAAGTCCCTGCTCCCAGCATCACAATTTCCCTTGCAGTGCTTGAGTTGGGAAGACAAAGGAGCTCCCTGCTCGTAGCTGGGGTGACTCATGGCTCAGTACGTGGGCTCAAAATACTGAGTTGAGACACTGTCTTTGGCTCCATTAAAACACAGGTTTAGGATGAAAATTTTACCCAGTCACCTCCAAGAAATGGCAGAATTTGCAGATGCAACCAGAGCGGAAGATCAGATTTACTTTTTTTTTTGTTCGTGGTTGTTTCTTGGAGGTGTAGCAAGATTTTGATAAATTCACTTTTCTCCCCTCTCTCCTGTGTTTTTTTTTCTGAAGGGTTTCATTGCTCCCACTCGCCTCTGATTTCATAGTGCCCAGTGTCAGTGGGGACTTTTGATGTCCTGAATAATCAATACAAACTGCATTTGCTAAATTATTTCTTTAATGAAATTGGATGCACATTCTTTCCACCCCCCAAACACGAGCCTGAAGCAATACATCGAAGCAAAAATTAGTAGAAATTACAAGTAATGAAAGTGTTGTTCACATTTTCCAGGTAGGAGATGCTTAAGAGAATTTGTTTTCTTTTGTCTTGATGATTAAAAATCTGTGATTAAAAGTCTTTCCTTAAGAGAAAGAAATTACTCTCCCTGGTCCTTCTCAGTTCTTTAATCTTGTTTGGCAAGGAATGCATAGATGTTGCCCAAACTACCTTTAAATATTAAGCTGACTTAAAATCAAGATAGCACAAAATTGAACAGTCATTTTTACAATTTATTGGATCAGCAACTGTTTGCCTCCTTACTTTGGGTGGGAAGAATTCCATTTTGTGTCCAGTAGGAGTTTGTGTAAGGAAATTTTGGCTTATTCAATATTCACAAGGATGTAATTACCACTCTTTATTAATTTATTAATATTAATATTTAATTGACTTTCAGAATAACTAAACTAGCAGTTTGGGTGAGCTATCCTGTGATCAATCTGCCAACACTTAAACTTCCTCCTGATTGATTTTTCTTTTAGCGTGTTCCAACTAACTTTTAGAATTGATTGGTAGTGAAAAAAGCCTGTTCTTCTGTAGCTTAGCAGCTGAGTTTGCACATCTGTTGTGTTCCACCCTTTCCCTGTATTTTTAACATATAAGCAACTCTAGGTGTAAAGTTGTCTTTATTTTTTGCAAGATTACAGGGTGCAGTGGTTTCTGTTCTCTGCAAGGATGACCTTTCAGTCCGCCATCGGATTAGAAGCGTCTTTTGGTTTCACTTTGGAAAATGTAAGGCAGAGACAAACAACATTTAAGAAGCAGAGTAGACTGTGTAATGATCTAATTCACAGAAGTAATGACTGCTGAAAATGTAGTTGAAGTTAGTACTGGAATTAGATGGATCAGAGGATAGTATTCTTTGGCGTCAAACGTGTCAGTAGAATTTTGGCGAAGTTCTCTGCATGTTTGTCAGCACATTTTTGCTGTGTGTTGCTTGTGACCAAACTGCAACTGTACAAACCCCAAAAAGGTTCTTTATCATGGAGTACAGATACTTCTCAGTATTAAAGATAAGAATATTCTGAAACTACATCCTCTTGTTTCTTATTACATTGAGCTAAAAGCCTTGGCAGGGCTATTTCTAGAAAGTTCCCATTACTGGGTTTGGGATGTGGCCGTGCCTGCTGCTCACTTACAGCTCTCTTTAATGACAAACACTACTTGGAAATGGCTTAATTGGATTGTCTGCTTAATAGCATTAGGATTGTTGTGCTGGTTTAGCTGAGCTCTGATGGTCCTTTGCTGGTTAAGGGATCAGTAAAGCAGCAGAACGGAAAGAGAAACTTCAGGTTTGAGAGAAGAGTCTTTGCTCCTCAAATTACTGCTACCCCAGAAGGGCAAGGAGGGGGATGTGGAAGGGAATGCTGAATATATTACTTATATTGTTTGACTGAATTTAATCAGAAAGCTTTATTAGTCCCTTTTACTGGTTCAACAACTGCACTTGTTTCAGTTTCTGGTCAGCCCTGAGGGTTGGCAGAGGTGGTGCCAGCACGGGGAAGGTTTTTGGTTCCATTCAAAGCCGTGGTCCTACAGCTTTAGAAAGGGATCTCTCAGACAGCCACAAACCCCTGGTAAGTGGGAAAATAAACTTCTCTGTGCTCTCTGACACTTTCAACAAGTTATTTCTGATAAGCCTTCATGTCTCGAGAGAAGAATTGAAAGAAATAAAGTGCCAGAGTGGAGAGAAGGGTTAACGAATTTTTGTAGGCCATGGCTTGCGGACACTCTTTATTGGGCAAAAGACTGTGAGTTGTTTGTGTTGTTTGATATTCCTTCCTGGCTTTCAAGGAGTCGTTGCAAATTATTCGAGACGTCTGGTTCCCCATCAGCTCTGTGACCAGAGAAAGCTTCATTGGTCCTGCACTTTAATGGGATTAGAGGAGACTTCATGGGCTGACAAAATACTCTTTTGTTAGATGGATATAATGCATATTTACCAAAATTCCAAGAAGCAGATGGCTAATTAGATAGTTTGGTGATGCTAAGCTGATCATATGTTCTAGCTCTAAATAAAAATTTAACAAAGCTTCATCTGAATATTTTAAACAGACTTACATAATGTTTTCTAGTTAGTATTAAGTGAAGTGAGTACCGTTGTGATTGTCCATATTAATGGGCAAAGACATTAATATTCTACTCCCTATTGGATTGGTTTTATCTGGTGTTGACTGATTCTGTTTCTTGAGGCAACACAAACTAAATGGGAGTTTGTGGGAATCATTTCACTCTATACATTTTTTTCATAACCACATGCAAACTGGAATTAGATAAATACTAAATCTACATGGAAAACTTAGTTATTTTTAATAACATTTCCATCTGATGAAATTCTAAAGCATTACATCACTAGAATGACTTCTGTAGGCAATGTCAAGTACTTTTCCCAGTTAAGTTCAGTGAAAGAAAATACTGCAAGAAAACTATGAGTAAAAATACTTAAATTATTAGAGAGGAAGAAAAAGGAGATTACAAAACTGTTTGAAATTCCTCTTTGGAAGTAAAGTGTCTGTCAGACAGTTCACTATGGAAATTTAGGAAAGATAGTTATTTCCCAAAAGTGAGAGTGCTGTGGGAAAAATGAAGATAGAGTCTCCTAAGAGATGTGTGTAAAAGGGAAGAGAGAAAATCCACTTAGATAAATTGGGAAAAGGAATTCTAAAAGTAATGACAGGCAGCTTTGTAATGGGATCTGGGAATGGAGAAGACACTCAATTGCTCATAAACTTCCTCTGAAGAATTTTGTTTGCAGAAGCTGCTCGTATTGTATTGTGCCATATTTGAGTGCTGGGGTTAAATACTGTTGTATTTGTCAAACAAGTGGAGCTGAGAACACTTCCTACACAGTGTCGTGGGCCACAGGAGTAGTTCTTTATGAAGCCAGAATTTAGTGGTGGTGTTCTCCTGTATCTGGTGTGAAGAGATCAGCCAATGTTCTCCTCCCTTTCCCCTTCCTCCTTTTCACCATCGTGCCATTTCTTTTTGGTCTCAGCTTTGATGAGCAAAAGGGAAGTGGTGATTTGCATTGTTTCCAGCCTGTGCAAAGGCAAAAGAGATATAAAATGCTTGATGCTATCTCTGTGTTCTTTATCTTGATACATGGTTTTTAAAGGCTTTCTGCAAGACAAATGAAAATTGAAACTTCCAAAATGACCTCAGACCAAAACCAAGCTACCGTGTTCCTGCAGCCCAGTTCCTTACCCGCCTCTCCACTGAAGAGTTTCTAAGTTCCAGTCTCCAAAGGATGGAGCAGTGTTGGCAGACAAATTAGTGCTGTGTTACCATTTCGGTTTTTATTTAAAGTCCTCTGTCTGGGCAGGGTCAGGAGTGTTATTTGCAGTAACCTTTCAGCTTTGCTTTTGGGTGCCAGATGACTAAACGAGGCTGGGGCCACCACGTACGGTGTGGTGTGGCTTTGGCTCTTCTGGGTGATCCAAGAGCAGGAGGAGAAGATATTTGCCTCTCTCTTTTAATTGATTTCCTCTACCCTTCTCCAACAAGCTGTCAGATTTGAATGTTTGCCCCAGTTTTCTTTGCAATACGCAGAGATAGTGGGTTGGTTGTTCAAAGCTGGCAGGAATCAGCAGGTATTCTGCCAATAAGGAGAATTCAGATGTCTCAGAATATTGGGGGAAGCAGCAGGATTCAGGCACTGAGCTGCATTTATGGGGCTGTCACCACTTGAACACTGAAGGATGTGTTTTCCCATATGGAACTTCCACAGTATTATTCTTTGTAAGTGTTGAGCCATTGACTGTGTAGCTCTTGTAGTTCTCTAATTCACTGATTTTGATTTTAGCTATCATCTAGGAGTGACTGAAAAAAAATTCCCTTCCCGTTTGAAAACACTCCCGTATCCTAATTTTACGTGAACTCGGCGCTGGTGTTTTTGCACAAAAGAGCAGATTGGAGTTAGAGGAATAATGTGAGTCCATACGAAAGAGGCAAGGCAGGCTCAGCACTGATTCCCGTTCGCTCCTGCTACCTTGGAAACAAAGGATGGCATGACAACAAAAGCAGTTTAGGAAGAAAGGTTAAACCTCACAAACATTTGAAATGTATTCTTGTGGGGAAACCCCTTCTTAGTGTTTCCGGATGGACTGTCAGGTTTTAGTGTATGTTGGTAAGAACCGTCTGTTTCTTTGAACTCCTCTCTGAAATCAAGGCTTCTAACTAAAAACTATAGAAAGGTGATTTTAGTGTATCAGCACTTAAAATATTAAATTTTAAGAACAAAAGAAAAAAAAGCTCTGAGGTCCATCTGAAGCTAAGCAAATTTTTAGCCCGAGCCAGTCAAGCTTTTTTTCAGAAATTTTTGGTCCAAGGCTTTCTGAAAACATACCAAGTGTGTCTTGGATGGATGGAATTGAAGTTAGGGACGAGGAAGAGTTGGGTTTGCGTGTTCAGCAGTGTTTCTGAGAATTGTCTTAATCCTCCTGGTCCTCCTTTCATGTCCTGGGTGTGTCCCAACTGAAGCTGGGGACAGCAGCCCACACTGCCCTGGCCATGAGCAGCACTGGTAATGCCCTTCAAAGAGTTTGGGGTTGGGTTTTATTACTATTTTCTCTTTTTCACTTGTACTTCTCCCTGTTTTATTGTTCAGATCTCTGTTCTGCAATTGTCTGTCTTGATTTCTCTGATAACCCAATGTAGCCAGGGCAAGGATATTACAGACAAGTGTCAAAACATGTCAAAAATAAAACACTTGGGTTCTCTCTAGAAGGGTCACAGCAAAATAGCTTTTAAGAAAAAAAAGGAATTTTAAGCATTTCTTTTTATAAGAGGTTACCTCATATAGGTGTAACTTTCCGAATTCATCAGTGCTGTGTGTTGCTGTTTAGTTAAGTCTTTCAAAGGCTATGCCAAAAAAAGGAAAGAAAGGGGTATTTATTTTTTGAGTAAACATTTCTGGGGTGGTTTGAAGGTTTCTTTATTCAGGCTGAGGCAGCAGTGAGGTGAACAAATAGTGTTTGCTTCCCTTTTCAGTTCATCTTCAAGAAGGGCTTTTCTTACTCTTTCAGTGCAGTCACCAAGCAACTTCCCAGGGCCTTTCATTCAGACATTAATCTCTAAATGCAGTTTTAAAAACAAGGCTCCTCAGAGAAGCTCAACGGAAAAACTGCGAGCCTTGAAGTTTGCTGCTGCAACTCAGCAGCAAGCCATGAGAACTACACCTTAATTCTTAAACACACTTTTCCAATAAGGACCAAAAAAATTAAGATTTTTTTTTTTTAAGGCTGTTAAAATTACCACAGGACTAAACATAGTTTGGGAGCCATGCAGGTTACAATATTCCATCTCTCCATATGTCCACATTTTGGATGTATTTTGGTATTAGATTAATTCGTATTTAAACTTCCTAAATCTGAGCTAGGAAAAAATGTTTCCAGCCAGAATTTCAATATTTGTGCTGCCTTGTGCGTTTTGGAAACACATGCGTTTGTTTGACTCCAATTTTAACAACTACATCTTCATACTCCAACAAACTTCTCTGCAACTGTCAGAAAAGAAATGGTCTTTTTATTGCTACACAAGAGTGAAGGACTGTAGCTCAGAAGATAAAATGCACTGCAAGTCAGTTTTAGCAGACCTCAACCTATATTTAGGAAAAAACCGTATGGACAGCAAAGTAAGGGCACAGAATGTCAGAAGTTAAAGAGAAAATGTAGGAACTATTGTGGTACTTGGGGTCTGTCTTGGAAATGGCTGCGTTCCACCAATGGCTCATTTTGAAATTTAGACACGATCATCACCTGGATGGTTTGGTCAATAGTTATTTTTAAAAATACAGTAAATTTGTCTGTCTGTTCGTATCTCAGAACACTTAAATATCGCTTCTCTAAAGTATTATACATGCACACTAGCAAAGGGCGTTTGTTGCCTTTTCAATATAGATTTGAAACTCTGAATTGCTAAAGAAAAGGAGGCAGAATTGTGTTGAACCCCTCCAGTTTGCATCAAGGCATTTCTGATAAAAGGGGCTTCCAGTGCAAGAAGCTTTTATTTGTCTTCCGTGGTTGTACCTGTCACAGCAACTTGGCATTTTGCAGGGAACTAATAATGGGAATGGCATTCCCCTGGAATCTGTCTGCTCTGCACAGCAGGAACATCCAGGGCTTCAAGTCCATCACTTCGAGTGCTGCTTTGTTGTTTTAAAATTCCACCCACATGCTCTGTACTGACATTAAAATAAATGGGGTTCTTCCCCAAAAAGCATCACGATGTGGAGAGATGACAGAAGGCTCATCCTCTCCCCTAACAAAATTCACTTACAGTTGAGAAATGCCTTATTAATTTCCTCTGTAAAGCAATGACTTTGTGTCCAGAAGTAAGAAAAGGCTTGAAATGTCCCTCAGTGAGAGTTGTCCTGGTTGTCTGTTCCCTACGGATCATAGAAGGGATCCAGGTGTTAGTGAAAGGAGAGAGGTCTCAGAGTTCTTTCAACCTGTTCTCCCTGATACTGAACACATAAAAATCCTAGAGTTACTTTGATCCCTTTGTGGGTCCTTCTTTTTTGACTGAACTTAAGAAACATTACGATAAGTTATGAAACTTCTCACATTTTTGATGGAACTTCTCTGGAATGATATTTAGGACAAGTTTATTACTGGGAAGAATATTATACCAGGCTTATGAAAAAATGTTCATTTTCATCTGTAGTGGATATTGAGGATTAATTGAAAAGGGGACAACATTAGTCACTCATACAATCATATTCTACAAGAAAAAGCCTCATTTATAAAAAAAGAATTTTGGCATGCGTTTCTTCACGTGCTTCCCATTGTAATTGTTCTGTTCAAATGCTTTAGGATGTACTTTTATTAGAGCTAAACGAAGGACGCCTTGGAAAGGTCTTTACTGTGTAGCAGCCAGAATTTGGGTGGAACACTTGTGCTTGCAAACCTCCTGCTGCCTGACATCGGACTGGGGGGGTGACAATTCTGCATCTGGAGGGATCCGTGGCAGGAGAGAGCTGTCAGCAGGAGTCAGGGCTGGACTGAGCTGTGGGACAAGATCTAGGCTGGCAGTAACCACAGGGAAGGCTTCTTGTGCTTGGGTTACAGACTTCAGCTGGTTTATATTTTCCCTGGATCGTTCTTAATGCTGATTTATCGCAGGAGAAAACGAAGTTCAGAGTTTATCCTCATGGTTTGAAGACTCAGTTTAGGAGGTGAGATGCTGTTCAGCAGACGAGCCAATTCCCCCCCACAAAAACAGAGATATAGAACCTCCTGTGATCTAATTCTTCTGTATATACCCTGCTATGAAAGGAGCTGTGATCAGCCACACCAAGGAGGGATTTGCTGCCTGAATGTATTCATTCTGGAGAACGTGGTAAGGGAAAAATGAACACATTTTTGAGAACATGGTAAGGGAAAAATTACAAACATGAAGAGGCAGAGGATTGTAGTAGTCATATTTTTCCAGGAAATTACTTAAACTCGTGTGAAAGAGTATTATTCATGATGGGACTCGGGTGAGGGAAAACACACAACTATATATTCTGCAGTAAAATTCTTTTTCAGGCTGTCAGAGACCATGAATGAAACATTCATACTTTGAATGAACATGTTGTTCCTGAAGACAGTCATGTTTTGAGCAGAATAAAAATAGTAGTTGAAAGAATGGAAAAGAGCATGAAGTGAATTAAGTAAAGGAAAAAAAATTTCTTCTTACAAAGCATAGTTTATTTCAAGTTTTTATTACAACACAGCCTGGGGATGTATTTTGTTGCATTTTCTGTGTGTATGTGCTGGAACAGGCCCTTAAAATCCTAAAAATGCCATCACTGGATCAAAGGTCTGATGAAAACTTTGGCAGCAAAGTCATGCTGCTCCCACAGAGAGGGAGGATAATTCCTGCTGGGAATCTCTGCACCTCAGACTGAGGTGAGCTGTTACTCCATCCTGATGGCCCAGATTTTGCCCAGATTTTGCCGTGGCAAAGTCCTCGTGCTTTGTTTTAGTCCAGAAGCCTGGGAGAGTTCTAAAAGCAGTTTTCAATTACTGTCTCTGTCGGGCATTACACAGAGAAGGGATTGGAATCAGAGGCTGACATTATGAACTGATGATTGCTTTTCGTTTAAAAGCCTGTTATTCAAACTGGAAATTCCCCAGAGGTAAAAGCGGTCAGTGAGTGACCCACGATATACAGGGCACACTTCACCTCTGTCATGGTCATGACAGGAATTATGCATTAATAGTTTAAATGATTAAAACAAAATTACATTAGCAGGAAGTAATCAGTGAAATGCATCCTTGCTTAAATCTGCTAAATCTACTAATACTTTTCTGGCTTTTAGAGCTCGCTGAGGCAGCAGTGTAAATTTGATGCAGCATGCAGTCCAAAAGCCTCTTAGGCTCCTTTAATCTTAAAATCATGAAATGATGCATCTACCCGATGTGTTGCTTCATTTGAGGGGCAGGTTCCTTGCTATAAATCAAGACCTATCACATGAACACAGATTTCCACTTGGAAATTCAAATTCCTTCCCAGTTAATCCAAAAATTGCGTTGCTGATCTGGACAGTGGCTGACTGCACTCGGGTCTTTTGTGAGCCATGCAAAGAGAAAACACATTACTGGTTTTGAACGGGGGAATTAATAGCAGAAGTTACCCCACAACCTCTGGCTCTGTTTTATTTTCATCTTGTCATTCCTATGCAGAGGTGGGACAGTGCTGGTTTGTGGATTTGTAACTTGTTAAGTTGAACACGCCTGAAAATTGTTAAACCTTTCAATAATCTGAAATTATTGAATGTTGATAAAGAGGCACATGTCAATTGAGCTTATTTTACTCATAGTATATCGTATAAAAAGGTAATAAGATTCATGGGTAGCACTGGCTAGTAGCCAAGAGCCCTAAAATCTGAAGTTCTGAAACATTTAGCTGGGCAGAGGCTTCCTGTGGCTCCTCTTAAGCCTGTGATAAGTGTTGCACATAACTCAGTCTGAGAGAACATGGAGTATCACTGCTTTTCATTAAATCCAGTGATTTCAGTTAGGAAACTTAATGATAAAGCTTGCAGCCGGGGAAAGTTAGAGTATATTTTCCCCCCCAGATGGAAAAGAGGCAATTAAGACATCATCTAGGTCAATGAATGAGTCTAGACACACTAATAGCCACCAGGGAATTTGCATCTATTCTTCCAGAGTGCATAATATGGCCAGAAACTGGTCCAAAAAGGGGAGGAATGAACTGAAAAGGATGAAAGTCAATGTGCTCTATTTATAGGGGACTTTGGTTTGGCTTCCTTGTGCGCACACAAAGCTTGGTCCTGAGCAAGCCCTGCTGTGCTCTCTGTGCTTGGAGTGAGACCTGAGAGTCCACATGACCAAATGCCTGGGAAGGAGGGCAGAATTTAGACACCAGAACACAGATCAAACAGATTTTAACCCGAAACCCTCCAAGAAAGAAATCTTCCATAAATGTCCTGCTGATGGAAAGCAGGAGGCGCAAGGCAGTGCATTAGTTCTTGTTTGGTCACAGCAGCACAGGGAATTCTGATCCACTGCGGAGAGCTCAGGAAAAGAGAGGCAGATCAGCAGCCTCAGCCAGGCAGCAGCAGCTGGCTCGGGGCACAGTGCATACACAGATTATCCTATTAATGTAAACCTTGCTTTACCTTATCCAACATACAGCACGAGATGAATCCCTTCCCGTTTGAATGCCAACACTGTAAATGCTAAACTCGGAGATGTCTTGGATCCGTTTGGTGCCTGTGGAGAGGAATGGGCTCTGCTCTGATGTGATTAACCTCATCCTAAAGAATTTCTTTTGAAAGATAGTATCCATCTTTTCTGAGAGGGGCCTTTTCCATCTGATGCAAGAAGCTTTCATCAGGGTATGGTGAAGCGCTGACTTTTAGAAGTCGTGCCTGCTTCCCTCCATCGCTCACAAAGCCGTGAGCTCAAACAAATCCCATCTCTGTCAATGTCTAAACGTGCAGGTGAGAGAAGTCCCACTGGTGTTCATTTGTAAATCCTTAGTGATTGTGAAACCCAAGACAGCTCCCCCCCTCCTCCTGTAACTTGATGAGCCACTCAGGAAGGCTAACAACTTTATTTACAGAGAAAAGCCAACTGTAAACCAGGAGAGAAACCAAGCTGTGTGTTGCTCAGCAAAAGTGAAAACCTGGCTTTGTGATTTAACTGAGTGTCCATTAGCTGGACAGGTAGGAGAGTCTGCTGACTTGGTGTTTGGAGGAGCTGGCAGGGCATTAACACGGATTTATTCACACAAGTGGAAGCACTGTGCACAGGAAGCCATCACGTGAACAGAGACGCTTTTTCCTCTTAAAGCAAAACAAGCTTTATTGTAAATTCCTCCCTAACAGAAGGATAAACGTGTCTGGCATTACTGGAAGTAGAATTTCAATGCACAAATATGCCTGAGAGGGGTCATTCACTGAGAAGGCTTGAAAGCCTTTTGAGTATGCTGAGGCTTTAATAATTCTTGTATCAAATTGAATAAGTACCCTGAAGTAGGAATAATTTTCCACATTAAAGAGATGGCATGGGGTTTCATTTTTGTCTTCTTTTACCATAGGCCATTTTTAAAACCCTTTAACAAAGTCTTACATGTAAGATCCTGCAATGAAGAGGCCAACAGAAAGCATGACAGGCCAATTTGTATTGTACAAAAGCTCCTGCTAACAGTCTAAAATCTGCATCACCAGAGATCAGAACAGCGTGTGCCAGCTGCTGTCAAAACATTACAAGTATAATGGAAGTTTGACAGGTTTTGGTTGCATCTTACTCCAAAAAAAATGAGCTAGTTAATGCAGAACATAAACTGCTAGAAGGTTAAACTCTTACTTTAGGCTATTTTATTTTTTATTTCTATTTGTTTTACATCAAATGACTAGTTTAGAAGTGTTACCGATGTAAAGAGCCAGTATTTTGATCCCCATGGGTTTTTTTTTTTTGAACGTGTAGGTCTGGCCTTTTGCCTGAAAAGCGTAATTTTCTTTTAGTGACCATTCTGGTGAACTCACAGTACCTTACGTGTCACTAATCCGTATCAGCCTCCTTTTTTTTTTTTTTTCCCCCCCTCTCTGTGAGGTTTGGTGATTCACTGTCTCGTTGAAGGCAGCAGAACCCAGCAGGCGATGGCTTATTGCGGGAGACTGTTCATCTGATCAATACCCCTCCCTATTCCTTATATCCAGCATGTATTTATCACATCTGTTAACAGCACCCCTGAACGAGTCTTCTGGCACAGCTGTGTTTAACAGGAGAGTTGAAAGGCAGCCCATCTTTCCTGGTGGGGTTTGGAGAACAGGAACTGTTTGGTGCAGCATTTTAGTGTAGGGGGCAACTCTGAAGTCCCTGCAGGGACGGTTCCCATCTGCACTGAAATAAAACAGTTGAGAGTGTGGCATGTTTAGATTTAGATCAGACACGAGGAAGAAATTCTTTACTAAAAGTGAGGAGGGGCCCTGGCACAGGTTGCCCAGAGCAGCTGTGGATGCCCCTGAATCCCTGGAAGTGTCCAAGGCCAGGTTGGAGCAACCTTGGCTGGTGGAAGGTGTCCCTGCTCATGGCAGGGGGTGGAAGGAGATGAGCTTTAAGGTGCCTCCCAACCCACTCCATGACTGTGTGTTCTGTGGAAAGCCTTTCCTTACTGTGCTAAACATCAGGAATGTGTGCTGGGATGAAGCTTTGCTTCCTGCAACCTGTACAAGAGCTTGACATTTGTTACAAACATCGTGCCAGTAAAATAGCTTATGTTTTTGTCTTATTCATGACAGCAAAAGTGGAATTATGGAAGAACTGAAGGAGAGATGAATAACAGATTCAGCCAGAATTTCTTAGTAATGTAATATGTTCTTATTAGATTAAAGTATTAAAAAA
>VXAY01006162.1:251760-302115 GCA_013399855.1 Oxyruncus cristatus
CTCAGAGATTTGCATATTCCTTTAATGGGTTATTTTGAGCTTCCATTGAAGCAGATACACTTTTAGCAGATTGACTTAAATGCCAGTTGGGTAATAGAGCAAGAAGAAAAACCGTAATCTTTTATCTTTAGAAGAGAGAGTAATTTAAAGCTGAAATATGACTAATTATCACAATTGAACTTGTGATACCCCTTGCACTTGTTAATGGACTTACTGTGTTAATGTCTCTGTGAATGGATGTAAAACCCACACAACAAAAACAACCCCTTTGTGTATTTTTAAGACATAAATACAATCTTTTGTTTTCCCTCACAAACAAAAAAAAATAGGCATGAAATACCAATTTTCACCATATAACAGTAGCTTCAAAGGAAAGTTTATATTTTTTGTGACCTTTCTCCAAAAGCTTGAAACAATTGATAGGGTATTGTTTGGTCAACTCTCTTTTACAGGAACTTGGAAGTTCAGGGAGCAGCACGAGGTTCCATTATGCAGCAGGGAAATGAACCATGAATTCCTGATTACAGTAATACCTGCTATTACTATTATTAGTAGTTGTGTGAGCTGTTAGCACAAGTATGGCCAAGGAGAAAATGTAAAAATCCCTTTGAATCGTGCAGTTGTGCTGAAGGCAGTGCAGGGAAGGAGGCAAATCCCAAGGCAGTGACAGGGAGGAGCTGGGCTCTCCCCTCAGCAGCCTTGCTGCACATTTGAGAAATAATAGAACGCATTTGTCCTGTTCATTTTTGTTGTTGTTGTTACTCATCTTCAATTTGCTCCAAATTCTGAGTCACTTTCATAAATCCGTTTATAATGAGTTTTATCCAGTCAGTGAGTTTCAGGACAAATGCATCCACTGGGTTTTCAGCTGTAGGAATTCTCAACAATCACATCTGCCCTGACTCAGGCAACCTGGAATTTAAAAATTAGTATCTTAAAGCCCGATCTTTGGCTCTAGAGGTATACAATGATAAAGTAAAGGAGAAGTATCTTCAGTTAAAATAAAGAATAGCTGGGCAAATGGGACAAAACCCGAGATACGGATCTTCCTGTCTGATCTCTGTCGCGAAGATGCTGAGCCTTTGGTGAAGGCTGTGCTGCCCTTCCACAGCCTAAGCTGGAAGGAGCCTGGCCTTGCCCTGGAGCTGCAGTTCCCTGGATGATTTCCTGCAAACCAATCCTTTCTCGGGCAGTAACTTGAAGGGTTTTTTTGCTGCATCACTGCATAAACACCAGTGATGAACGCTTTAATAACTAAATGCCTTTGTGCCCACTCAGGGCAGAGTGCCTGCAAAAAGCAGGATCTGGTCCAGGGCAGGAATAAGCACCTGGGGAGAGGGGCGGGGACCAGAAATGCTTCCTTCAGCAGTTGATGGTGGTTTGTGCCTGTGTGAGCAGATACGAAACTCCAGACCAACGTTCCTTTCTTTAGCAGAGTTTGACAGGTTGAGGTTGTTTTCAGCTTGTTTTCTGCCCGTCAAGCACAGACAGCCCCTGTCACAGGAGAATTCTTGCTGCACTCAAACTGTAGGCTTTAGGTGTTACAGGTTTGCTCTCCAGTTTGAAGGGATGTTTTTACACACACCGGTGAAGAAACTCATTTTCCAAAGAAACTTTTATGGAATGAGTCTAGCTGGAGTGTTTAGTGACCTCTCGCATTCTCGCCCTCGCTCCTGACCGTTCGCCTGAGACAATTTAGTCCCATTTTAACATTCTCCACTGATTTTAGGACCGACATACTTGCAAATTAATCATGACAGCTTTAAAACAAAGCTCCGGCCACGCTGAAAATCCACAGTGCATCCAGGTATTAATGGAAGTTTCATTTCTTGTAGAGTAGTTTGTTTAGCTGTGATGCTGTTCTGTATGTGGGATGCACTTGTTCGAACTGTGGAGCCCGAAATTGCTCCCACATTTATTATACCACTTCAGCGTAATTCATGTAGCATGCATCTGTTTGCATGCCAGTTGGAATCCGGTGGAATTTGTTATTTTCCGTCCACAGCTCTAACAGCCTCACATTGTTTACGGAGAGAACATGCAGCTTTCCATAAATCACTTGCTTTCACGCACTTCTGCCGTGTTACTTTACTCAATCTGAGAAGGATTCAAGCACCCCGCAGTGTGCAGCATTACAAGGCATAAAATGATTGAACATAAAAACTATTTTTGGCTGAAATAATGGAATATTCACAATCAGAAGTATTAAACAGCATTTGAGTGTGGGTGAGGTGTAATGAATGAGCTGCATTATATAAAAGGGTATTATTCAGGCTATTGATTATAAGGGCTTAAATTCGAATCTTGGAGGGGGAAAAGTGGCTTTTTTATCTTGCTCCAAACTAACTATGGAGTAATATTTGTTGCTAAACTGAGGCCTAAGTAGAACTGTTGATCCTTTAGAACCTGGACATCCAGTGGGCAACACTGAATGTCTGAATTATGCAACTTGGGAAGTAGGAGATGTGTAAACACAGACAGTAGCTGAGGAAATGGCTTAAGTGAGGGGATTTGCCACAGGCTCCCTGGATCATGTCCTCTCTCCAATAAACCCTGAGATTTTGTCATGTTTTCATCTTTTCCCATCATTTCTTGGGCTTCACAGCACAACAAAGAAATCTTGTCCCCCTGAAGTGCTTTAATTTAGATCTCCGTGTTGTTTCTCTGTGGGGTCATGTCTGTGGATGTTCCTTTGCTGGGATTTTATGTATTTTCCTGCATGTGTGGATGCAGTTCTGTTCTTGTGTGGGTGCGGTTGGGACATGTGGGAGCTGAGTGGAGCCAGCCCTGTGCTGGGCTACCCTCAGAACCCAGATCCCTGTTGCCTGCATTATGTATGGAGTGAGTAACAGCTCCCAGATGTCAGGCAGGGGCAGGATGCCAGACCAAGGGTTTGGGTTTTGTTGGTTTGTTTTGTTTTTTTGGGTTTTTTTGCTTCTTTCCCCTGGCTCACTGCAGTCCTACAAAAAGTGCTACAGTTCAACAGAGTGCAGTGACACCTTTCTGACCTGTACCTAATTCTTCCTCAGGAAAAATAAAATAGGCCCCTTTTAACTTACCCTCATACCCAGTGATTTACACGATGCCTCTAGCTATGACTTATCTTTTAGAATGGATAGATTCCACTGGTACTTCTCTTAGTTTTGGGAAAATGTGACATCCCAGGTATCCATAACTGGAGACTTTGTAGAGCTATAGTTTCTAATGACGTTAAATGCATATTATAAAAGAGTTGAATGGCTTTGTTGCACTGTAAGTAAGAAGGGCAACAGTTAGGGAGGGGAAATGGTTATTATTTAGGTCAGACAAACTTTAAAGTTCAAAAGGAAATGGTTTCAGTGGTTTATTTTAAAGAAATCCTTATGAAGTTGTTATTATTTTTAACTTGTAAGAAAAACAGAGAAATTTCTTATTTTATCTGTTAGTAATCAGTGCTTCCAAAAATTGTCAACCTGAAGCTCAAATTTTGGTTCTTGTTTCCCTTACCCAGTTATAGATTTGATACTCAATTACAGACTGCTTTAATTTTTGCACTTTCCTTTATGCTCTGCCTTGTAAAGGGCCAATATCATGTGGTGAAACCTCGAATAAAAATACTCTGAAAAGACATTAATGACAGAAATTAATTTGCCTCACTTTTGGACTGCAGACCCTCTATGTGATTAGAAATTAGTTGAAATCTCTTTGGGGTTTTTTTTCGTTTGTTTTGTTTTGGTGGGGTTTTTTGTTTGTTGGTTTGGGGGGGTTGGTTAGTTGTTTTTTATTATTTTTGTTTTGGTTTGAGTCATGGCTTGATGAATTCCAGGCCCTTAGTGCTGCTTGGAAATTCCTGGCCCGTCGTAAGCAATATTCTCGGATGAATGTCAGCTAATACATCACTGACATTCACGCCTCGTTTTTTACCTGCACTAATACATTGCTTTTACTAAATGTGTGGGATAGGAAATAGTGTTTACCTTTCCCTATCATGAGAATACTACTCATTCTGTCTGCCCTAAACTAAGAAATGCTGTTTATATTGCTGCTCCAGCGAGCCAGGAAGGACTGCACAAATACGTCATGAGCAGGCAGTGGAAAATGCTTATATATGATTTTCGAAGCAAAACTTTTATGATTTAATAACAAGAATAGCCATGATTGTTTCTGAGAACTAAGAACTCAAACACAGGCTGAATTTTGGGGAGCATTTTGAGATCAAGATCAAATTCTAGGAGTGTTGCCTCTACTTGAAAGATGTTCTGAAATCTTTGCCAGCCACTTGGCCAAAGTGAAGGGATCTTCCCAGTTCTTTGACCCAATCCCGCAGAAAGGACCAAGTTTCAGCGCTGAGGCAGGTTTTTATCACGTGGATGCTTTCTCTGGTACAAATCTTGGCAACTGGGGTAGTCCTGTAGTTGTATTTTTGTGCTGCACGAGCTTTCACGTGCTGTGCATTGAGCTAACTTGGGGAACTGCTCCAGCTAAAACCTAACCTTGCCAAAAAAAAAAAAAAAAAAAAAAAAAAAAAAAAAAAAAAAAAAAAAAAAAAAGAACTGCAGAAACGTTATGAAATAGAAACAAGCAGGCAGGGCCGCTGGTTTTGACAGCAATGTGCCGTATGTCAGGTTAAAGTGGTCACTTAACCGTGACTTAAGAAATCATCACTATGCCAGCTCTGCATGCTCGTGATGTGTTTCCCCCAGAGTGCAAACAGTCGAGCTGGCAGAGCTGGGAAGGGAAGCCTGGTGCTGGATCAGTGAACTGATGGGTACAGTCAGTGCTGGTTTTCTGGATTCATGCTCAGAATGTACCTTTAGAAGTTACAGCTACTGCAGAGAGAGTATTTTACAAGAGCCTGTAGTGCTAGGCCGAGGGGGAATGGCTTCAGACTGGCAGAGGGGGGTTTAGATTGGATATTGGGAAGGAATTGAGGCCCTGGCACAGGTTGCCCAGGGAAGCTGTGGCTGCCCCTGAATCCCTGAAAGTGTCCAAGGCCAGGTTGGACGGGACTTGGAGCAACCTGGGCTAGTGGAAGGTGTCCCTGCCCATGGCAGGGCGTGGAACTGGATGATCTTTAAGGTCCCTTCCAACCCAAACCATTGTGTGATTTTATGATTCTACACAGTGACAAATTTCCCTGACAGATGCCCTACTGGTTTTCTTGCTGCAAAGCTCCCATCTCAGCTACTTCTTTGTTTTGAATTTTTTTATCATGTTCTAACGTAAATAATTCATTCATAATTAAATGACTCGTTTCCATGGTTTCATATTTTGCTATGGATGTACAGCCTACCTCTGAGCCCACAGGTATTTCCTATAAATACCACTTTTCCTATTTGTAGTGAATTACTGTAACTTCTGTCTTGCAGTCAACCATGTAATTTTGATATCTACCAAACCTAAGAAATTAATCTGCTTGTTATGAGTAAATAATGTACCCATCAAACTGTAGAAAAGGAATCTTCCATCTACTGGCTGAGGGGGGATTTTCTTCATTCTCTAATTGGTTTCTCTACGTGTATTTTGTCTCTTGTGTCATCTTACACTGGCAATAAATTTCTAACTGTAATTGGTCTAATGTGGAGGTCAATTTTTGTGTGTATGTTGTTTTTCTTCCAGAGAACTTGCAGATATTTTGGGATGAAACTGTTTGCAGTGACTGATGAGAGTAGGAAAGTGATATTGAAGTTTCTAGCAGATGACCCTCTAATAAGATGTATGTAATTGGATAAGACTTGCAATAAATATTGGGCATCTGTTGGGTAACATGGAAATAATGAAGAGACACAGGAACTGGAAAAAGCTTATATTAGCAAAACCTCTTCAATTTCTTGATATAATGACTGAAACAGAATGAGTGGGTGAGATTAAAAAACTCAGCCTGAATCCTTTGAAGAAAGTGTCCAAAGGAATTCCCAGTTGGTTTATTAGTAACCCCTGTGTGCAAAAGGAGCTGAACCCTCTCTTTTTCCTCTGTGTCCTTTGAAAATTTCAGCCGTATCTTTTGAACGTGTTTTAAAACGCTTTTGGTAGGTTGAGACAGGCAGAGAATGATTACTGACAAAACAAACTGAAAAAAACCTGTGCTTTCTTGGAATGGAAGGTCTGCAGGCCTCAGGGCAGGAATGGCAAGTGGCTGCTGGCTCTTGGTGAGGTTGGAGCCATCCAAAAACTTGGAGAGAAGAGGAGGTGAGAGGCTTGTTGCTACAGAACAACATGAGTTGCTGTTGTGTGAGATTTCCTTCTGACAGAATCCCATCCCCTCCTCGCACCCTTTGCATCTCCCAGTGGGTCACTGTGAAGGGGCAGATGAAGTAAGCTGGTAATCATCTTGCCTTTGAACTCACCCAGAATAATTCTCCAATCAGGGTTGTGTCCAAACAGGTATTAAAGGAAGTTTATTTCTTGCAGTTTAGCACTTAGGATATGGCTCTGTTCGTGTTCCCAACAGCTTGTTGAGTGTCATCCTGGCCTCGCTCCTTCCCATCCTGAAGAAAAATAAACACCCTCTTTTGGCAATAATGGAATTAGTGTGTGGATTGGGTTTGCTGGCAAGTAAGGTTCATTAATTTTGTTAGCATGTTATAAGGTTTCTCAAACACAACTGAAAACCTGGACTTAAATTCAAAATATACCAAAATACTTAATGTTCAGCTCTTGGCACTCAGATCTGGCATTTCACTTGCTGTATTTGTGTCCTTACAAATCATACTCAAAGGAAATGTTTTGGTTTACAGCCACCAGTAGCTTGGTATCATTAAACTGTGAAGTGAAGTGCTGAGAAAAACAAGCTATAACATTAGAAACAAAATATTCTGTATTGTTTCTAAAGCAGTGGTAAAACCTTAGAGCTGTACCAGTGTGTGCTCTCTGTATTCCATTGGTTTTCCATGCTTGGAGCTGCGACTGGGTTCAGGCACGGCTTTGAAGCGCAGCACAGGCTGCATTAAATTGACCATGGGGGTGATTTAACGTGAGATGAAAGATTAGGAAAACACTTTAAGTCTTTCAGACGTTTGTCTTCAGCGCATTGAGCATCTCCTGACTGAACAATAAAGGTTTCAGCTTGGTTGGCAGCGAGGAGCAGCCCTGCCCACGGCAGCTCCCAGAGCTGGTCCTGAGCTCGGTGGATGGAGCTGAACTGGAAGGAGGGTGGTGGGTGATGGTGACTTGGCTTGTAAGAGCAAAACCAGTGCAGTTTATCTGGCTGTAAAGGAGATTTACTCATTGAGGACCTCATCCTTTTTTCATGCTGCACGATGGGACTGTGGGAGGCTGTGTCTCACCGTGATTTTCCAAGAGCTCTTTGCTTTCACTTGGGGTCCAGAATTCCAGCTGTATTAGAAAACAAAATACAGTCCAGCAACTGCATTCTGGAGATGAGTTTCATTTCGTATCCTGTCATCTCATACAGCCTTAAAATATGAACAGCCTGTGCTGCTTCCTACTGCTCTCTTTCCCAGCCCTTTATTTTGTGCTGGGTGATACATCAAACTGAAGGCAGCTGCTTTATTTAAGACATCCCATTTCTGCAATTGGGGTCACCGCTGAATTAGTTGAAAAAATCTGAAGAACTGTTCACAAAAAAAAAAACCAAAAAAAAACCAAAAAACCCAGTGCTGGGCTTTCCTATTGTTCTTTAATTGGAGGAGCTGTGCTGTTACTTGCTGATGTGCTTGTACACAGCTCCAAAGCAGATTAGAGCAGCCCCCAGAGGGGCTTTGTGGCTGGACTACAACATGTTAACAGCAGCAGGTTTTTAAACTAAAGTGAATTCCAACTGCAGAAGTGATATAAAAAGTCCGTGATTGTGGGTCACCTTTTTTACTGGTACAAGCTCTCGAAATAGCTCTTCCAGCACCGTTTTTGATAGATGACTTCTGGGTTATTATTCATTTATAAAATGGGACACCTCAAAGGAGAGGGAGATTAATGGTTTTGTGGAATTGTAAAAATGACATTACATAGAAACGGTGATCTCCGTCTTTTAAAAAGTGTCTCATTAACAAGTAGATTGAAACAGAGTTGAATACTTCATATTGCATTAAATACTTCAATATTTTGAAATGCTTCCTCAGTTTGGCAAACTTTGTGCTGCAGTTTTAGCGGAATAAACAGTATCCTATACCTTCTTTTTCCTGTAATGGAAGGCAGAAGTGACAAATCTGGCATAATACATATCTGAATATAGTATTCAGACAGCTCTGAATATATTATGTGAGGTATTTTACTAAAATCCAAACTCTTTTTAAAATGTTTTACATATATCTGCAGGTACATATTTATACTCTTATCCCACAGGTCTGCCAGAGTTGTTTGGGTAAATGTAAATGTATATTCCTTCCCTGCCAGGCACCAGCTGTATTTGCACACTGTTGTAGATCTTGCAAAGCCAGCTTACCAACCACATCCATCTGTTTTCTACTTAGTGTAAAGGAGTTAATGACCTGAGTAGTTAAGACTGTCCAGACGATCCGTATAATCCTTTCCCACAAATAAGATAGTGTTGCAGTTAACTATTACTTTATCTTAGATTTTTTTTAAACAAATAAATAAATAAACAGCAAAGGTCTCATTTCTGTCCTCCACCTGACTTTTTTAGTCCAAATGAACTCGACCAAACAGAAAACAAAAAGTCTGCAGCAAGGTCAGATGTATGAATTTGAGATTATGCAGGCCAATTATTGGTGAGTAGATTTGGAGCTCAGGAGTAGAAATCAGCCCTAATTTATCAATATCGATTTGTTGCAATCTCTAGGCCTTGATTTCAGGGGAGGTTTGAGGAGGTAGCTCGCTTTTTGCAGAATCTGTGGTGAAGATAAAGGCAATCCACGAGGTGAGCAACGTGTAGCACTGCCCAGATTAGTGCTGGGAAGGGGCTGTGTGAGCTGCTGTTACACAAGAGCTTTAGGAAGCTTAGGAACAGGTTAAGGTGATGGGGAGAGAGGGTTGTTTTCCTTCCTAAGGTTGTTTCCTTCCGAGCCTGGAACAGGCTGTGTCTGGCTGGTTTAGTCAGGAGAGGGTTGTAAGTGCCAAGTGCAAGGATTGCATACAGCAGTTGTCAGTGTTAGCCTGGCTACTCCCCTGAGACAGCACTTTCTGCTGCAGGGAGTGACACACTGGCAGAAAAACAAGCTAATGTGTTATAAATTATATATGTGGAAAAAGTTATGGTAATGCAAGTTTTAAGACTTTAAAAATTCCCCCCGGATTCAGGATTGCAATAACAGTCACTGCTTCTGACTTGTGTTTGGGTTATAATCTACAGCCTTGTTTATATTTAATATAAAAGAGGGTTTCATTATATTTTTACAAGTTACAGTATGTTCAGAAAAGGAGAAAGACCAGTATTGCTACATCCTTTATCTTAATTGTTTCTCTTCTTGTTGTGGAAATATTCCCTGTTCCTCAGTTTAGTCTGTTCCTAGTAAGTGTATTTAAACAGTACTGCTTATTTAAATAACAAATGGAGTTGGCATTTAATCGATTAGTCTATTTTGAGGTAGTAGCCTATTTCTGTTTATTGTAATTGCTATATTTAATCTTAGCGTGAACTGACACGTGCCATGTGACACATTCATTCACTGCTTGGTGGTGTGCAGGAAACACAGTCAGGCAGGGATATGGGCCCCTTGGGGAAATTCTGTGGCCTCTCTGAAAATGCAAAGCATGTGAAACAGCAACACAACAATTAACTCCGTGCTCTGAGCTCCCGTGGAGGCCCTGAAAGCCCTCTGGTACCCTCTGAGGGTAACAGAGACAGCATTTCGTGCTTCCTACACTTCTGCGGTGGCTCCTTAGTCCAGTTCAGAATCAATTCTTGTTTAAAACCCAAAAGCAGAAGCCCAACAACAAATATTGAGTGTACACGCAGTTGTTTCCCTGTTGCTGCCAATGAGGCCTCTCTGGCTGCTTCCTTTGGAAGAATCAATACTTGAAACCTGGAAACAAATTATGTAGCAAAATACATGTACCTGTTGTGGTTGGGCAGCTACTCATGGCATGACAGTGGAACCACAGCTTTACAGATCACAGAATCAAGCAGGTTGGAGAAGACCTCTGAGATCACCAAGTCCACACAATTTTTATGTGGTTAATACTTTATAAATTCATCATTTGAGTTGGGAGAATAGTCTTGAGCACCAGCACATCACAATATGGTTTGGGGGGAACGGTGGTGTTTGTTCAAAGGTTGGACTTGATTGTCTTGGTGATCTTTTCCAACCTTAATAATTCTATGATTGCAAAAACGAGTCAAAGATGACTTGAGAGAAAAACCTCACTTATTTCTCTGTAGTTGGTAACTGGCTGTTCAGTTTGACTCTGAGGAATATATTCTCCCCACCCTTTAGGTTTGCACCTTAATTTGTCCTACTGAACCAATGAATACTGGGGGTGTAGGAGAGATATGCATGTCTATTGGAAAGGCTCATCTAACCTGTTGTTTTTCTTCCAAAAGTGGGAATACACAAGTGATTTTTCAAAAAAAAAAAAAAAAATCTGTTGACCATTTCTAATAATTCCCAGCTGCATATGACTTTTGTCTTGATATTTTTCCTTGGAATGCCTGTGGTTATGGAGCTCTTCATTCCCATGGCTAAGTGATGTGTGGGTGATTGGGGCTCAGCAATGGCTTTTCTTCTTTATGGATCATCTAATAGAGGAGATTGCTTCTATTTCTGTTATTTATCATTATAATATCTCATTTCTGTCTCATCCCTCCGTGTCGTATATGAAAGCTACTCGAAACAGTATTTTTGGGCAGATAACTCTAACCCAACAATATATCATGATAACCTCTGCACATCACATAATTTAGAAAACAGCTGGAAATTTACAGCAGTCTTGTAACTCCAAGCGATGGCAATACATATATATTATTAATAACAACCTGTTTTTCTCAGCATTGTGCCTGGACAGAAGGGTGTTGAATAGAATGAATTGCCCTCCATTATGTACCATCAATCCTACGAGTCATGTCGTGCGTCTTCTGCCTGTTTGCTTTGAGAATGCGCTGAGTGCTCCTTACCACAGTCTTCCTTGTTTTCGTGCTGTCCATTTAGCATTCTGTGCTCTCTGCAGCCCTGCTGGGAGGGTGGAGGGCAAGGAGCAGCCTGGTGGATGCCACATGCCAGCAGAGAGCCAGCAGTTGGTCTGTTTTTGCAACACAAGGCATGTTTTGTTCTCTCCGTCCCTCCCTGGGCTGCAGGGAGAGGATTTGTCTCCAGCAAGCCCAAAGGACTGAAGCTCACATCCATATTATATATGTATATATACATACATTCACAGATCAAAATCATGCTGTCAAAGCATGAAAATACCTCACTAATTTTCTTTTTAATTTTAGCTGTCAGCCTCGAGATGCCACTTTGCTCTCGAGCTACTCTGCACAGCGTGTGCCAGCTCCCTTCCACTTGGATCATGTTAAAATGTAAAGCAACACATTTCCTGGCAGTCTCTGCAAAGAAGTGCAATATAACCTTCATTACATGAAGGTGGTGAACATAATGTGACTTCTTAACAGCTGCAATAAGTGATGTGAAGCTCTTAACATCTTTTCAAAACAAGTAACTAGTGAGAGGTTATTTTTCATCTCTATTGCTAAAAAAAATGACATGTTATTTTAAGCAGATGACATTTTGTTTGCACTTATCTGAACTAAGTAAATCTTTACGTGGATTCTCCAGATCTGTGTTGCTCTGAGAAATCAAGGAAACTTGAAAAACTACTGCTAAAATACACTCTAACGGCTGGATTTCAACGTGAAAACTCGGATGTTAAATTTTACATATGGGAATGACGGCTGCTAACAAGGGATTTCAGTTCACCCTTGCTCTTTTCCCTTCAGATTTATGAGTCCATGAGAGTTGCCTAGTCCATTGTTTTTTTTATGTCGAACTATTTGGTTCTCATTTGAGTATTCTCCGAAGATGAGAGAGAGTGTTTGGATCTCTTACCAAGGAGCCAAGTTCTTTGGAGAGAAATAAGCCATTACACATGGGAAATAAGGGGGAAAGAGTTCATGTTGAGGTGCCCACATTAGTCAGTCTATTATTAGGCTGAGCAGAAGTTCAGTTTTAAGAGCTCAGTAGTGAACATTGATAATCAAAGCCTTGGTAAGTGACTGGTTTTGAGGTGCAGCCCGATGTCCGAAAGGACAAGTGTCTCTGGTTTACTTATTTTGGCAGCTGAATTGTAGCTTCACCGCAGTGTGATGAGCATCATTTCCAAGGAAGTGAACAGCTAAAGTTCAGAGCCACGGCATGAGGCTGTAGAAAACAGTGGCACTGTTCTTCCTACGTATTTATCTTGTTGCTTATATGGAATCAAAAACAAGGTCGACATTGTCTCTGGTTGAATGAGTTCCTTACCATGCAATGAGAGGCTGCCAGCTCAGAGATAAGATGTGACTATGGGGTTTCATAAATCCTGCCCGAAAGAGATGCCCAAATATGCAGAGTTTCCATAACATAACGTTGCTGAATAAAGGCAGAGTTGAAATAGCCACTTTAAGGTCCTGATTGGAAGAGCAGACTCCATTCTACAAATCTGCTGGATATTCCCGTATTATTTCTCAGTACTTTTGCATAAATTATCGCATTATATTTTGCAACTGGATGATCACTGCATACAAAAGTAATTAGTTAACTCCTTTGTTTTCTGAAGGATATACCAAGATATTTTTTCCCCTGCGTCTGATTTATTCCTGCAAGCACAAATCAGTCTATTGTCTTTGAGAGTGGAAGGTTTGGAACCAGAAATATCATTTGAAAGTAAAAACATGTTTCAGCTGCAAGTAATATTAATGGTAATTGCCACTTAGTGATCTTTCAGTTGGTAGAAACAAACCATCAAAATGATAATTGTAGGATTCATTGGGATTTAGATTGATTAACAAACCAGACAACCAAGTGGGCAGCAGACACTGAGCCAGAACTCTGGCTCATGTCAAGTCGGCAGAGCTTATCTGGAATCAGTGGAGCAAAGCCCACTTTATTCCGTTTGCCCAAAGAATAAACATATGCCATGTCAGAAATAGAACAGTTGGAAACAATTGCGGCATGGGATACTGATGAAAAAGAGCTGGAGAGAGGCAGAAGGGTGATTAGAGTTCTTTAAAGCTGGACGGGCGACTTAGGGATGGGAACGAGGCCAGCCTGGCATTAGGGTGGAATTGTGGTTGTACCCTGCAGTGGCAGGCAGGGCACTTGAAAGCAGCTTTCTCAGCTCTTCATTAGGTGAAATCAATTCACAGACATTTTAAGTGGGAAAGAGAACTGTTAAAGTTGCCTGGTGAAGTGAGCTCTTCAGAACAATTAAGATCATTTATTACTGTTTCCCCTGAAGTTGGGGAAATTCAGTGTTTGCAATAGTGAGTTAATTCAAATCTGTTTTATTCTTTAGAAGTGTCCTTTGAAACAGTGGATTTTTGTGTGTTGGAAATGCAAAATTTGAAGTAAACAGGGAATGCGTTATCTGTAAAGAAATTGTGAACTACTTCTGCATCGCTTCATTCTGCTCTACTGACTCACTGCTTCGTGCTGTGGTGTTTAGTACAAGAGTTTCTCAATCTCAAATCTCAGTTGTTCTGCTTTGTTGAAATGTGGAAAAATTTTGAAATACCTGAACTAATCTTAACATTAGGAAAGAGCCCATAGTGAGGGTGAAAAGCTGAAATACTGACTTCTTAAAGAAAGCCCACTCAAGCAAATTGTTCTTTTTATGTGGTTTGGAGGTACCTGTATGGGACAATCTAAAGCCTCAGTCCCATGGCATAATTACATTAAATTAAGCTTCTCTTATCTCAGAAAGAAAAAGTTCTTTGGGATCATTCATAAATTTTAAATTTGGACTCATATTGCAATCAGGAGCTCATTTTCTTTTCCCATTATCTCCTGCCATCCTGTGATATGAGAACATTTTGTTCTCTGCAGCAGGCTTCACTGAGAGCTTTGGTTCCTCAAAGAAGTAATTAACCAGTAAAGACTTTGGATCTTTGTAGAGACCTTCACCAAGGCGTTCAGGTGAACAAATCCCACACCCAAGGATGGGTTTCATTCCAGCTTAACATTCCTCACTTCTGCCTCCTGCTCTTGCTGGGTGCACATTGACAGTCCCTGTGACAGGGATTTAGATTCAGGAAATGTGGCTTCACAGAATTGTCATCCCACACTATATTCAAACACTGTGGGCTGCTTTGAACATTAAAAATCTATCACTGTATAGAGTCTTTTGTTTTTGAAATGTGCATGCTTATCTCCTCTTTAATTATATAGTGTTTACTTGGTGTCTTGTATCTTACTTAACATGAGGCTCCGCTCTCTTTGCTTGACTTACAGGTGAAATATTTGACTAGAAGTTTCATTTCCTCAGTAATTATATTTATTACAATAGATAAAAAAACCCCAGCACTATTAAATCTGTGCCATTCTAACTGTTGCTTTCCCTTTTTTTTTTTTCCTTCAACCAGTTTGCTGTTTTGTGGTTCATAAGAGATGCCATGAGTTCGTTACCTTCTCTTGTCCTGGGGCTGACAAGGGGCCCGACACTGATGTGAGTACACACATTTAATACATCGTTCTGCACAGTTTTATATTGTTATACCCACGAGGCCGAATGACAAACAGCATCAATGGGTCCTTTATGGCAGATAATTGAGTGGTGTTTTACAGTTCTGAGGCAAATATGTGTGGAGATCTATTTTTGACACGAGAAGTAAGAATGAAAGTGTGACCAGGAGCGGTGTCCTCGGAACGTGACAACCCTGAGGCGTTTACCCAGGCGTGAAGTCAGCATTTTATTTTGTTTGCTTTCTGCTGGATGTGTTTGATGTTAACAATTCCCAGGAAAAAGGCTCTGAGGCGTTTTCTGAGCTTTCTTTGTATCCATCTTATCTCGAGGTGTATCTTCTGAGCTGACTCTGGTCCTTGTCTCTGTGCACACAAGGATCTATAGCTCCAATTAAATGATAGTTTAATCTCGAGCCAGCTGGCTTATCTGAGATAAGTTTTTTTAAGCATTATTGTCATGTTTGAGCTAGTCTGGCAGTCTGGATACACCCATTCCATCCTGCTCTGTCAGTACTTCTCTGTACGTGTCACATTTTTGGTCAACAACCAGTTCTTCCTTTTGACACCTCTGCCTACATGGGGAGACCTTGGTGTCACCCTGCTGAAATAAAGAACTCATCTTGTTTGTTCACAGAAAAATAACAATTTCTTTGGGCTTTATAAATTCCTCTTTACAGTGAAGTAATTTAACAGCTGCTTATGGGAACAATACATTCCAAGTGTTCTTTGTCTGAAAGGCTCTGTTTTGTTTCTTATAACATATTCATGCTCTAGATTGTAGGCTATTATCTCCTCTGATGAGATGCACCAGAAGACTTTTCTTGGGAGGTTTTAATGAGCTTCTCATGAATTGTTTCAATATTCCAGCCATGAGGGCAGCCAACAATATATGGGCAGAAGCCACAAGAGGGGTTTTGGAAAATTTCAGATATTAAAAAGTTCTCTCGTTTTTAAATTCAAACACAGGGACATGTTGAAGGACTGAGAAGAATTTTTAGAAGTTGAATTCTAAAATATTTTACATGGTTAAATTTAGGTCCATAAGAAAAGTGCTGAAGTTAGGAATGTAGTTACCTTGCTCTGGTTCTCCTGTTCAGCTGGTAGAGATTCTACTGTTAAAACAATCATAAAGGCAGGAACAAGAAACCAAAATTAGTCTTGATACCCTTGCTTTTCTGGAAGTTCTTGGTTTCTTTAAGCTTTGAAGTGTGGCTGTTGTGTCTGTCTGTACAGTGTAACAGTGAAAGCAGTCTTTGGAATTTGGAAGCTGTGGATTTGAAGGGCCTTGAGCTACAGAAAGGAAAATGCAGGTGGCAACACCCACCCTCTCCCCATCATCTGCTCCTTAAAGAAGGCAGCCAGAGCCCCTTCTCGGGTGATTTTAGGTACAGTTTGATCCATTTGCATCCAGCTGGATCCTCTGAATTCTGTCACTCCTTATACAACTCCTGGATGGGGTGTGTGGGCAGCGCTGAATTGCTTTGGTCAGTCCTAAAGCCAAGGTAGAACAACACAGATCTAGTTTTAACTTAGTGCTCGGTTGTGATGTAAGCTGTTAATTAAAGTTGCTGTTGATGACCAGTTTCAGTGGTGGCACTCCTGGGCAGGTCTGCTGTGTCTCTGATGAGTGGTTTGGCCTTTGAAAGAGTTCTTGATGGGTTTTGTTTCTTCAAGATGGGTTATGTGGGGTTTTGACCCCAAGTTCAGAAACGAGAACACACATTTGTAGGTGAGACCATTTAATTTCATTGTGAATCTCTTTAGAATCTGTGCCGTGACAGGTTGTTAATAGTCTTTAACATTGCTGGTGCATTTCGTGATTTGGTTTTTTTGGCCTCAGTGATTAAATAAATCAGCCTAATGCCTTATTTTGGTATTTGGGTTACCGAATGATCAGTTTCAATATTTACACAGAAGCAATAGCTCAAAAACACTTTGAAGATTAAAAGCAATCAGAAAATAAATATGTTTTATTGAAATTGTGCTACATTAGTAGGTCCTATTACACAAAGAGGATTGGAGAATGTTATACTTTAATTTACTGAAATGTTTGACTATACTGTCAACCCTTTTAAAATTCAGAAACTTATTCCTACGCCAATTACTGCAAGCTTTGTTCTGAAATGTAGTGTGCTATAAAGCTTATCATAATATTTAGCAGTTTTAATTATTAAAAGATCCTTTTCTAAATTACTCCATGCAGGTGCACAATTAATTTGTGTACTCAAAATCTCCAGTGGCTTTGCATGATGTAACCCTTCCATTAATTGTGAGAATAATATTGTCATTAATAAAATTAATTTTCCAGAGTAATAATTATATAATAATATTTATTGTGTATTCGGATATTGTTACATTATTGTGCTCTGTATTTTTAATATAAATGAGGCAATCCCTACAAATACATCACTGGAATAATTGTCAGTTAAAGGGTGAGATCAAAGTATATCTTTAAAATAATGCTCTTCTGAAAGAGAGAATTGAACTACTTAAAAAATAAATCACGTGCAGAGAGATTTCTATCGTGGAGTTGTTTTCAAAACTTTTCATAACATCTTTTTGGCTGCAGCAATCCCCTGCAGGAAGTGGAAGCTCCACTGGTGGTCCCAGTAAATTCTTCAAATATATTTAACAGTTGCAACAAAAATGATTTTTTGATTTCTGAATATTTAAGTGCAGTCATTCAGGAGACAGGAGGGATTTCAGACTCTGCTATCCACCGACCTTGCCTTGCTTCCCAACCTTTCTTACGTGCCAAGCATTTCACAAACTGACTCCTCAGCTGTGTAGAAGCCCTGTGGTCTCTCTCATGCCAGAAATGGTGGTGTACAAATCCCAGCTCCTTGTGCAACATTTTTATTTCCTGCAGCACTCAGTTGTTGTAAAAGAGGGAATAAATTATTTCTATTACCTGAAAATTGCACGCTTTAATAAAGGTGAGTGTAAAAGAGGAAAACTCTGAATGAGCCTCTTTTGGCCTTGCTCAGACTCACTGAAATGTGAGGTTGAAAAGTCCATGTTTGTGCCAAAAGGGGAATAATACTTGTGAATAACGTGGTCATCCTTGACTAGCATTGAAATGATGGTGTCTGGGGAACAATATCCTGTTTCAGTGAAATAGGAATTCACACAATCAGAAAATGTTACATTTCCTTAATGCTTGGCAGGGCGTGAGCTCCGGTGTCTTAGCAAAGCAGCAGCTTCAGGAAGTTATTTTCCTGCTATCTAATGGCTCTCTGGGGTTTGAACAGAAGTTACTCATCTCCTTTTTGTGATGATGCTGTTGAGGACAATTTAGCAGCTTCTGCTGCTGGTGTCCTCCAAAGTCACAGGAAGCATCATGACCAGTTCAGATGTTTGCTTTTGGAAGATACTTGGTGTTCATAAAACTATTTTAAGTCGTGGATGAAATACTTAAGAACTGGGGTAAATTAGTGAAAAAATGTAAGAGCAACCTCAAAGTTTGACTGATGCTGTAAGAACCTTTAAGACATGTTTAGTGTTAAGGAATAACTAGTCAAATTTCTTTCAGAAAGGATGCTTTAAAATGGAGAGTTAAATATTTGTTAATGGAATGCAGTGACCAGCAGGTGTCTTTGAACTGCTTGTGATGTATTAAAATGTTCCTAATTCCATGCTACATATAATTAAAAACCAAAAACACGGCAGTAATTTAAAATAGTGTTTGACTGTATCATTTTTTTCAGTACAAGGTTACAAGACTTGGAGTGCCCAAGATCTCAGAGGTCATCATGGCCTCTGGATCAGCACTATTTGCCTTTCAGATTGTAATAACAGAGAACCCAAAGGAGGTTTATGAGCAAAATACACAGAAATTAAAAAGTGAAACTGTTCTTAATGAGAGCAAGTGAGTGTGCAGTCAAAGGATATGAAATCTGACTGGGCTTAGTGAGTTCTTAGTATTTAAGGACGTGGGAGAGGATGAATTGGGAAGATCCAGATGTGTGCTTACGCAAAATGAACCAGCAAAGCCCTCTCATCCCATTTGCAGGGTAAGTGACCTCATGGATGTCAGAGGTGACAGATACGGAAAACATTCTCAGGTCTATAAGCCTCTTGATACTGAAATTATTTGGGAGCTTTATTATCTTAAGCACATTTGAAAGCTCGGTCTAAATTTGAACAACTGTGAGGTTCTGTGGGATGCTGCAGGAGTTGGGTGTTTTCATCAGTGGGTTGGGTATTGGGATGATGCAACTCTAGAGTACAATATTTCAGGGTTTTTTTCATGTATTAAGCTATAATTTATTAAAACCAATTTAAAAAAAAAATCACAATTCAGAGGGGAAGAAAAAAAATAATGTGAACTGCTGGTGAAGGCTCCGGTGCAGAAGAAACTGGATCAGGTCTTTCAGGGGGTCATGAACTCACTGCTGGCCAGCAGTGCCCCAGCCATAAAAAGATGAGCAATTTCCTGCAGGGATATGTTAGAGATTACTGTTCCACTTCTCAGTGAGATGCTTTATGCAGAATTCTGCCGCTCTTCATTTGGAATCTGGAAAAGAACTAAAATGTTAAAGGCCTTTAAAACATGACTTGGAGTATTTTTCCCTGTCTCTTAAGCCGTAACCAGGCAGCTTGTGGCAAGGGAGGGTTAACTCCATAGCAGTGAAGGTTTCTAGGTGTGTGATGGGGAGCTGCTGCAGTGAGTTACCAAAGGAAGAAATTAGGGTTTCTGTGTTGGGGTTTCTCTGTACAGTGATGTGGATATTACCTGTGCTCTCTGAGGACTGTGGGGAGATGTGACATGAGCCCTGTAAGGCTCCACCCGGCTTTTCATTTTATGGTTTCTCTGGTTTTAGAGTTGGGAGGAGAAAGATCGACCCTCCAAATTTCAGATGCCGGGGGACCAGTGGGAAATTTTAATGTGTGAATGATAACCTACATTGTGACAGCAGTGGGCTTGGGTCTGGCCTCAGGCTTGGAGCAGTGCTGAAACCCACATTTACTGCAGTATTACATTTATAGCTGTGTCTGGGAGACAAATGGTTTGAAGGATCACCTCTGTGCTAAGCAGGAATAAATGAATATAATTAGGCTGACCTGGAGGGTTTAGTTGCCTTGACCAGATATTTTTTTTTCTGTTCAGTTCCAGATAATGATGAAATCTTTCTTTTCTTTTTTTAAGTTTTTTTCCCCGCTGGCCTTTAATCCTGCTTCCAGATTAAGTTTACATGTAGGAGGTTGGTTTCAGAGTGAAAAAAGAGGGTTACTTTACTGGTCTAGGGAATAAAAAAAAAAAAAAAGGCAAAACCCCACCCAAGTTCATGGAAAGGAAAGGCAGTAACTGGAAGCACAGTATTAAGACTTACTGTAGAACTAGTTAAAAAGGGATTTTAATCAGAAAGCTTTGCAGTCTTTTCCCAAGGATAATGAAATGCAGCAGTAGGGCTTCTCTGATTTGCTTTTAACCCTTTGGTTGTTTTTATTATGGAAAGCAACTCTTGTCAATGTTGGACATCATGAGAGACAGAGCAACAACAAACATAATTTAAGGAAATATTACAGAATCATTTAGATTGGAAAATACCTTAAGGATCATCAATTCCAACCATATGCCAGTAAGGTTTAGGGGTTTTTTTTTATTGCTAATCTGAATTTTGAATAATAGGCAATCTTTTCCCAGAAGTCTTTTCTTTTTAATGAAAATAAAAACCTTCTCACTTCATCACAAAAGATACACAAAGGCAGGAAGATCTGGCAAGATACAGTTCACTGCTTGCCAGACTAACAGAAATGTTCTCTTGAAAAGAAGCTTCTATGAATTTTTGGAAGTGATTCTTAAACAGCTCCCGTGCAACAAATTTTTGACTTTTCATTGTACACCCTAAACAATGAAAATATTAAAGCCCCCTCTATTTACAAGTTGAGATACCAACTCAATGTGTTTGTAGGTCTGTGTTTTCTAATTATGAAAATTATTAATCACGTTGGCTGTGTTTAAAACAGGCATTATTAGGCGGAGGCAGTAGGTAATATTCTTTCTATAAAACATCTATAATGCAAACACACTGTAGTCAAAACATGGTATTCCTTACTGTGTTACCACTCCCCTTTCCCCAGAAGTTAGTCCCAGGCTGCCAAAATCAACAAGACCACAGTCAGCGCAGCAAGTTTACGGAGAAATAAAGGTCTCGTGCTCGTGGTCACCATATGTCACCCTCTCCACCTTCTGTTCCTCACCAGTTGCCAGGCACTGCCTGTGCTCAGGAATGAGCTCTTCACCTGCCGTGGGTGCTTTGCCTCCCCTCAGTGCCCGTGCAGAGCGTGTCTGCTGATCCCCCCGTCCCTCCAGGGATGCTTGGATAGCTCCTCCCTGGCTGCACAGGGCTCTTCGTGGCACTGCTCACCCAAATGCCTTCTTGTAAGTAGCTGGAAGCGGCTTCACGGGTTACTTGAAAGCAGCTCTTGTACTGGAATGTGTTTGCATTTATCATCTCCTGGGAGAGCATTTGTACCTTCTATTCCTAAATTAAAGCACAGACTCCTTTTTATTGCAGCTGAAATGGCTTTTAGCTCCGGTGAATGAACCTCAGTAAAAACAGAATGAAATTACAAAGGAGCGGGTTCATGAACTTTTATAACTACTTGTAATTCCCACCCTTTCCCACTTGCCCTGTAATGCAGTCTCCGAATGGACTCTCTGTCCATCTGCAGAAGGTGCATGGAAAAAATTTCACTGCAGTATTGAAAGGAGCTGAGTGAGTGCTCTCCTTGTACACCCCCAGGTAGGAAATCCGTGGTGGGTGTCTGCCCACACACGGTGTGTGACTCTTGTTCAGCTCTTCCACTGCAGCCCTCGAGCCTTTCAGTTCGTGGAGTTTGTACCTGAGGCACCAGGCGTGGAGTTTAACCGGTTTTTTGTTGAAGTCTCTGAGCTTTGAAAGTTCATAGCTTTTCAAATCTTTTTATTATAAATAATATATTTTTCATTTTCCCAGTCCAGAACAGTGCAAATGCAGAATAACATTTAAGTTAGACTTTATATTTCTCTTTTCTGGGCGTTTGCTCTACAATATACACTGAAACGTAGGTGATCCTGGTAAGAGTTAATCATTGAGCAGAGTTCTGCTGAGAGTTTGGAAATGTATATAAATGATGAACCTAAAAATATCCGTGATTTTCATAAGTTAGCACTGCAGAACAATTAGGCAGTGGTACTATAAAAGGAGAACTCTCAGCAAAGTTATTCCCAGCAGTAAAAAGAAATCTTACCCATAGGGATCCAGCTTTAGTGGCAGTAACTCCAATGACTGCTGGGTGCTGATTTCACCACCAAAGCTCTTTCTAATTCCCCAAATTGAAGTTGACATTGTTCCAACAGCCTTTATTTTCCAATTGCTGAGAGCGTATTGAGTTGTGCAGTTTAAGTTGGATTTAATTATTTCCTTGTCAGCTTATATTTACCCTTGGCAAAAGTCCCTCGTGTCAATCTTTAATCTGTATGTAAATGTGATGACATGATATTGAGGTTTGGGGGGTGGGGCGGGGAGAGAACGCTTAAGAATTACTAATAATCTATTTTGTTACATGAGATACTGTGTGCAAAATGTACCGTAGACATTTCTATCAGGTTCCACCCCCACGATCATGTGGCTTTTAAAATTAAAAAGTGGTTATGGCACACTGAACTTATTAGCTGGAAGAGATACCAACAGCCACAGACCACTGAGAGAACCTTGCAGGATGCTGGTTGTTTTTAGCACTGTCTGTTTGTTGAGGTGGCAGTTCTGAGGCCAAAATTAGATGAAATCTTAATTTGGAATAAAAGGAGTGGGCTAATTTGAAAAGCTCTGTAGATCCCATATGCCACAAATAATTCTGGCGTGTCACCAGAGATGCACCTATCCCTGAATTCCCGGGGGCTCTGTCCTCGAGGTGCTGGGACAAGTTTGCTCATCACTGCTGAGTTAAACTGGTGTAGCCTCCGTTTTTCGGATAGAAATCACACAACTCCAGTGAACACCTCAGGGGGTGTGGAGAGAAGAACAACTTGTACTTACAGGAGAGAGCGAGTTTCTTTTATCCAGGTGATTTGACCCTGGAACAGAGTGATGAAAGACAGAGGGGAAAAGCAAGGAGTGGAGGTGGAGACACATCCTGACTGGGAAGGGAGCAGCTGCCATCCTTGGCTGTTTGAGCTCCGTTTGTCTGGCCCTGGAAAAGCCTGAACAGGAAGAGTTGAGTTTCATTCTTGGCCGTGCTCTTGTCATTTGTTAATTTTCACTGTCCTTTGTTGGGGTGAAAGTCTGAAGAGATCCAAATAGTTCGCAGATTTCTCTTCAGCTTTTGGAAAAGATGGGATTTGTCTTGATGTAGCCAGTGGTCTCAGGGAATGTGTATTAGGTGTTGTCCTTGGCACAGAATTGTATAACTGATTCTATAACAGCCTAATGAAACTTGATTCAAAGAGATTTTAAACCAGTGGTGTGTTACCTGTGCTGAAAACCAAAATCCTGATACTTCTGTTGAAGTAACACTGTGACAGTCATGTTTCCTTCCATAATTTGATTTTTGCTGTTCCCTTGCAAATAAATTAACTGTAGCATGGCCCTGTGTAATTAATGAAACTCGGTCCTGAAAGTACCAGTGATCACTGGCTGAGCTCCTACAGTAAAAGTAAAATCATATCATAAATTCTGGTAACAAGAACTTAATAGATAGAGGAGTTAGAGATTGATTTATTCCTTTTCCTCTTTGTCCCCGTGACGAGGGTACCTGCTGAACTGAGGCAGGAAAGAAATGTCAGTGTTGGGGAAACGATTGTAATCTGTAACAAAGCACCTTGGGGTCTGTTCCCATGGCAACAGGAGCATCAGACCAGCAGAGAACGACCCGAAAAGAGATAAAAGCCTCTGTAAAAATAGTTGTAAGAAGTGCCTGCATAGCTTTGGCTACTTTTCTTTTCTTCTTTTTTTTTTTTTTCCCCAGAAAGAAAAGTAGCCCAAACTTGGAGTTTTTTGAAACCTGGTTATTACAGTAGCTGTTTAGGTTAGACCTTGTTGGCACTGAGGGACTTGTCATGTTAATCTTGTTCTACCAAGTGAAATTTAGTTCTCAGTTTTGAGATTTAGTGAAGGCAATGCTCTGGTTTGATATTGTCAGCTGGAACAGGAGTTGATATCCTCTGGTGTGGACTCTTGGCATCCTCTGCTGATCTGCCAGGGGCTCCCAAATGCCCCTGGCTCTGAAAGGGTGCAGGAGGAATGGAAATGCTTTGGGAGAAGCAGAAGCAAAAAATATAGAAGGACAGTAAAAAAAACCCAGAAGAAGTTAAAGCAGTCCTGTAACTTTTAGGAGAAATGTATAATCCCTCAGAGTCTTGTTTAACATCTGCTACTTGTCTCTTTGTGTGCCAAGAGCATGATTGGACCATTCATGAAAATAAAAAGAACTCTGCAATCAACAGACTTTGTTCAATATTCCTGCACAAAGGGGATTTGCCGTGGATAACATGAAAGGCTCGGGTCAGACACAAATGAGTTTATATTTAACATGCTTAATTTAGAACCTGCCACACAGAGGTAAAATTAAGAGAAATAGAAACACACATCCTTGCTTTTCTTTTTTTAAAATTTGCTGGAAGCATATTTAAATAGACAACAGAGGGGTGGAAAATGTTCTGTTCTCCCATTCCAGACTAATCCTTTGCTCCTCTGTGAGAAGGTACAGCTGTTTACTGATCTTACAAGCTCAAATCAAATCAAAGTGTTTCCTAGTGCTTTGTATTTGGCAACAGTGAAGCCCTGGGGTCAAACGAGGAGACTGAACACAGACCTGAACTACTCCAGGCACCCTCTCAAGGAGGTTCTATGTCTAAATCAAGTCACTTTAGTGACATATTAGTCCAGAAATGGCTACTCTAATAGAAGTTTATTTTCAAGTACTTGTAAAATAAATGAGGAAAACAGTGCCATTTGAATTTTTTTTTTTTTCCACTTCTGCTGTCATTGCACTGCATTTTATTTTCTCTGCTCCTGTCACAGAGTCCATTTGCTCAGGTTCACTACTGCTTGTTTTGCCAATACTGTTGGGACACACTCCAAGAATTTGGGCTATTAGTCACTGCAATAAAAGACCAATGCATCTTAATCAATGGAGAATTCAAAAAATTAAACATTTCCTGAAGGTGGGGTTCAGGAGGATCACATCTAAAAATCAGGTTCCTCCTCATAAGTAGCAAATTTTTTTAGTCTCCTGAGACTGTCACCCGTGAGGATGAGATTTATGTTTTTTTAATTAAGGCCTTTTGGCAAAATTTACCCTACTCTAAAGAGGGTATGGAATTCCTCATCCATACACACACAGAGACATGTACGCACAGATATTGTTCATTTTCCACTCAGTGGTTGTGTTCCCCAGCAGAGTCATCAAGAGCTGCAAGTAGGCACTTGGTGCTTTTGAAAATTAGGTTAATAAATCATAAACACCTCGTGTGGTAGGGTGCTCTGTGCTGTTTAAAATGTGAGATATGTGCTGTTTGCACATAGGCTTCTTCTTATGCAGTTGCATGTCTACTGGTGCATAAACATCCCCATGTATGTAAATGTATTTATGGTACACATGTGTTTAAAAAGCATCACAGTTACACTAATACCTGGGTGGGAAAAAAACCCCTCGGGACTGCAGTTTATGTGGCTGAGCATTCCAGTTTTGAGAAATCACTTCTTTGTCAAGGGAAAGCTCAATATGAATGTGAACTGAACTGAACAGGCTGGAAGCTGGTTTTTGTAAAATGGGCTGACTGCAAAGTACTGCCTTGGAAATCCGGACAGCGAAGAGAAACCCAGGAAAAGGTCTTGGGAACAGGGGGTTTCCAGGCATTTCCAGCAGTAGTACAAAATTTGCATCTAAGTCAGTGGGAGTCTTCAGTGCTTAATGAACTGTGCTTGATTTACAAACTTGGTATTTAAACTGTTTCCTTAACACAAAAATGAGGAGTATGTAAGATTCATGGCTAAAATAAAAGCTGGAGGGATGCAAAATGCACTGTGCTGCCCCCGTTCCGTGCAGAGCACTCGGGGAAACGCTGATGACACAGGAACGCTCAGGGCATCTCCTGCAAACTGCCAGGCAGAAATGGCTTTGGCTTTGGTGGTGATGGCACGAGCTGCTGCAGAAATGCTGGCGAACGGTGCCCAGAAATTCAGGTAAAAAATGTATAGTTCATTTAGGAGGAAATGGAGTGGGAGATGATGCTGTAGTTTGGGGCGTGCTCCTGCAGTCCTTGGGATTGAGGAAGCTCAAATAGCCACGATAAGGAGGAATTTCTGCTGCAGGTGTTGTCTGTGGCAGAACTGTGTGTGACCCCTGTGCCCATAATCACCATCTATTTTGCCTGAAATACAGAGTTACACAGTCACCCCTCCTTTTTTTTTATAAGCTTTGCAGCTTTTAGATATATTTTATTCCCTGTGATTAAGAGATGGAGGTGTAAATAAGGCCAGTGGCAGGAAACTGTTGGTTCCAAAAACTTGCTGGAATAATAATATAAAAAAGTAGAGTAGGAAAAAACTGCTTTAAGTGGATTTCTCCAATTTTCCCAGCCTAGTGCAAAATCATCTGAGTATAGCTAGTTTTTGAAAGTCTGTTAATGCTGTCTGACTTAAAACATGACAACTTAAAAGTGAAGTCTGTCAATAAAGGGAGAAAACAAATAGGTAGTAATCGAAAAACAAAGGAAAAAAAATATGTCCTTGCTAATGATACTCCCTAATTAAATCTCCTTAATGGATGGGTAGAACAATCTATTTAATTGTAACTATAGTTTGTGATAGATTACTGTGCCTTATTGTATTATGTCTCTATAATGAAAGAACCAGCATTACTTTCGTAATAAATAAATTTTTCTCAGAACGTATTTTTCAATTTCCCCAATTTACCTATCGTTCATTTACCATCTTGGGAAGTTTTTCCTTATTCTTCCTAATGGAACTGATCTTTTGATCCTTTGGTAGAGAGAGATGTTGCCCCAGTTTCTCAGTTATGCAGCAAAGGTTTGTGTATTTTCAAGTATATGCTTCTGTTTAATGATTTCTCCTTGACTGGCATGCCTTATGTTGAGATGTTCTTTATCTACAGCCTAATTAAACTAAATCATATACCATCTGTGTCTAGTTCAATTAAACTGAATTGGACAGACTGACCTCCTTAGTACTCTTCAAAGCACGTTGTTGGTCTGTACAGTCCCTCCAAGATATATCTTGTTACCTCCTGAGACAACACTTGCTGTCTGCTTGAAAGAAGTTAGGGGAAAAAAATGCCACTATTTGTGGAAACGAAATAGAAATGTCCATCCTTCCACTTAAAATAAAAAGGAAATCTGAAGACAATGGTAGAACCCCTGGCAAGGTCCGTCAGGTGGAAAGGAGCAACGCAACCGTGGGACAAGCAGTGGTGGACACAGTTCTTTAATGGGCATTTCTACTCAGCTTTTACTCTTTTAGCTCTTTGCTTCGGGGTTTTCCTGGTTTGTTTTTTTTATTCCTAAGTAGTGTTAATGGGTTTTTTCCCAATAGCTGTGCTTTCCCTTCCTCCCTTTCCATGGGGCTCCCACAGAGTTTCTGCCCCAACCCTTCTCCCACCCCTGGGTGTCACTTCGGCGTGGTTTACCCCATTTGAAGATGATGAGCATCACCTCCTCTGCTGCTGCTGTTTTTCCTGGAGCTCAGAAGTTTGTCTTCAGAGCTCTTTGGGCAGGTGGGGGTCTCTTGTATCAGGTGCGCTCTTCCTCCAGACAGAATATTTTGCTTGGCCAACAGACAAACAGGTGAATTGCTGATGTATCATGACTTGCAAATGCTCCATCCTTAAATGCTTAAAATGATGTGAAAAATCTGTAAGTATTGAAGTATTTCCCAGGTGACTTTTCTAATGACAATTAACAGCATTGAATTATTCCATTACATCTGTGCTTTAGGTGGTGTCTTAATCTCTTCTTGATTAGATAGAGGATAAAACCAGTAAAGCCTGGGGACTGCTGGCAGGTTTTGAAGTGATGACCTGCCTTCACTGACATTGACAGTGAGATGTAAGAGCTCTTTTCTTCTCTGTGGAAGTTGAACTAGGATTTTTGATTCTTCTGCTGTGATTAAAAGGATTTCACTTGACTGGGCATGGATATTTTCCCGAAGTGTTTGTTTGCTCTCTTTAATTAAGTTTTTAACACAATTGTTTAACCTTACTCTCCTGAGCCCCAGTTCTCCTCTCATCCTGAACGACTGATCAGGAACTCACTTTTAACACAAACCCACTATTTTTTCCTTCTCTGTGCGTGCAGATGGTGTTTCATTTCTTTGCTGGAAGTATTCGCTGCAGAAGATGCTGCCAAAGTATCTTCATTAACTGGCTGGCAGAAGTTTTGACCACCTTTCCCTCGGATGATAAAATCGTTTTGTCTGGCAAATCTTTTAGATTTTTTTAGTGGCCTTCAGAGTCCATTTTCCACTCTCTCCTTGGAAGAGTGAGAACTGCAGCGTGCTACAGGTCTTGTCAACAGGAATGAATTTCCTGAGATCCTGATAATAATATTCATAGTTCATGCAGGAGAGCGAGTTAAAAGTGGAAAAGACAGTAGAGATTTCTATTCTTCAGGTGGATTTGTTGTAAATAACTGTTCATCAGGCTTAAATAACTGCCATTCCTAAGCAAACATCTCTTTAAGAGCATGGTTGAGGCTGAAGCACTTTGTGATCTGTCCTGCTTTCCTTTGGGCTTTCCTTTGGGATATTCACAGCCCTGACCTTGGATGAACTTGCTGGATCCAGAATATCCTCTGTGATTATATCCTGAGGTGCTGAGACTGTACAGTAGTATTCCACAATTTTCTTTAAAACTTACTTTAATGACCTTTTAAGAGAAATTGAATTATTTTGCAGAAAAGAAAAAATCTTTTTGTTTGTGAAGAGAACAACAGAGAAGAAAATTGGTAATTTTTGTTTGGGTTATTTGGGTGATTCAGTGAAGGCTGAAGGAGCATCTGTTAAGCAACTGAAAATTTGAGGCTTAACTACAAAATTCTGCAATAAAGAGGAAAATTTAATTCCATTATAAATATATAAGATGAAAATTTACTAAAGCTTGATGTCACTGTGAGTAAATTGAGTTTGAATTCATTAAGAACTTAATAACAATCATCAGGTCAGTGATGAAACATTAGAAAAAGCAAAAGCAGCCTTTTAATATTAGCCCAGGTTTTACTGAGCTTGCACTCAAATGAGTCCTGCCTTGACCTACGGTGACCTGGAGACAATTCCCAGTCTCCTGACCTCAAATCCATCCCACACCCCCCGTGCTGCAGAGCTCTCTGTAACTCTATTTGCCCTCGCAGAGCACTGTGAAAATAAAAGGTCTTCACTTCTCATCTTCGGGAAATGTTTATGGGGATAACATTTTCCATTTGGAGATTGGGAGAGTAAGTTTTCTAATCAAGAAGAAGCTCAATCCCTTCCTTTACAAGGGCTCCATTTGGATTATTAAAGTGAGATATTTCAGGCATTTATTTTAAGGCCGTGTGAGAAGATCGTAGCTCTGAAAGATACTGAATATTTAAAAAGAGTGCTCTAAGAACTTCTGAATCCTCAAGGGCCAGATTAATAGCATCAAACTAAAATATTTCAAAATAAAAAAAAAAAAAAAGTTATATTCCAATGAGTTTCTTGCCTCCTTAAAATAACCCAGCTGTGAAACTGGAAGTATGTGGTACTAAGTGTTCTTTGTTCAGAGTTTAAAAATAGTTCAAAACCCCGGGGATCTGGAAGCAGATGTCTGCTTCAGGAATCAGAAAGTCCCAACAACGGGAGGGTCTCGTTGTCAGCACCCCGATTCCATATCCCTGTGGCTCCCGGTTACTGACAGGAAAGTTTCTTCTTCGACGGGTGAAAGCTTCGTGTTTCAGAGATCAGGGGGGTTGCTGGTGGGTTTTATGGCTTGTTCTGTGGGCACAGGATGGTCGTTGCTCCAGCCTGAGCCGGCGTTCTCAGACCGGTCACGGAAGGGTTTGGGCTGGAGAGGACAGGCTTTGCCTGGGTGGGAATGGAGGCTCTGCCAGGGGAGCAGAGGAGGCGTCCCCTGCCTGGGGTAACGGATCCAGGGAACGTTTGTTTGCTGCCTGAGGAGGTGTTGGGCTTGCTGTTGGCTTGGTGGGCACTGAGAATGGTAACTGCCTCACGTAATGTTGGGCTTTGGGAGCCTGATCCAAGCCCACATTCCCTGGATGTGTTGTCTATACCCTGCAGCACAATGTAAGGAGCTTTGGAACCTTCCTCCTGTGCCACTTGGTGTGACATCTCCAATTTTCTGCTTCATTTTCCTGTCTCTTAGTTTGGTTCTTTGTTCCTTTGTGATATTTTCCCCCCTAAACAATCCCATCACACTCAGTGTCTCCAGGCAGATCTGCCCCTCTTCAAACTGAGGAGTTCCCTTTCAAATCATTATTGCCATTTGATCCTGCAGTTCCCAAAACAAATTACCATTTTACTGGATTGACTCCTCATTCTAAACTCTCCATTTCATGATGCTCTGGGGATGGAGAGTGAACTGGTACTATTTGAACACAAATACGTGGTTTACCAAGGTTTACAGAAAGCTTTAGGGTAAGGATTTATGTTTCTTTCTCGTTAGCACCAGGCTAATTAATACTTTCCTGTAGTGTTTTTCATCCACAGCTTTTGTCATTGTTCATTTTTTAACCTGCAATTTAGGTAAAGGCAATTATAATTGTACACATTATCCTCTGGAGAGGAGGTTTTTCAACATGTAATCTGAGTTTAGAAGCAGTCAGCATTCACAGTTTTGGCATTATTTCAGTCTATGTATTCAACATTTCTTTATTTAACAGAGAAAACTTTGATATAAAGAAGTATTTACCTGATTCTCTGATTGAACAGACAAGAGAATGTTATTCTGTTGGGTTTAATATAGTTTCTTAGTACAGTCCTGAGGCAGGCTGAAAATAAACTATTACTTAATCATGTTAAATTAATGATATGTAATTTTTTTTTGGGGGGGGGAACCAAGCTGTTTTTTAAACTCTTCCTAATTTAGGCCTTCAAATATGTTCTATATGATCCTGTTAAAAAAAGTCCCACCCAGTTAGATATTTTAGGAGACGCTAGAACACACCTGTGCTGATGAGTGAGTCTTGGGGTTGAAACCTCCTGCTCACTGCCAGATTGAAAAAAATAGGAATGTCCAGGTCAATAAGAAGGTTGAAGTGCAGCTGGAGCAGAAATCATATATAAATGGTATATATATTGACAGAGCAGCTGGTAGTTTAAAAGAAAAATAATTGGATAAAGTCCCATGTGCAGTTTTAAATCTGTGCTTTATAAGCCTCTGTCCCCATCCATGGATCAGGGGCACAGGCAGTGGGGTCCAGCTGAAACCCTGGCTGGAGGTGGAGTAACCACGTCATAGATAATATGAAAAAGCAGTGCCCAGCTCTGGGACTTTAAAGTTAATATTTCTCCATCATGAGAACTGCTTGAATTTTACTTCTACTTTGGAGCGCTTGGGAATTGTTCTTTTGGCAGGGATTGGTTGGATGAGATTTCAGGTATTTTTTTCTTGTATATAATGCAGTGTCATACAAAAAGTAATAAGGGGAGAGGAGAAAATCTGACTCATGATATCTGTATTTAGTCTGTGAAATAAGTGGCCCAGTGGTGGTAGTTGCACAGATAAATGTCGTATTTAATCAAACCTGTTGTAATTCTTTTTCTCTTAGTCATAGATACGTCCTGGTTCACTGGTTGAGGGCAGTTCCACAGTGTAAAACCTCTGGACAATAGTTCAGTGCCTTCCAAATGAAATTGTTTTGTAATGGATTAAAAAAAGAAGGTGGGAGACCTTTATTTTGTGGGGTTTTTGATTTACTTTTGAGCTTCTGGAACAGTGATTAATCGCAAAATCTTCCAAAAAAAACCCTCCTGGGTATGCCAGTGCAGCTTCTGCCCTGGGAGTGTGACGTGGCCTGTCAAAAAGCAGGTTTGCTGTGACCTTTGAGACTGCCCAGATGACTCTGGGAAAGGCTTCCACTGGGTCTGGCACTGACTAATAAGTTAACTGGGTTGTGCTGAACTCACGTGTGCTGCTTTCTGTAGGACAATTTATTGTGCTGCTTGACAGGCTCCGAATCCACTCTCCTTCAAAAGAACTTTGGGGTAAAAACGAAATTCCTGTGGTAATAAAACATGTCTAAATGCTTTAAGAGGGCTTTAGCAACAGATCATATGAAACAGGGATGACAAGGTGCCTGTGTAAGGAAAAGGCTCCACTTGCTTCGGGTGCTGCCGCGTCATAAGTAACAACAATAAATAATAATGCTGTATTTATACTTCATGCACTTAAACTTTTATTAATGCCTGATAAGAACTTTCCTCTTAATGTTGCATTCCTGCTGCAGAGTAGCCTTATTTGTTTTGCCTGACATGGGGTATGTAAAAAAAATGAGAAGGATAGAACAAGACCATGCTCTGCCACACTGAAAGTGGCCGTGGGAGTTGAATGGAATGAGACTTGATAAATTAATGATGCAGAGTGCTGAAGGAAAATGGAGGAGTGGTGAATGTAAGTAGAGAGGTGCCAATCTCTAGCCCTGTGATTGACGAGCCAGGCACACGGGTAATGGCAGGAACTGTGGGCAAGTGAATGGATTTGAAACAATTGGGCGAATTTGGGACTAGAAGTAACCTTGGTTCCTAGAGACACGTTTGTTTTAACCACTTTTAAAAACACGTTGAGGAAAGATAACATTATTTTCTAATTGTTTAGCACATCATTATTACCATTTTTACATTGTAGCCCTGTGTTATATTTTACTGCAAGTTTAATTTGACTTTTCTAACTTACTGTGAAACTAAATTTTTGTTTGAACTCGGACTGATGTTATTTCCGTGTTTCCCTTCATTGTTTCCCAAATAATGTATTTTTACAGATTTCCATGCCAGCTTCAGTCAGTCATGGTCAGCTCTGGGGTTTCCTGTGATTTGGACTTCTGGCACCTTGCTCACAGTAACCCAGGGGCAGGTTGTTTAATGCCAAGTGGGAGCCTGTTGCGATTCTGTGTCCACTGGGGGAGAATCTTCAGGCACAGCAATAAAGTAACAGGCAAAGGTGCAGGAAAAGTCTTCCTGGCTTGGGAGTTGAACTGGATTTTGCTGTGATTGCCCGTCAGAGTAAGCCCATGCTAAAGGGGATCAGACCCTTCTGCCTTGCCCCCAGTGCTCAGGGGGATTGGTGCTGCTCTCAGTGGCAGCAGGAAGGAGGAAAGGCACCGTGGGGGTTGTCGGTGGCATTTCTGGCATCTGATAAATTGGAACTTTTCATTTCGTGGAGGTGATCTCCTTCAAGACTTGTTTCCCTTGTAATGAAGGGATGTTACACATTCTCAGGTAACTCCTTTGAATCCCCAAAGTGTGGCCTTTCCTTTCCCCTAAAGTGATTTGCAGAAAGTGGTCAAACAGTTCCTCCTCAGCAGCTGCAGCACTGCAGTGCAGTCAGAGAAGTGTCATTCCTGAGGCAGGATCTGTGTACATAAAGGACTGATTTGTGCCTGGTGGCTGAACTGAGGTTTGCCCTTCTATAGGGTTTGCCCCATGTTATTTATTTGCCTGGAATTAGTCCGAAGGGTGGGAGGTGCAAAGTCAGCGACCAGTTTTGGCTTCCAAAATGGTCAGATTCCAGCAGCACTTGCAAAGGCTGAGTCTGCTGGAGCAGACAAGTGCTTTGTCATTGTCCCTGTGACTGTTTCAAAGCTTTAGAGCGGGTCATAAATCCCATAAAGGGCAAGGTAGGGAGTTCCAACTAAAATCTGACTGCCATTAGCACTCAGGTATGATCTTAACTGAACAGAAATGTCCAGAATATAAGAAAAGGGTTAAGATTATGGAAGGGAGGGGGGGAATATTTTATTTTTGTAATTTTTTAAATTTTTTTTTATTTTTACAACCCCGCCATGAGTTTGCTGGACATGCCATGGATCTGATCAGGATTCTGGCAGAGTCATGTGAGGCTCAGTCCTACACCTTGGCCTGTTCTGTCCTCTCCACTTCCTGAAGGAAGGATTTACCACAAGAGATACTCAGTGTTAGTCTTGGGTCAGAGGGGCTACAGGGCATTTTGCACCATAACTGTAGCTCTGTTGTGCAAGGCATGCAACCCATGGAATAGCAGGCAGAAAGACACTCTGCCAACTCGATGCAGGACATGGTTATTTTGTTTTTTTTTTTAACAGATAAAGCGTTTAGTGCAAATCTGAAATTCATCCCTTAGTGTATTTTTTATCAAAAGCCAAAGGCCCAGTGAGGAACAATGCAGGAAACGTATTTTTTCCCCCAGTACCAAATTCTCAATATCAACTGTAACAGAAGGATTTATGTGAGTATTTAAGACACGTCATGCTAATTGCATTATGTCGGCATCTAATAACTCAGATTATGTACATTGTAAAAGTATTGTCTGGGACTGTTTGTTTTCTTTGAGATGGGAAAGTTCATCTGGAGGGCACGTGTTATTGTCTCCTTGGGTTTGTTTCATTTAATGATGAGGAGACGCTTTCTGTGACGAAGTGAGTTTTCTTAAGGACTCCTGAAGACACCCTGTAATTTCTGGCTGCCAGCTCATAGATATTTGCTCTGCACTTCGGTTTTTCCATGTTGTGCACGTGGGGTAGTCAATTCCGGAAGGATTTTTCCTCCCAGGGTTTTATATTTAGATTTACCTTCAACTAAAGAAACACCTCGGGTTTATTCCGCTTTCTCCCTGGAAGGCTGTGGATGTCCAAACTGTTGCCACCACAGAAGGAAGGATGGACATCTGAGTGACAGCAGTAATGTTCATGTGGCCCCACAGGCCCATCACCTGACCAGTTCTAGCAAAACTGGTTTGCAAAGATTGGGTTTTTTTCCCCGTTCTCTGCTCCTCGTGTCAGTCTTCTGCGTGTTTATCACGTCAGATTTTTCTTTCAGCAAGATTAATATTGTGCAACTCCATTTGTATCTGGGATTAATTTTAATAATTGTTTTGGATGCAGCCTTACAAAGGCTTAGCAGGCTAGAAAAAGCCTCTGTTAATCTGTATATTTGGATTATAGAGGAAGAGCAGTTTCTTTTCTTCTTCTTTTAAAAAATTACAGTACTTGCAGATGAGGAAAAATGCACTTATTCAGCTGCTATACATGCAAGCAATTTTCCAGAACGCTGCTCTGTAATCCTGATGAACATTGCTCCACAATACCTTTTAGGAATACAACAGAAGGTCTTTCCAGCCTTTTCTTTCCTCCATGGAAATATCAGCCTGCAGAGCTCCCAGCTAAAGACTGAATCTAAGAGGTACATGATGCAATGACCAGACAAAGTGCCCAGCCTGACTTGCTTCATGTTGGCAAATTAATTACAGCTGTAATTACAGTTGTCATTGCAGGGACTCCCAGGATGTGTTCGGTGACTGAATCTTAAATTAAAAAAACCCCAAAACCAGGATAGAGCCAAAATGGCACAACTTTTCCCCTTGGTTAAGAAAATGTAAAAAAAAAAAAAAAAAAAAAAAAAGCTATGTATTTGTTTCCCCCTTTTTTTTTTTTTTATAATTAAGCTTTTTATTTCTTTTTCAATCTTTTTTTGCCTGTTGCTCTTGCATATACATTTGGTGTATAAAATAGAACTGGCAGCACTCAGGAGGATGAACTTTGCCAGTGATGGATGACATGCACAGCAGCATTTAGGACACCAGTAATTTCCCCTGGCTGGGACCTCTCACACCAGAGAGGAGGAGGAAAGAGGAACGTCCACTGAAGGGCCTTCCTTGACTCGGAAACTCAAGAACTGTTCCAGCCAGTGTCATGGACAAGGGTTGTTGGGAAGTTTGGCCTTGGTTCGTGTTCCCAGTTCCAAGTATTTCTCGAGGTTCACGGTGCCCTGGTGTGGTGTTCAGTGCAGTGTCTCCACTGAGGGATGTTTTACCCACAAGTGATTCCTGAGAAACAAGGAGTCAGAGTCTCAACCCATCTTCCCTTTGTTGGAAGCACTCTGCCAGCAAAAGGGCTTCTGTGCAGGCTTCCTTCCAAAGCCACAGCCTTCAGTGGAATCTGGGAAGCTCCCCTGCCATCAACAGCCTTGAGAAAAACACTCTCATTAAAGAAGGAGATGGAAAAGTGCTTTTAACTGAAACTTCTGTCTGTGGATTGGTCTCGAGGCTGGAATAGGCTGTTGCACTGTCACTAAATGGTTCAGTGAAGCCTTTCTGTATTTCCTTTTTTTTTTTTTTTCTCCTTTGAACAGTGCACAGTTAATTGCCAGACATTAAATATTCATAGATCTTATTATTCACTGCTAAATGCTGTGAGGACCTTTCCTGATGCTGTGAAGCAGTTGAGACTCACTCAGCCTCCGGAGCAACGTGGCGACTGCAGCCGTGAGGAAATCCTTCTTCCAGGGCTTCCAGCACTTCTCTGGTGTGATTACAGCTGTCCCTACTGTGTTCACATTTTTGATTAGAAAAACCTCAAAAGGGTCACATTCTGCCCAAGGGGACAGCAGCTTTGTGTCAGTTCTTATTTTTAATCTGAGTGTGCTCTCAGCTGTGGGAACAGCGGAACGCTTTTCTCCCTAATAGTAGCATCGAGTTTTGGGTTCAAAACACAAACAGAGCTGCCAAAAGTTGGCAAGTCAGGAGGCTGTGCTGAAAGCCTGTCATTCTCTCAGGGGTTTGCTGGGTGCTGTTAACTTTCTCTTCAAGTTTCAGTATTGTTTTCTGAGTTTTTAGCCAGCTAATAAATAGCAACTGCTACAACACCATGGAAAAAAGTTATGGACTAGACAGCTTGTCTGGGATCTCTGCCATTGTAAGGTCAGCACTTGAGTACAAAAGCTAATGTCAGAGCACCTTGCACGTCCCCTCTTAGCTGCCTATTTATATTTTACTCAGAGGAGTAGGACTAGTGACTTTTTCCGGAGAGAAGATACTGGCTTTGCTGTGTAGAAAAGATACCAAATGTCCTATAAATACCAACAAGTCCGATGCCTGTATTCCTTGGTCTGCAGAATCTAATGTGCTTGAGTTACTTTTCTGAAGAAGGGTAATTTAGACATATGGAAAAACATCTGTTCAATGCAGAAATAAATAGTGTTTCAGTGGTTATACAATGTAAAAGATCATTCAAGGACTCTGTGCCTGAGTATCCTCCACGGTGGGATCCTGGCTATGATTTATTGAAAGCAGCGTTTTTCACACTGGGGTGTGGATTTGGAGATAAACATATTTGAGGCAAATTATATAGTTCATATGTGCAGTTATTCCATGGGATTTTTGTCTCTGGAGAGCAAAATTCTGCCTGTTTTGTGAAATATCTGCCTGGTTTGTAGGTACTAATGTTCGTACTTCTGAAAAGACAGGGCTGAGATGAAGAACAGAAATGAGACAGTCGCTTTAAATTATGCATATTTTACCTTCCTTCCTGCCTTTTTCTTGGTGCTTAACCAATGTATAAAATATCAGGCAATAATGAATTATTCAGTGAGTAACTTTAAAGGCAATTTGCTCGGGTGTTTCAAACTCATGTCTGTCTCTAATAAAGTTTGTCAAATGAGGAGCAGCAGGACAGCCCACAGGTTCTTGTGCGAGGGAGCGGCTGAGCTGTGAAATTCTGACTGATTCTGAAGCCAAAATTCCTCAGACTTCTCAAAAGTCAGTGATTTTGTGCTCAGTTCAGCCCAGTTTTGCCATTATACCGGAATAAACAAATGGGTCACGTTGTGATGGACAGGAGAATTTTTTAAATGCATTCGTTAGCTCGGATGTGAGTGACAGGTATCAGTGCAAGATTCCAGGGAAGCGTGTCCAAAAAAACAAAGATGTATGTGCTAGTTTTTAACTGGAAGTAGAGGTAAAGGGGAGCAGCAGAGCTCTAGGGTGTGTATCACAGGGTATTCCACGATTCTGTGTAATTCCTTGGGACAGACCAACTTGTCCCTGGATTTCCTTTTCCCTGTGCAGGGAACACCCTCCTGCAGTGCTCAGTTTCCACAAACAAATCTGTACAGCAGTCAGTGGGGTTGGCTGCAGATTCTGAACCATATGCTGCTGTATATGTGGATATTGCATGTTCCTGTTTGGTAGCAATACATCCAGACATAGAAGTGTCTTTCCTGGGAAGTGTGCTGGAGTGTGCAGCTGCTGCTGTGGGAGGTGGGAAGAAGAGAAGGTGCCGCCTAAATAGGTGCAGAAGGGTTTAGTGAGAACAAGCAAGGTGTGCCTTTATAAATTGGTGGGTTCCTCACCATTTTAGAGGGGAAAACGGAGGTGTGGGAAATGTAAACCAGTTATTATTCAGGGCCTTGCATACTGAATGAGCTCAGAGGAAGAGCAGCAGCTCAGCAAACTGCCTTCCTTCTCTGTGCTGGTAGCGCCGCTGCTCCTTTGCTCTGGGATTTCTTTTTTGGCAAATCAACTTATGATTCTGTGCTCAAACCTGTCACTCATTAAGTTGTCAAGACCTTTGTTCAAACCCCCTTAGACAGAACTAAGTGAGGGCAGGTTTGGCTTTACAAATAAGAGCTTGAGTTCGTTGCATTTTGGCTTCTGTCAGCACTCAGCGAGTTTGGGGTGACAAAGACACTTTTTGGAGCCTTGAAATGCCACCAGTGAACTCAACTTGGGGCTGTAATTGCTTCTGAAAGGGTGTCTGGAGCCATTCCCATTTCCCCCTTATTCTTGGATAAAAATGTTCCACTCCCCTATACAAACAGTGCTCAGATTATAACAGATGTTGGATTGCTTGACCTGATACCTCTGCCCTCAGGGTCGCTGCTCTTGCAGGGAAATGGGGCATTTCAGGTGAAGTTGCTTTTCAGCTCTTCTCATTCCATTTTCCCTTTAAGTGACTGAAAGAAGGATATTATGAGCCCCAGCTGAGGGTAATGGGGGGAAAAAATAAGTCATGTCATCTCTAGCATGAGCAAGTTGGCCAGTAATGCAATATTTTGAAATATTTAAGAACTGATGAGGAGGTATTGTACACAAATATATTTAAATGTTTAAGAACTGATGAGAAATTACTGTATTAATGTAGAATAATTCTCTTGCAACCTGCTGTCACAAAGTGACAACAGACAACGTTTCTTGTTGGTGTTAAATCCTTTATTACATTAACGATGCACTGCACCCAACCACATGGCAGCTCCTTTGGGAAGCACAGAAACCACACTGTAACTGGAATACTGAACAATTCACCATATTGTAGCTCTCAGTATCAATTCTCTCCTATGCAGCAGGAATCTGTTAAAATTACTTTTTCCAGCTGATCAGTTTGAACTGTATGTTTTAAGATGCGTTCAAGGTGATGCTCTGTGTTGAAAAGTGCATCTTCAACAAATTAATTAACAAACGACAAAATGATAAAGCTAATAAATTAGGGGGTTTTAAGCAAGCCATGTACAGCTGTGTGTCTCTTTTTCTGGTACTCCTTTTGAATCCAGATCCCTGGATTTTGTCTTTATTGAAACTATTACCACATGGTAATGGGATGTGAAGTTGTGTCTGAAACAAAATCTTTCTCCATTTCTCCTGCTCATGAATCATTTTCTAACAGGATCTTTTGTTTATGCACTTTGTGTAATTATATGGCAGTTTCTTCATTAAAGAAGAATGAAGAAAAAATAGCCAGTAAACACCAAGTCCCTTCAGAATTTATCTGTCTTTCTAGGAATTAGGAAATTACAAATCCCTGGGAGTACAGTCATGCAGATCTTCTTTCTCCCTTTGCCAACTCAATCAGTTCTATTCTATACAAGATGAACAGGAACAAAAGGCAGCAATCAAAAGCAGTTTATTCAATGACCACCTGTTTCTTTTAATTAAAAATAATAATTTACTGTGAATTCCAGGAGGGGACTGAAAAGTCAGCCTTTGAATCATTTTTGAACCATGTTCAAGTTGTCCTCTTTCTATACAAGTGCAGAGAAGAAACAGTTGATTGAAATTTGTTAGTTTTAATTAAATACCTTTTTTTTTTTCCTGTTTGTGAACCTTCTTAACTCTTTTCAGGGTACTAAAGAATAGAAGTGGTCTTAGTAACAGCAACGGGAAAAGAGATTGTTGTTATTTTTAGCTGGGTTGTCACTTGTTATCATGAAAGGCTTTTCTTCTACAGCACTTAGAATCGCTCCTCATTTCTGAATGTCATCCCAACCCCTGAACCCAGGCAGGAACGGGCTGTATTTTGAACTTGCTGTGGTGCAGCTGCTCTCAGAGGTGCTGGTGCAGGTCTGCCAGGAGCACGGCAGTGTTTGCACAGCAGTGTGTGCAGGAGCTCGGGGCTCCTTCCCTCCCTTATCTCTGAAATCCGGCATGGATTAGAGCCCAGCTCTTCTCTCCTCCTTTGCATCCTTGTTGTACAGCCTTAAGGACTAACTTACATAGGTTTTATTACCTGTATTTTTGCTTAGTCTTCATTTCCTTATCCCACCACTGCCTTCCACTGCTGTTGTAGAGTTGCATAAACTCCACTTACGCTCTGAACACCTACCAGTGTGTTAAGGTTTCCCATCTTGCAAATGTCAGTGGATTGAACGAGTGAATGAATGAATTCCTTGTCCAAGTTATTCCTTTGAGTCATTCCAAACACTGACACTCCAGATCCTGCCTGGAGGTAGGATTCCTGGAAAGAGTCCGTGTGTGATTTCTCACCCAGGAAGAAATCCTGGTCATGTCATTCCTCTGCTCCTCCGCTGCAGGAGCTGTATCTCAACCCGTAGAAGATGGTTTTGGGGTGCTTGGCAGGTAGATTTGGAGCTCCTTGGAGTCTTGCTGGGGAGGAGTAACCCCACGACCATCTGCAAAACCCAACTGCTCTGTAGCTGGCCCTGCTCTGAGCCAGGTTTGGGCTCCAGCGTCTCAGAGGTCCCGTCCACCCTCAGCCCCTCTGTGATATTTTTGATTCTTCAGGCAGTAAAAGTCGTATCTTTTATTGTAGTTTCCTGAAATCAATAAAACTTCCCTATGCTGTGGCTATGAGAGGAGAAATATCAAACAAGCTCTAAGCATTTGTTAATTCATTTTTAAAAAGTGATATTCTCTTAATCATTCCCAAGAGCCTCAGATTCCCTTTCCTTTCAGCCTCATTCAGCCAGGGAAGAGCAAAGCTGGTGACCAGTTCAACGAGGAGTTTTGACTGTTCTTGCTCCCGAGTTCTGATCACAGAAACCATATTTTAAGCCCTGAAAGTTATTTCCATTAGAAGCCCTTGGTTCCTTTGCTCTTGCAGCTCCTCGAGGTTGAGGCTGCTTTCTCAAATTGAGATGCCAAGCAAATAAGTCACCAACCAATATTTTTGTTATCTCAGTAGGAAAATAAACAGCAAACAGAAGAAAGTGCCTCGAACAGACACGGATCTGAGTGGGGTCCTGGATATTGTGGTTGCTGCTTGGAAGGTGTTTAGAAAAGCTGGATTCCAGAGACTTTCATAACTGAAGCAGAAACTTGCCCAAGGAGAGCGTGGGATGAATGTGGGATTTGGCTCTGTAGAGAGAAAGCCACGCTTGGTTCTTCTTCAATATGTTTTATTAACTTGATATTTGCTTGGGGAAGTTAAACCTATTTTAAGTGAAATATATGCGGTACAAATTGCAGCGGTTTCATTGATCTGCTGGAGCAGAGCTCCTTACAATCCATACTTTAAAGACATTTGGAGGGGGGGACAGAGAAAGATGTAGGATTCAGTGTTTCTGTCGCAGTAGGAGATGTCTAAAAGCTGAGTATTAAAAGTGAGGAAAACACCTGCCAGTCTTCTGGGGCTTTCCTGTGGGTGAGGAGGGACAGCGAGCTCGTATCTCCTGTAACAATTTGGATGTTGGTTTGCATATATGGCATGTATGGTCAACCCCTCTTTTTCAGCAGGAACATGAGCAGTACCACAATTGATGCTACTGAGGTTCAGGGATTCTTTTTTTTCTTTTGTCTGAGTGAAGTAATTTGGATATTTTAAGGGGTCTTTGTATATTTTCATACTTAAAAGCACCGTGGTGATTTAATGCCTGCGAAATGATAGCGGGTTCAGTGTTGCTATCGAGGGGAATAAAATCCTAATCAAAAGGGAACTCTTGGAATGAATTCTGAAATATAATGCTCATAAGCTGGTTTGTGATGTGTTAAAGCACAGTTTGACATGTGCTGCTGGTTAACCATGAGCTTTCAATTATTGCACACCCCGGCCTTTGAGCCAAGAAAATGATGGAATGGTTCCTCACAGGGGGGTGCTTTCCATGGCTCTTCAATAAAGGAAATGGATTCATTTGGGCTAAACAAAGGCAGGAGCAGGGATGGTGGCAGAGCTGCCGCAGTGGGCAAGACAGAGCTCGGTGGCAGTAGAAAAAGGGACAAACGTGTGGTTTGGGGAGATGCCTCCGTGTTCTTCTGCTTCCCTCTGCTGGAGTGCAGCAGGATTCCTGCCTGGATTCCTGCCTGGTCCCGGAACTCCTTAGAGCAGACCCAGAGCTGGCTTGGCTGGGGGAGTCACTTCTGCAAACTCATGATTTATTTTTTTAAAGCTTTCTGCTCCGTTTTTGGATTTCTGGCAGTAGTTCCACCTCGTGCAGCCCAGATCTCCTGGTCACTGTGACTCTGTGTCTGCCCCTTTCTGTGCAATCTTGTCTCTGCTCTGAGACTAATGAATAATATTTTGATCTTTTTCAGAGCTGTGTGGGCTGTAGATGTCCAGTGGCTGTTCATCTTTATAGGGATGCTGCACCCATATATGTCATTACAGGTTCTGAAACCCAGTCTGTTGTAAAGTACTCGAATTGCAGAGCACTGGCCAGACTTTTGCCAGTCTGAGGGTTTTTCAAAGACAAATATTGAAATGTCAGTGGTATTGATTGCCCAGTTTCCTTTCCCATTTAATTACGCTATATTGCATTCAGTTCTACTTACAAAAATGGGGGATTGTCTTAACATAGCACAGAATTCACTTTTTAGCATGAAAATAACATGAATTTTAATAGAGCACGTCATTCATCACTGCTGAACAAGTGCTTTCCCATTGCTTTCCCATTGCCACTTTCCCCCTCCATAATTTTGACGGATTTTGGAAGCAGAAGTGGGTTTTCCCTTTAGAGTTTCACAATTAATCTACGCCAAGTTTAGTGCAAAGTTCAATTCTCTTGCAAATAGCAGCCATTATTTGGCAGTTCATCTGTCATATCCTGGCTGGGCTCCCTGTGTTTACTATGAAATGGGACTGCCAGCTCTGCTTTGGGAATTATTGAAAGTTTACATTGGTTAAAAGGGGATATTTGAAGAAAATTTGCAGGAGCTTTCCTTTAGCTCCATAGTTTTCCTTTAGCCAAAAAATACTGAAGGTGATGGTATTTCCTCCATGAGCCACATTAAGTCCCTTAATGCATATTTAACACTGGGAAGCGTTAACAGCTAATAAAATAATTGCTGTTAATGTAAGTAATTAGTACTGGCAATGTACTAATTATTATTAATATGATTGCTTATAATTAAAATGAAAACTATAGATTCAAGGGTGGTTGTAAGTGCATGAAAAATCCCTGTTAATAAAAGAATAAGATAAAAAGGTTTTATCATCTGTGATGGGTGGAAGTGATCTCTTGGCTTTCTCTGGATGGTCTCAGACTTGCTGGCAAAATAAAGTTGTCTTCTATACTTCAATTTAACAAAAAACCCCTCAAAAAGCATAGGATTGAAACAGAAAACAGGATTAAACACTGATGAAGAGTACACTCTATTATTTGTAGGTTTAAAATCTTTTTTAGGTTCTTCTGTGTAGATGCACTGAAGGGATTTTAAAAGAGATTCCCTACAAAGTTTCCAGTTCAGCAGTAGTTTTGGTACTGTTTTCCATTGTCCTGTTTTTATTATGCTCTGCCTGGAATGACTTCACGTGTGCACAGAGAATAATAAGTAATAGTAGTCAGAACTTATTTGCTGCTCCTCTAAAAATATTAATTCATAATAAATTTTTCATTTGGAACATCCTACAGCAGGGACTTTCATATAAGGGTAGAAAAGGGACATTCCTTTTAGAAAGTGAACGATGATTCAAACTACGTGCAAGGCATCATGCAGGGCCAACTCCAAAGTTTGATTCAACTTGATTTATTTATTCATGTGACTGTTTTTATCTCATTGTTTCCCGGGATTTTGGAGTCACATTGAATTAGGCACAGGAGCACGTGAGCTCGTGTTGCTTTGTAGTGAGAGCAGCGTAGCTGTCCTCACACATCACAACATTTTTAAGCCACACCACCCCCCTGCTTAACTTAATTACATGGATGTTCCGTTGTTTGCAAGGAAATTATTTGGTAGTGTTACATAATTCCAGGAGAATATACAGGCTCAGTGTATTTAATAGACATTCACTATAATAATTCCCCATAGTTCCTTCCCCTCTGTATCATTACTTCATGCTCATAAATACCACTTATGTCAGGGGTTAAACACGACTTTAGAACTCTGTTTATTCAGTGTCATTCTTGGAAGCTTTTGTCCTTCTCAGCCACAGATGTGCTTACCAGAGTTATGCTCGAGTGGGTATATTTATAAGGCAGCAAGTCCCCTCCTGTCTCCTAAACAAAACAATTTAAGGAAGAATTAGCTTCCCAACTGTGGTTTAAATTGTTTGGAATCACACAGCCACAGAGCCATCAGAGAACCCTTTTGTAAAGCGATGTTCCCATGACCCTGTGCCACGAGGCCCTCTGCTATATCTTTAATAAATAACAAAACAGATGTTCTCTGGAGCCCTGGATGTCACTCCGGGTGGGTTGACTGTGTTTACTAAATAAATTCGGTTGTTAGCAGTTTGTATCTCATATCTCGGGCTGTGCAACAAGCAGAGCTGTTGAAACAGTCTCCATTTGAATTCCTGATGTAAAGTCTTCACTTCTTGTCCTGGATGCTGTACCATTTCTTCCCGTGCAGTGAAAAAATGATGGTTATAGATTCATTGTAACACTTAGAATCACTACCGGAATGAATTCAGATGCAGAACACTCCCAAAACACAACAAACCTCCACAAAGGGTACGATGGCAGAATATTAAAATTTGAAGGCAAGATTTTGCCTTCTCGTAGTCATATTTTTGCGATAATTTCTGTTAGAATTTCTCAGATTTCTTGAGAAAGCACTTTTACTGCAGGAATCTTTTCCTTTTGAAGAAAGGGCCCCCAGGTTTTCCATCTTGGATTGCATGCTGGGCTTTGTTTTTGATTGGCAGGTGAAGTTTAAAAATCAATATATTTGTAAGCCAATTTAATAGTTCTTACTTAATATAAAGGCAAACTGTAAACAGAAGAAATACATTTTAATGTCTCATTTTGCAGCTGTGTATTTGTTGAGGATGTTTTAGACCTGGCATTTCATGGTTTCCATGATCTTTCTGAGAAGAATGTTAGCAAGGATTCATTTCAAACCCCGATGTGTTTTTTAATGAAGAATTGCTGCTCTTCCCAACTCCTGATCAAGACTGGGCAGGGGTAGTTCTGACTGAAATACATTTGGAGCTGGAAATGGCCATGAGGGATATCAGGATGGAGAGGATGTGCACAGGACAGGGCTGTTGCCCCCTTTGTTTGAGCACTGCACATCTCCAGTGTGGTGTGTGTGGAATGGGCCTGGCATGGGTGAACGTACTGAGTTTGTGATTTATTCCTTTTATATAAGTGTCTTGGTTTTCCAGAGAGGATCTCTACCCCTAGAGGAACAGCAAATGTCTTGGGATGTGTCATACATTTAAGTGATTTGGGTGTATTCCCTTTCACTGGTCCTAAATTAGGAAACATTTCCAAGCTGCTGGTGGCTAAAATGTCCTTTCTGTAAGTTTCTCTGTTCGAAAATCAGATGGGAATAGCAGTGTCTGTAAAATATTTACTGCGTGCCAAGTTAGAAGTTGTCCCCTTTCATTTACAGTGTAGATTGTAAAGCTGCAGCATTTCAAGATGATCCCCTCTGTGAGATGCTGATTTTCCAGCCCTTTGACTGGGTTTCAGAATAGCCCATGAACAAGTTATTTCCCTGCTGTATTTTGTGTGGCCGTTTCAGGAGGGTGACGAGGACACACTGTAAACAGGCAGACGGTCTGTGACACTTCAGCCACGGGCTGAACGCTCTCATTAAACTTTAGGTACTTGTGCAGTCGGTAAGTGAAGTTTTTCAGTGTAGATAAATCCTGGAACAAGGATGTGTTCTCTGAGCTGACTCACTCTTACAACACCGAAGCAAAGGACAATTAAGGAACTGAGGCCAGTGTGCCTGTGCCAGTGCAGGTACCACTCCGAGGGTTGGGAATAAGCTACACGGTCAAATGTATTTTCCTGCAGCAGAAGTTGCAGAGCTGGAAAGTTTTTGGTATTTGAAGTAATATATTAAAGGTGTTTCACTGGTATTTTTTATGACTTGAGGATGTCTGTTTTTTTCCCTCCAGGACCCCAGAAGCAAGCACAAATTTAAGATCCACACCTATGGGAGCCCCACCTTTTGTGACCACTGTGGGTCACTCCTTTATGGGCTCCTGCACCAAGGGATGAAATGTGACAGTAAGTGAAGGTTTTCTGTGTTACCAAAAGGGTGGTTTAGAAAGTAAGTGGAAACCCTGGGTAACAGCCTCTTACTTCATTTCAGTGGAAAAAAGTGTTTCAAATGTCAGCTATTTATAGTCCTGTTATATTTCAAGTGGATATTGCAGTACTATAATGATCTACTAATGAAAATCACCTCTGCTGCTGAGAACACAGCGTGTTCAGCTTGATGTGGCTGAAGAGCCTTTGCTGTGGCAGTTTTGAGAAAGCCTCTTGAAAACACTCGTAAAGACTGAAAATTTAGTTCAGTCTGTAGCCAAGGTCCAGTATTTCCCTTGTATTTAATTTGTATTGGAAGTGTCCTGCTAGAAAAATCTTGTAATCAATTTAAACTCCGTTCACTGGTGATGCTGACGTGAATGCTCTGTTTTCTTAGTCATATTCCCAGCAAGTCTTTATTCCATCTTCACTTTTGTTTTCCCTTGCACATCATTGATGGTTATGTTTAGGGTTCTGAAGTAGATTGTTTTATTCTCTGTCTTGTTCACTGCCTGTAGAATGTATTGTAGGACGTAGCCATGTCACTGGGTTGAAAAGCACCCAGCTGTAATCTGAAAGTCTGGACAACAATTAGGCATTTAGTCTTAACTTTCATTTTCCTCTGTGTCTGCAGTGTGATCCTAATTATTGGCTCCTCATGGGTGTCTGAACCATTTTTGTCTCCACAGCCTGTGACATGAACGTTCATAAGCAATGTGTGATAAACGTGCCCAGCCTCTGTGGCATGGACCACACAGAGAAAAGGGGAAGGATTTACCTGAAAGCTGAAGTCATTGGTGAAAAACTGGAAGTAACAGGTAAACAGCTCATTTTGGAACTTTTCAGGTTTTATAAATGTATAATATACACTGTGGGTTTGTGTGCCTTGGTCGGATCTTGGTGTGTTAAAGCCACTGAGGGAGTATTTCCCTTCAGAAGTGTGAGGGTTTCATACAACATGTCTTTGAATCAAGAACTGGTGTTGGTAACAATAAATGGAAAAATGAAAGCTGTAGTAATAGCTTTAAAAACTCGGGAATATTAATTAGAAAATCACTTTTATGTCATATTTTTTCATGTAGAAAGCAGCCCAGTAGGATGGCTATCTGTTCAGGAAATGCCCCATCATCTTCAGAACACAAGAGATGCACTAAACTTTCATCAGCTGAGGAGTCATTTCCTATATTTCAGAGTATTGAATAAACAAAGGCAACTTGGATTCAATCCCAAATATTGCTTCCAGGGAATTATAAAATAAAAAGAAAACATAATTCTCACATTCTTTGAGCTTAAGGTTACCAGGATGGGGAGGAGGCAGAGAAAGGAAGGAAGGAGAGGGTGGCAGATCATTTCCTTGGAAGTGTTTCTCCCAGAATTTATGAGTAATTTTTGGTTGTGCACACCCAGACTTGCACACCCACACCCCCCCACTGACCCAGTCCAAGTCTGAAGGTGCAGAAAAAGTTCTGTGTATCCAGAACAGGGTACAATGCTTTTATCATTGCCTGGCTGGTGTTGTCAAATGGACTCAAATTCGAGGGCAAAGATACAGCAGGACAGAGTAGGAAGTTTCTTAGACCATCTCAACTTCTGCCCTTGGTTTTCTTCATGTTTCTTGGCAGTTCTTGCTTGTTGGCAACCTGTGGATGTTGAGTGTCATGTGTGGCTTCAGTGTGGCTCAGTTGGAAGGACAGAACCTGTTAGACACCAAAAGGATGTTTCCTCCACCTCTGTTCCTCTTTGGGGAATGAGTCCAGTAGAGACCATCCCCTTGTGGTCAGCCTAAAGGAAATTAGACCATCACACTGGATTTTCACACCTTACAAAGCCAGCAAATTTTCCTTCTGGCTCTGTATTCCCAATAGCCTTGTTCTCCCTGAATCCAAATGCCTCCAGATTCTCCTGTCAGAATGCACTGAAAAGGAGAAGTTGGATAAAATTTAGTTGGAAAGGATCAGAACAGATCCCAAGTGGTTCTTAATTGTAACTTAACTTTTCAAATCGCTTCCTGTCGACGTGGGAGGGGAAATTTGTCCAAGGTACTGTCATTAACAGAAGGTGGTTTCACTAAGTAGTGAGGCATTTCAGAGATGGTGATGCAGCTTCTAAAAGCAATTGTACCATGAGAGAGAATTAATTTGAAAATCATCCAAGTGACAAAATGTAATGTTTGCATTATTCTAGGCCGCTCTGCAGCAAGGTTCTTAAATATGGCTTAAACTTTCTGCCATAATACACATAATTTGACAAATAACATGTGCTTATTTTCTGATGATTCAGTGGGTTTAGAATCCTTTTAGGGACAAAAACATTTGTCACAAGTCTTTGTGGCACCAAGGCCCTGTAAAATGACTGCACAAACAAGGATTCTTTTAGTTCACAGTTTTATTTGAAAAGGTCTTCTCTGAGATATGAATGTGGTCAAATTGTTACAGACATTTCTTCGGTTTTCTTCATTGCTCTTTTTGGTGTCAGTGCCCTTGGCAAATGCTGTTTCTATTGTGTTTATAAATAAAACGTTTCCATCCTACAATTAAGCAGGTTTCTGGACAACAAGAAAAATGTTTACTATAACCTTGTTATGTATAAAACAATTACAGGGCTGTTGTTGTGGTTCAGACTTTTCAACATTTCCAAGCTTTCAGAAAACTTCTTTAAATAAAAGTGACAGTTGTTCTGAAAGTAAGCTGCTTTTTTGGGTTTTTCAATGAAAAAATGCTATACAGACTAAGCCCAAATGACATTTCAGGTGCCTTTTGTGCATGTTTAAGTGAAAAGGAAATTAGTGGTTGTCAGTTAGTTCATGGACACACTGCTATGCAAAAATTTTCTCCTAGAATGTCATTGCTTCTAAAATATTTATTGAGAAAACCTTTGTTATAATATACAGTTCCCAGAGCTGCCAGGCACAGTATCACTGCCTTCAGCTTCGGGAAAGGAGGTGAATTAAGTGTCCAGGAGGTTTGGGAACAGCAGGAAAAATAATCGATGATTGACTTGTTTGGTTTGAGCCTTTGTCTGAATCTTTTTCGAAGCAGTTACTCTGTAGGTGTTGAACTGCTTCCTTAATGTCTCTGCTCTGCATCCTGTTTTGGTTGTTAATTAGTTCCTGCTGCTTCTTCCCTAGCCAGCCTTGATTGCATGCAAAACATTGGTGCTGCTAAATGGAGACGTGCACTGGGCTTGGCATCGTGCAAAGCACTTCTAGGGGCAGCTCGACCCTCCCCGTCCCAGCCAGGGCAGCCCAGGAGGGCACAGCTCCCGGGTGACAACTGCAGGATACGGCCCTTCAGGGGACACGGTTTAGCACATCCCGATTTGTCTTTGCCTCTGCAGGATTGCCTGGAGGGTTTGGTGGTGCCTTTTGTTTCCAAAAAGCACCACGGTAAACACACACACACACACACACACACACACACACACACACACACGGAGTGTTTCCTGGTGGAATGTTGTAAATAGGACTGAGGGTTTTTTTTCCCCCCAGTGAATTCTAGGAAGGAGGCAAGGCCGGGTTCTGCCAGGTGGGGCTGGCCAGTGGCTCAGCCAGGTTATCTACAATCTCCAAGTTGGCGGGTTTTGCACGGAACTAATGGTGGGAATGGCTCAGTACCATGTTTAAACACACTTAATTCCAGTTGACTGGGTCGGATCCTCAATCCAGGCGCATAAACACGGGCACGCAGATTTTTCTGTGTGAACTGTAGAGACCCTGCAACACTTCCTCACAAATGAGTAGGAATTTTGGGTTGGTATACTCTGCCAAAACTCACCATCTTGCCAGGGCTGCTCAGTCTGCCCCATTTAGTGCTCATTTGTGTTGAAGTTCTTCAACATCAGTGGTTTATTTTCAATGGTTGAGCTACTCGCCTGAGAGTTGCATTGAATATTAATAATTTATTGCACTTGAAGTAAATCAGTGGGGTAGTTTTCTTTTTATAGAAACCCTCCTGAATTGCTTATCTCTGAAATCACTGAGTTCGTGACCCTTTCATAGATTGGATTGACGTGGGGGGTTTGCTCTGAGGCATAATAAAGCAGTTTTTGCTATTCTTAATCTCTGCTTTTTGCACTGAATTTTTTTCCCCCCGATGTGTGCTACAAGTTTTTTTCACTCTTACATTTACTTCTTGACCCATCTCATAATTCAGGGTGAGTTCGTAGGTGGTTGAATCACGGTTGCGATATTTTTTTTTTTTTTTTTTTTT
>VXAY01006162.1:302138-382616 GCA_013399855.1 Oxyruncus cristatus
TTTTTTTGTAATTTTATTGAGGGATTATTTTTGTAGTGAATGAACAATAACCTGTGTGAGAGAAATAACCCCCATTTGGTGTGCTGCTTTATAAAAAGCTGCCACGTTACTGGGACCCTAAACTGTGCCCTGTGAGTGGCTGGGAGTTGGATGTGACAGCAGCTGACAGGGGAGAACTGCCCTCCCGACACCGACACCAATTTAGAGACAGGGTGGTAGTGCCTTGCTGGCAGCTAATGCACCCCACTGTTACATAAACCTTGTTAAAACACACACAGACACAGCCCAGAGTTTTCACTGGGGGGGGTTAAAGCTATTTTTCTAAGCTTCAAGAATACAGAAAGTCGAGTTTCATTCCTCAGTGACGCTTCTGTCGCTGGGAAGGAGAGGAGAGCTGGCAGCGATCCCTGCAGGGGTCGGGAGCACAGAACAGGCTCTCCAGCAATAACCTCCCCGGGAGATCTGTGCTCCCCACTGTACATTCTCCCAATTATTTATGAGTGGATGAACACCGAGCCACCCCATGGCTCTGCATATTAATGGCCTGTCACGCTGCTTGCTGAGGACAACCGGGGCAGGAGCCTCTGCCCAGACAAGCTGGGGAGACAAACTTGCAGAATTCTGGCTCGTTTCTAGAGCCTCGTAAAAATTGTTCCCTGGAAAGGTCTTACCACACGCACCACTCTAATAATTTTATTTATGGTTTTCTAGGTCACTGGCTGTGAGCATTAACTTCATAAAATCTGCAACTGATTTTAAAAGGGAACATACGGGAATATTCTCGATATTTGACCGGCTTTTAGGACCAAATGCCTATAAAGCGATCCCAAATAATTGCTTGCATGTGGGAGACATTTTTAATGTCTCAAAAAACACGGATCTCATGGTTTGCTTCACTAATATCTCTTTTGTGACATTCCCAGAACCTGCAGGGTTGCTGCAGTTGTTACAGGAAAAGCTGTGCCTTCAGCAATGCCAGCCCTGATAACGACAGAAAGCTTCCTTCCCATTTCAGTCATTAAATTTACTTTACCATGAAGAAATAGGCAATGCATGGTGTTTGAAAAAGAACATTAGTTTTTCACAAATGGCCATCTACATGCATACAGAAATATTAACTAAATCCTGTATGTTTAGGTAAGTGTATAAACAGGTAAAATCAGAAACGTAATGGTCTGAATCCTTTTTCAGACGATTTGATCCATCTTGTGTTAAGATTTCTGTTTCATTAAGCAGCTGTCCTACCCAGTAGTGCTTCATGACAATTTTTACAAAGATAATCTTATTTTAAAAATAAAATAGAATTGCTCCCATGAGATTTCCAGTTAAGATTGAAAGCAGAGAACCTATTGCAGGCACAAGAACTTGGGAAGCAGCGTTAGGGATGATGGTACTTTTTTTTCTGCTAGTAGGAGAGGATATCTTAATAAATGCAGAGAAATAAAGTGTCCTGCAAAATTGGTTCATTTTTTGTCTCGTTCTGGACAAGGAAATGAATCATCTGTGTCTTGTACATCACCTGGGCAGTGCAGGGGCTCGTTATATTGCCATTTTTCAGGGCTCAGGTAATGGGAGCACTGGGCTCAGGAGGGATACAAAAAGAAATGTTACCTGGGCAGGGGAGTAGTTACAGAACAGAGAAAAGTCTTGTATCTGAAAGCCCTTTTAGTGATGAGAACTGTATATAAACTGGAAATTGCCTGAAAAGCAGGTTTGGTTTCAGAGCCAGTTATACATGTGAGTCACAACCAGCTCCAGAAAGGAAGCACTCAGTGAGTTTTAATAAAACCTCGGAATAAATCTTTAATGGAAGCTGAGCAGTTCTGGAGGCAGCTTTGGATTTTGCATGCAGAGAGTACAAATCCAGAAACTGGAAGAAAGACTGTTTTCAGTAACGGGTAAATCTTTTGGACTGTGGTCAAGGGGAGTGCAGTGAGGAACTGGGGAGAAAATGCCTTGGCTGAGAATACAAGATCCTCTGTCACTCACCTAAGTCATCTGAAAACTGGGCAAATCCCTGGGATTTGTGCTAGAATGTTCTTCAGGTGGCAAGGAGAATTATGGAATAATTTACTAGTGCTTTATTGTGTGAAGACAGGAACTTGGAGCTAACAACAGCCTCCCTTTTCCCTCATTTCTCTGGATATTGTGCCAGGCCAGACCGTTGGAGACTGAAATTGTCTTCTAAAGGCAGTTATTGGCATGTGGTTGAGAGATTTCTGCTCATCTAAGTTGCCTGTGGGGACTAAAAGATTGGCACAAAATGGTTGCTGTGATCACTAAACTGGTTTGTTATCAACATTTGGGAATTCAGGAAAAAGGTAGCTGTGAGTCACTTGAAAAGGAACTGAGTAAACTCATGCTGCTAATCACCCAGCTTTGTTCTAGGGACAGAAACATTTATTTACTCATTCCCATGACTAATTTTATCTGCTGGTGCCACAAGAAGCTATAAATCCATAACTGCATATGGCTTCCAACTCTTGACCTATCCAATCTCATGGAAAAAGTTTCAGCTTCGTCATCCACTCTCTGAATTCCTCAAAAATTCTGCCTGTGTCTCTTCTCTTTACATCAAATGTCAGTTGTTCTCTGCCAGCCCACTCCGTTTTATTTAGATTTTTATTTAAAGTATGAATACCTAAGAACAAGATCTGTGTTTGCTTATGTCTTTATACTATTCCTGGGAAAGTGGGCGGCCCGGTTCCAGGCAGGGCTCCTGGATGGATAGTGCTGGTTTAGAGGGAGCACATGATAGAAGAGCCATAGGACAGTCATCAAATAGTCCCCGTTTTCTGCTGAATAGACATTTATGATCTCTCCTTCGTTAACAAGGAGGAAAATGGCACATTTTTTCCCCTATTTCTGTTTTTGGAAGGAAAACCTGGGCAAGGTGGGATTTGTTAAAATTCAGGATGTGCTTCTCTTTGTTGTCTGTTCATCTGTGTGCTCTCCCAGTCCCCATTAAGAGCCTGATCTGGACAAAGTGTTGGGAAATATAACTTGTAGCAGCTGCTTTGCTCAGTACAGAGATTGTTATCATCCCTAATAGTCACGACAGAAAACTGACAAATTATACTTTAGGTTTGTGCCCGAGTTATGCTCCACTTCACCTCACTTCGACCATCTCTAATTTAGAGAAGCATCCCTAGCACAGCATTGGGTTTAATTAACTAATAATTATCAAGCAGCAAGAGATAGCTTGCTGTCATTACAGCTATGGCACAACTCAGCCACGGTAAATTGATTAATTTTCGTGGGGCTATTTTTCATTTCACTTTGTCACCCCCACACAAGAGAGGGTGCCTTTGGTGGGGAGGGGGAATCTCTTCTTCATGTCAGTCCTGACCCATCCTGTTAAAAACAGGGCACCCTTAGAACAGGACCACTTGGATGCTAATTCTTTATAAGTACTATTCAGCACAAGTATCATCATGCTGTCTCCTCAGGAACAGAAGTGCTAAGTCAGTTGGAAAAAGATGTCTAAGGGTATTAATTATGCAGACAAAAGTACAAATGGGCCAGATATCTTAAAACAAGGAGGGAGATAATGACTTTGTCTGCAGCCTGTATTTAGTACGTGTTGCATCTTTCCTTCCCAATTAATCTTTGAGCTTCTCTTTCTTATATTTAGAGGGATTTTTTTTTTCCCCCCCATTTTCTGTGTGTGCTACAAAAGAAAGAAGCAATCTTTCTTACACATGCTGCCATGGCCTCCTGCTGCCAGTGTTGTTTTCTAGGCTCAGCAGGTTTATCCAGGCTGCTCAGGGGTGGCTTTCTCCAGGGAGTTCTCCATGGCAGAGCTTCCAAGGATGTCTCTGCATCCACCCAGCCTATTGCTTAAAATTCTGCTTGTTACACTGAGCCTCTCCAGGTAAAACTGAAAGCTAAAAGCTCAGTCTGGAGATGCCACGTTCAAATGAAGCCGTTTTGTTCAAGGAATTTAGGGGAAAACTTAGCAGTGTGTATTTTTGGGAAGCTGCAGAACATGTGGAGAGTTCTGCTCCTCACTTATGGCAAACTAAACTACAGGAAAAAAGAATGAGAACGTGGATTTTTAGTAAGTAATAGCCCATGTGCCAAACCTGGCAGTGCAGTCACAAGAGCCATGCACAAGAAGACTGGAAAAAAAAAATCCCAAAAAAGCCAAAATAAACCCAATTATAGGATGAGAGAGAGCAGCTTGCACTGAAAGCTGTCGCTTCATCCTGCACTTGCTTTATGGTTCTCAGTCCCTTTGGGATTGTAAATACTTCGCTAAAATAAGTTATTTAATCTCAGTGTTATTCCTCAGCAGTATTTGAAGATCCCTTTCAGTGTGCTCAATTTTAATATTGGGTGGGTTGGGTTTTTTCATGGCTTGAAAACAAATGTTTTTCCAGCTGACCACTGGCTGTGAAGACCCTCAAAGGGCAAACTCAGGGCAAATGAGAGTGGGGACAATTTTCCTGGCCTGAAAACTGTCACTTCCCCAGTTGCAAAGCCCCTGTCAGCTTTATGGAAAACTAAAAATGAAATGGTTTGCAAGCAAGATGCATGTTTCTGTTTTGCTCTTTTAAAACACAGTGATTGTTTTCTCTGGTGTAATTATCTGAGTAATGAACTTAGTGAGCAGAATTACATTTTATTCTAAAATTTTAACCCACAAGCGTTTTCTGTCTGTAGTTTTAAAAAACACAACTCTAAGAAACTTGATCCGTATCAACTGTTGGGTCAAGTTCGCGTGATTCATTTCCAGCCACGATCTAATTTCATTAATTGATTTACCTCAGAGTATCTGTTCTGCAGGAGAATTATCTTGACAAATAAACTCGTGTCTTCCAAATCAGTCACTCACATCCCTGGACACTGCCTTCTTCCCCCAGCTATTTTGGATATAAGGTACCACTTAGGTCTGGTGTCTCTCCCTTCCAACTTGTTCGACCACACCTGATGATCTCTCGATAAATAAACAGAGCAGGTCAAACTGTTTGAAGTTGTAGGGTTTTGTTTTTTTTTCTGTGGCACTGGTGGGGTTTTTTTCCCAAGAAGAAAATTTCCGTCTACATCCCACATCAAATGCCCCAGGGAGTAGATTTGCACTTGGCAGTCGTGTCCTTTGGAAGAACACAGTGAACACTTAACCACTCTCTCCATCCACTGCAAGGACAGAGCCAGCCTAGAGCTGGTTCCCTCACCCTGACAATACACCTGGTGTGTGGGAAATGGAACCCAACATCCCATGGTTCATAAATCAGTGCTGTTTTTACAGCAGGGGTGTTGTCAACACCACCATCTTTCATTCCCCTGGCCTTCAGTAAGGCACAACAATAAAAAGCTGCCGCGCAAAAGCCGTCCCCTTCTTATTCTATATATAAAAATAATATCTGTGTTGCTTGGATGCCTTTCAGCCTCCATGCTGGGAAACAACAGATTGAAATCCTGGGAAGGATTTTTTATTTGTGATATGAAAATGCCATTTGAATCTGAGGGAAGAGGAGAAGAGTGTCTTGAGCAAACAGTGACTACCTGTTGCTGAAGATCTAACAAGTTTTTTTTCTTTTCTTTTTTTTTTTACATTAGCTCTGACTCTAAAATTCGAATTTTTGTAGGAAATATTTTCCATCAAGAAATATTGAGTGACTTAAAGGTTGATGTTTCTTAAATTTCCTTTTAGCTTTCTTCAGTTAGGGAGATAAGTTTGGAAAAGCCCTCCTGAATGAAAGCTGAGGACGCTGTCAGTCCAGGATCATCTCTCTGCTGGCTCTCGAAGGCTGGGCTTCCTTCATCCCCCTGGGAATCATGTCACCCTCAAAGCTTCTTCCAATCTTCCTTCCAGAAACAATTCTAATCTTAAACTGTGGCTGCCACAAAGGAATTCCTGAATGAAAGCTGTTCTCTGTCCAGAACAAGCCCAGAGATTGCTGCTCCCAGCATGATTTGAGATCCCTCCCCAGCTTGATCCCGGTTGGTTTGGGTGGGATGGGGTTCCACAGCATGAGGAAAATTCACCTCTTCTTCCAAGGTGCAGCAGAATAAAACCTTCCCTGATGTATAAATGTTACTCACGTGGCTACAAGAGGGAGGGCAGTGCTGTCTTTGCTCTTCCATTGAATATTCCACTCCCCTGCACTTCTGACCTGCAGGTTCTGAGGGGTCTCTCACTCTTTGGGGATCAGTAGCAACATGAGATAAATCGACTCACTTTAGTTCTTCTTTTGACATCGTAAAAGCAGACACCACATTAAGATTTTTGTGAAGCTGAGGTTCAACTTGTCTTCCCCGTGTTTTTCCTTTGGTTGCTGTTGTGACACAATGCTCACAAATGGTTCCCTCTGACAGCTGATGAACTGTGAATCCATGGGAAGTTTGGTGTTTGAAACCTTCCAAAGGGGGATCGTATCAGATAATGGACCCTCTGAAATCTACTGTGATCTGGCTGTTGCCCTTGCAGCCTTTGGCTGATAGTCCTGTCTTTGTACGACCTAAGACTGATGAGGAAATAAAGGCATGAAGAATTGGTACCTGCTTAGAAAAATTACTGTGATGGATTTGGGTATTGAATCCTTCCACTGCAGGAAGAGAGCTGCGTGTCAGTTGTGAATCACTCCCCTCTTGTCCCTGCTCTCTACAGTTCTGATAAATATCACTCAGTACAACCTCACTTTACAACAAGGAGTTTCTTCCATGCCAAGTCTGACAAGTGGCTTTCACGTGTTATTTATTTGTCAGCATCTTTCAATAACTCTGGTTTGACATGTTATTGCTTTTTATGAGCGATGTCTAATCCTGTACAAACGAGCTGTTTTTTCATATTGACAGTGAGAGAAGCGAAAAACCTCATTCCCATGGATCCAAATGGACTCTCAGATCCTTACGTTAAACTGAAGCTCATCCCAGACCCTAAGAACGAAAGCAAACAAAAAACAAAAACCATCCGCTCTACTCTGAATCCGGACTGGAAAGAGTCCTTCACATTGTGAGTTTGACAGCGTTTCAGGCGGGATCTTTGCATGTTCTGAGTTGTTTGTTCAGTGGTGCACTGAAAACTGCTCTACTTCTCTCCCTTTTAGTAAATTAAAGCCTTCAGACAAAGATCGCCGGTTGTCCGTCGAGGTCTGGGACTGGGATCGAACAACCAGGAATGATTTCATGGGATCTCTTTCCTTCGGGGTGTCAGAGCTTATGAAAATGCCGGCCAGTGGATGGTAAGAGTTCCAGACAAGAGAGAAGGACAGAATATATCACCAAAAGTTTTAAATCAGTCTTTTTCTTCAACATGATCTACCTTTCTTCTTTTTTTTTTTTTTTGAGCTTTTCCCTGAGTTTCAGGCTATAAATTCACTGCAAGTGCAACTAAACCCAGGAAATACAGGATATATATATATATATATACACATATATATATCTAAGGAGGATAATGAAAGGATTACTTTTCTTTTGTTGGTAGTTCATGAAACTTCTGCTGGAGCCGGGAGCTGCTGCAAACTCAGCTCTGTGTACACAGTCTTGTGATGGGAATTTTATTTTTATCTCAAATATGATGTATTCATTACTAAGTGTATCGTGTTATATATAGCCCCGCAAATTCAAAGTACATGGAAACTGGTTTCATAGAACGCCATCTCATCACCTACCCAGCGAGGGGTGGAACTCACCACATCTCCTGAGAAAGGACATTCCCTCAAAGACAGCTCTTTAGGGCTGTGGAAGCACTGGAGACAAAGGTTCTCCAGGGTTGATGTCCCCCACCATATCACAGGCTGGGTGGGAAGAATCTCCTTGTCCATTAAACTGCCTTGCCACGTAATTTGGGATTAAAGATTTGATTTCATGTGAAATATATTCTATTCCTGAGTTTGCTGTAGGTCCTTGAGATCAGTTCTTTACCTGCCTGTGACACTGATACAAACCACACACACACCAAATCACATGATCACACTAAATCAGGTTTCAAATCTAACAGGAATAAAACTGGAAAGTCACAGGTTTTTTTCCTCAAATGTTCCACAGGTACAAGCTGCTGAATCAAGAAGAAGGTGAATATTACAATGTTCCAATTCCAGACGCTGATGAAGATGGAAACGCAGAGCTCCGGCAGAAGTTTGAGGTGAGGGCTAAAAACCGGATATTGCACTTATTTTTCGCTTTATTACAAATTTTTTCACTTTGTTCCAAAAAAGAAAGCCCGTTAAAAGGTACATATGGTCGAGTGCTACTGCTTCTGTTCCTGTGACAGCACTGTGTGACTTTGGTTTCCTTGAAGATTGGACCAAATGGTTTAATTCAGTGGTGGCATCATTTTTCTGACAGTTCAGCTTCTCTGCTATGACACTTCTAAGTTGGTACTTCAAAATATGTTTTGTCAAGCCTGTGTAATAATTTCAATATCTTCTAATACCTGCTGCAAAATCCTCCCGCCGTTATCACTGGTATCTGCATTGTTTGACAAATGAAATTCTCAGAAACCACATATTTAGAATGTTTAACGCCGTAAGTTCGTGTGTTTTAACAAAAGACTTGTAATAATTACTGATTAATTTAGAGCCTCATCATCTTTGCAGAAGTTTCTCGTGTGAAATTCTGATCCCTGCAGCGTGGGTGAGGATGTTTTTAAGGACCAGAGGTGTTGCTGGTTAGGTATAGAAAAGATAATCCAGAGAAAATGCTTTCCACGGTGTCCTGCCTCCTGTGGTGCCAGCTGGAGGGGCTGGTAGCCACAAACATTGTACCATACAAAGGATTAATTCCCTAATGATCACACTTAGCCACACTCAGCCCCTTCTGACAACTACAGCTGATACTTCAATGAAATATTTGCTGACCACAAACCCCAGGAACAGGGCAGGTACAGCCTGGGGAGGGAGGGGGTTTTGCTGATGGCTGTGCTGGATTCAGCTCATCTCCCTTGGCTGCTCTTCCAGCTGCTCACACAGTAATGAATTTGAAATGTTCCAATCTGCACTGTTGGTTTTCCTTCTCCTGGTTGGACATTTACAGCCTCAGCCAGGCTGTTCCTCCAGAACGTGATTAATGTACCTGTTGTGCATAAACAAACACGCCTGTTCCTTTCAACCTGAAATGGCAATTTTTTATGTTCACCATCAGGCAGAGTTCTCCATTGTTATTATAAAAGATGGGTTAACCCAAGAAAGTGAGGAAAAACGGCACATGTTCAACTTCCAAGGAAGAAAAGGAAAAGGTGCACGAATTTCTTGTGAACGCGTTTGGATCAGCTCCCATACTCCTGTCTGCAGCATGAACTATGATTTTTGTTACACATTTGAGAAGTATTTGAATCTCCATTCCATTTTCCTTTCTTTACAATTGTGATCTGACCCAGTGTGATTTTATTTTGCTGCACTAGGTCATTTGCTGTTCAAGATCATATTTATTTTTTTATCCTCCCTATGAAGAATAGCTTCAAAAGTAATTCTGTCCAGCCCTTCCATGCCCCTGTGCATTATACAGAGCCTGGAATTGGTGGATCTTTAAATGGTGGTGATACAGGTATGGGAAATCTACCTGTTTTTTCTCAGGTCAGGGACAGCACAAAGACAAGTCACTAAAACTGTCCACTTAAAAAGGCCAGATATTATATGCACTATGGTTGCATATTGAATTTACAACCTCTTAGGCTTTTTTCTTCATCCTACAGTAAATACATTGGTTGCAGGAGAAACAGTGAGGGTTTATCTGTGTCCTGCAATGAAGTGGAGAAGAAATCCTGAGAGGTTGCATCGTATAAAGCTGCTGGACCTGCTGCCAGAAACAGCAGCTTCACGGAGGGGCAGCTCTGCCTCAGAAATAATTAGTCTGTCTCAAAGTCTAATTAGTTCAGCCTCAGCACTGTGCATTTGAGGCTCTCCCTGTTCTGGGAGTAGCCTGGTTGTTGCTGTTTGAGGGACTGAATTAATCAAGGGAAGGGAATAGGTCTTCAGTGAACACGGTGTCTCCAGGAATGTGATTTCCCCAGGTGCACAATGAACAGTTTTAAACCTTAGTGATGATAAATGAGAGTGTTGTTGGTAGCTGCACAAGCTCTGTAATGATGAGGGGACCGAGGCTGGGATAATGCAGTGTTACGTGGCAAAAGGATTCAGGTTCACCCATTTGCTCTGTTTTAAAATGTGCCACTCTGAGAAGGAGCAGAGGGAAGCAGGACCCTCCAAGGAAAATTCTTAGTTGCTTTCAAGGGGCATCACTGTGATGGCTTCTAAAAATTAGCAGCACAGATGTCTGAATGGTGGCATTTAACTTATTAGCTATTCTGGTGTGGCACATAAGTGGTGCTGACTCTGATCATCTTTTATCTTACTTCTGTTATCATTTATATCCTGGCTTACAGAGGCATTTTATTTTAGGTACCCTGTACCAAGGAACAAATAGATAGCACTGAGAAATATGCTGCTATTTGGGATTTAATGACATCATCTAAATAAATATTGCCACTGTTCTAAAATCAGCGTTGAAGCCTTGCAGGAAGGAGATTGCAGATCTTGACTGCCATTTTCCTGGGGGAGTGAATTTGTCAGGAACATTAAAATTATAGATAGACCAAGAGGTCACTCTGGACCATCTTCTCATTTATCAGTTTCTAGAAGGCCTAACTCCAGAGTGCTTCCTAATCAACTCTGCAGTTGTGGTGCTTGGTCTGTTTTTCAATATATGACCATGTGATTGGTAGCCAAGATACATTATTTTAACTTCCAGTGCAAAATTACAACCATTTCTGCAATAATATTGCATTACTAATGTCAAATACTTAAAATGAATACTGGTGGCCTCAGGAGTAAAGGGCTCTTATGCAAACCTAAGCTACATAAGAGTAGAGAAACTTTAGGATGAGAATTTCATTGCTTAATATTAAGAAAGAATAAGAATATTCTCCAGTTATAAAAGATCAGGGAACCAGTGGCTGTTGAATTTCTGAAAGCAGTTTCTGATCTTAAAAAAGTCTAAAGCACTCTTAAAATTGGCTTTGCCCTTTTGACTAAAGTTTAGAAATGTGCTTGGTAGAACCTTCAAGAGCACTTAGGAACAACCTCCCGTTTAAATCAGAATTTTAAAAATATCTACCTGCACCTGTCTTTCAACAGACAGCTTTGAGATTTGGCCTCAAGCTCCCATTGGTTTCCAACTCTTTACACAATCCCATCACATCCGTCTTAACACGTCACTGTAACCACCCAGACTTCTTATTTAAATGTGGTTATTGGCCACACAAATCTCATGGATATGCTGCTTTGCTTGCTGGACCTCCTGGCACAGATCCTTGAAGTCATTTATTCAATGTAAATCTACCATAAAATAGCCATACAAGATTATAAATAAATAATGGCACATTCAAAAATTCTCTTCACTCCCATTTGCAAATGAACAGAAAAAACCTGTTTGTCGTTGGAAGTTTCCTCGTGGCCCACTCTGCCACCTCTGAACCAGCTGCAAAATTAACACCCAACTTCTGCCCTATCCAATAGATGGGACCAAATTTGGAAAAGAAGGAGTTGAAGAGGATGGTGCTTTTTTACTTTTTTGGTTTTGTTGCCAGGATTTTTCTTACTATGTACAATGTGTTATCTATGTGAACTTGTGCATCAGATAGAAAGAGCAGTATTTTCAACATCGCGAATTTTATTCAATCTACGCATTTTCTGGATCTCACCTCTCACTAAAACTTACAAATCCATTATCTGCTCATTTAGCAGTGTGATCAAATCTGTCCTCAGTGATTTATACGTGATACATCATTATTAATATTTAGGGATAAAAATATACTCCTGTAGGAAGTGGAGGCAGGAGAAAATCTGTCACTGTTTTTCCGTTGGTTTTAACCTTTGGTTGTGAATTTTCTCTCTGGAATGGGATTATTTGTGGCCATCTCAAGATGCAACTTCCTTCTCAGCAGGCATATTCAGAATAATTGTAGCTGCTCCATAATTGTCCGTGCTGGGGTTGCCATGGGAACTCCCAACAGTCCCAGGTGGCTCCATGGACCCAAAGTAGCAAATCTTCTGACTGCAGCATCTACTCTTTGTTAGATACTTCCTTCCTTCTTGCAGTATTTTACTAGGCAAAGAAAAAAGCAGAATATTGAAATAATGCAACCTTTTGGTATTTTTTTTTTTTTCTACCAGGTTGTGTTTTGAGCAGTAAGATGCTTTTGCCATTTTAGGGCATCATTGCTATTTTTTTTTTTTTTGTATTGGGGAAAAGAAATGTGTGAATTGTAAAACTTCTATTGTAGAAAGTTATTTCAGTTTGGTCAAGCCCCTTTTTTTCCTTTTCGTGCTTAGTAAAGCACTTCTTGATACTTAAAGATCATCTTAGAATAGTAATAGAATAATACTGGTTTAAAAGTAGGCTGGTGAGTTATTATTCTCTCCGTCCCCTGCTTTCCACATCACCGGCACGGGAAATGTTATTAAAAATAAAGCAGTTATGGTCCATTCAAATTATTTTTTTTAAATTAAACAAAGGCCAGAGCAGCTGTAATCCTGACACGTGGACACATTTACCCAGCACAAGGTATCCTGAGTGACGGGAGCAACGGGAGTCGCTCCACCCAGCTTTGGGAACTGGAGTGATCCGAGCATGTTGTTACTGCTCCTGTAATCTTCATTTTAAAGCCTCTGTGGGGAAGACATGCAGTGGTCCCTCCTGGTGCACAATCTTCCCGTGTCAGCCATCTTCTTTTGTTCTAATTACTTCCTCTAGTGTAGCTCTGGGTGGCTTTCAGAGGAACAAAATTGTTGCCTTAGTTCCTGAGAGAGACTGCTGTTCCCACTGGGGGAGTCTGTTCTGATGGTGCTTCCCTGGGGACACAGACCCACGTCCACCACCCAGGCGGAGAGGTGTTTGTGTTAGAGGGGTTTCAGCTGCCTGGACCCACGGAGTTGCTGGTGGAGGCTGTACAAGAGGTTGGACCCGTAGTTTCCTTTTGCAGCCTGCAACATAAGGAGAGGGAGCAGAGTTCAGGGCAGGGTGGGTTTCATATCTGAGCACTGGAAGTGTACAGTCAGTGGTGACATTTTGGTGACATCTCAGTGCTTCTGACTATAACTATTATGGTAATCCTAAAGAAAATGTCTTTTGAAGTGCCTCATCATTTTAAATAGAAGAACAGGGAGGATGTGGAGCTTGGCTATCGGGCTCGGTTATAAATACCTGGGACCTCTCCAGTGACTCAGGAGCTGTGGATATTTCTGCTGCTGAGCTCCTCCAGGATGCAGGGCAGTGCTTTGTTTGACCAAACTTGTGTGTTAATCCTTGTGCAGACGTGAATTTACAAAGCAGTGTCCCCCCCCCAGTCTGGATTTGTGCTTACAGAGCTTCCATGGACTTAACACCATCAGGCCTCTCTTTGTGGCAGCACAGCTGGTGTTAAAGAGCACCTGAAAACATCCCCAGACTTCAAGGCACAATTGAAGCTTTCTGATGAGTTTTGTTGCTGTTGTAGTTTAATGCTGAAGAAACCTCTTTCGTTTATTTATCATTTCCTTTCTGAACATCAATACATCATTTCAGATTGTTTCACTGCAGGTCCTGCATTTCTTAGATCTTCAACACTCCCTTTAGTTTTAGCTTTTAAAGCAGCGTCTGGCTGCTTTATTAGAAAGGAGAAGGCCAGGACTATCTTGATTAATCTGACATTTTCCTGATATTCAAAACAACTTTAGGTCAAAAGGACATTTTCTTCCTTTCCTTTAATCAGTGGCCAGAACATCCTAGAGTTGTCTTAATTCTGAGCTGGAGGCTGGGTGAAAATGTTGCAGTTGCACAGCCAGGGCCATAGCAGAAGACTTCAGGGACTGTTTCAGTAGCTTCTTAAGAACCCAAGGAGTTTTCTAATTAAATTAATTAACTTTTCATTCAAAAAAAACCCCAACAAAATAAACCAAACTTCGGAAGAGCTTATGATTCTGTTAATTTGTGAGTTAAGTTCTCCAGGTCTCTGTGTAAAGTATTACAAGGGCTGTGAAGGAAACATTTCTTTTAAGGTTTTGAAGGGTGGCAATGTTTTTGCCCCAGAGCTGTAATACTAAAGCTACTTCAACCTTTTTTTTTTTTTAAATTAAATAAAAGATATGATCTCTTCCATATCTGTACCTAACCAATACGCGCTCCCATTTTGAAGCAATAACTGTAACTTCAGGCAGGTTGGGGAAGGTGACATGGAAAAAAGGAAATAATGTTGCTGACACTTCAAGTTGTGAACTACAAGATTAAATTTACTTTTCAGGAAACAGACACTAAGCTACACTGAAATCATGACCAGCCAAAATATCACTGGCACATCAATCCACACTCATTATGCATATAGAGATATAAAAAGAAGAGCTGCTTTTTTTGGCCATGGCACTCATTCCTATTTTTAAATTGTGCGTATTTAATCATTAGAGAATGGTTTGCAGCATTATAGAGATGCTGTTAGATGACTCCATCTGTTCTCTGCTATAGTTTGGCATGGGGAATTCCCATATGCAGTTATCTGGAGGTTTCCCATCCACTCACCAGAGCTCAAACTAGAAAACTTGACATTTCTTAACTAGATGACAATAAATCTCTGGTCTCTGTTCGTATCAGACTCTGATTTCCCGGTGGCTTTTCTCAGGCAGTGTGTTGTGATTTCAGGTGAAGAATATATGTAAAAAATCATATGGATGGGAGGGATTTCCTTATCCCTTATGGAAAGGTTAAATGTGTGCTGCAGAACAAGGCAAAAAAAAAAATAAAAAAAATCAAGAAACCCTTTAGTGCTGTGGCCCTGTCAGGGCTCCTAAGCTGGGGAAGCCCAGGCTCCCCACACTCCAAGCTGGAGTGTTCCCCAAGGAATGTCCCGTGCATGAGGAGGGGGGTTGTGTCCAAGGCTGAGCTGACGCCGAGGAGCAGCTGTGTGAGGACCTGTCCCTCGCTGTGCTTGTCCCTGCTCCTCCCTGCCAGGGTAATTAACACCAATTTATTTTTTTGTGTGGTTGTTCTGTGCTTAACAGATGTGTCCATTTTGTATTCCCGCTGCTGTGTCTGTATTTGTTTATTCTGCTACTAATTGTGGTTGCTTTGCTGTGCCAGCCCTTACTAACCAGGCAGTGTTTCTCCCTTTCCTGTCTCTTCCAGGACTGTCATGTAAATATCCACTTCTTCAAGGTAGTTTTGGTGTTCTCCTCCACCTTTCTCTTCACACAACCCTCTTTACTGATGTTTGAAGTTTATTAAGTTTATTAAGTTCAGTTTCATCCTCGCCATCTTTTAAGGATGCACTTGATTTTCTCCCAGCTTAAGGTTTTCTTTTAAAAAAAAAATAAAAGTATGAATCTTCCATGATTTGTCACATAATACTCCCCAGATTAAGATTTTCACTACCAAAAAGCAGTCATCAGCCAACCTGAGCAGATGCAGCGTGCCTTTCTTTTTGAAGGAATGCGTTAAATGAATGCCACCTTCTCATGGAAAATGGTGCATCTTTAATTTGAAAGACATTCGTGGAACTTTAAATGACTTTCACAGATCAAATAATGCTCGTGGTCACTGTATATTTAAATAGACAAATTTGCATACTACAGCATGCATGGTTTATGGTATAACATACTACAATTATTGCTGTATGTGATTTGGAGTGTGCTATATCATAAGAGATTATTATATTATCATGTGCACAGATGCTCTGATACCTGAAATACCAATTCACCTGTTAACTTCCCATTTTGCTTTTTTCACCAATCACCACATCACTCAGTTATTGCCATAAAAGTTACATCTCAGCATTGAGAATGTACATGTGTGGACTTTATATTTGCATGTATCTCTAACAAATTATCTTGCTTTCTTACGGCAAAGGTCACTGCCACAAATCACACTTCAAGTTTTATACATTGGATAAGTTAGAGTTTGAAATAAAATTTGAAGCTCCTGTGCTGTGTAACTGTTTTAGGAATCTAAGATTATTGAAGCCATTATCACCTTCAAGAAGTATTTTTACAACCAAAGTTGACCTAGAGCACTTTACATGTTACAGCTCAAAGCTTCAAATATTTGATTTAAAAAACAAATGTTATGTTTGAAGAGTTGTTTATATTATTAATGCATGATTTTAACAAATGTTCTAATACTGAACTAGAAAATTCCAAAAATAAGACCATTTGTCACTGCCAAATATTTCCTAATGCAATAATCATTTGTCATGCAATCAGTAACACTTTTTCTTAACCTTGATTCTTTATCTGATATCTCTGTCTCAGAAAGGCCTGTACAGAAGAGGACTGTCCTTCCTCGATCCTTTATACCTTTTCTTGTTTGAGAATAGAACCTCATGGGGGTTTCATTGGTGAAACATGTTTCACGCTGGGAAGTTGGAAGTGTCTCTGTTGAAGTCTGTTTTTAAAGGAGAAAATGCATCTGGGATAAATACGAAGTTTTGTCACCTCACTGTAAAATGCAGGCCTTGAAGTGCACTGATACAAACTGACAGAAGTCCTTGGTCCATTCGTGTCTCCACCACAGGAGAGCATCCAAAAAAAAAAAAAAAAAAGGGCTGAGGATGTGTGTGATAAATCGTTCCATAGCACGTTAAGATTTGGATGCACAATCCCGAGGCTTTAAAATCAGTCCTGGTCTGCAGCTTTGCAAGCCTGGGGGGGGGTTGATTGCAGGGATTTGCTCTAGGATTAGGTAGAAAGTCCTTAAAAATTATTTTGGAGCGGAATTTTACTATTCTTTGCCCATACCGAGATGAGTTTTATGCTTAAAAGCAAATTCCACACTCTAGATTGAAAACTAGCGGTAATTTGCATAATTAAAAAATGGAGGAGCATATATAAAAGCAATTTCTTTTTTGACACATAGGGATTTGCTGTTGTAGCATCCTATTTGCTGTTTGGGGGTTTTATTAACACTACCACAGGATACTTCTGCAAGAATTCTTGCAGATTATTCCTAGGCAGCCTCTTTAATTACATTTCTTCTCGTTAGGCCCCGCTCTGTTGCAGGGTAGAGCGTGTTTGGCAATAAAGGCAGACAAGAAAGTGGACTCAGGTGGCCACAGGATTATTAAACAGATTAAACATGTTGACAGTGCCAAATGGGGGACTGGAGACTCTTCCCTTTTAGATTTTGTGGCTCACAGGCAGATATTTGTTGTCCAGGGCAATATCCCCTGAAATTCCTGTCTTAGGATAGATATATCCCTTTTCCAGTGACTGCCTTTCACAGTCATTTGAATCCGTTGTCTGCATTTTCTGAGGGATATGTTGACCTCAAGTTTTTGCCTGGCAAATTCGGGGCTTTTTTGGAAACCACCTGTTGAAGCATTTCGTGTAGTTTTAACTTCTATCCAGCGACACGAAAAAGTTTTTAAAAAAAATCTAATCAATTGGAAAATTGATTATAAACCCCTCCAAAAAAGGTCTGTCGGGATGCACGATGGTGTATTGAACTGTTGTCTCATCCTTTCAGATTCTCTTTTTGCCTTTATCCCAAGTAAACATCCAATTAACAGTGTTGAGCTGGAGAAACTAATTTCTCCTCAGAGTGAGAAACCACAAGAGGTCAGCAAAGAACAGAGAAAAGCTCCCAGAGCTGAGCTGGCTCCAGCAAGAGGCCTGAATGGAAGGAAATCATCCACATTTTGAATGTATATATTTAGAAAGATATAAACCCAGTAAATTAAACAGCTGTTTTGAGATAAAATTCATAGTTTCCAGCAAATCCGTTCAATAAATTTACTGTTACTAACCAAAAGGTTAAATATGACTCAAGTTTAAGGGAAACAGGAGAGGAAATGAGGAGAAAGGTAAATTAAAGACATAAAATAGTCCATATTGAACTCCCAGGTAGAGTTTTATCACTCTCTCTGTTTATATTTTTATGAAACATAATTTTTTTGAATTTATGAATTTTAAATTTTATTTAAAATTTAAATTTATTTAAATTTTTGAATTCTTATAAAACATAAATTTGCCTCCATACCTTTTTACTAGCAATGGGAATGAGAGGAATTTTTTCCTGGCTATTTTTTCAGTAACTATTTTAGCTAATGAAGCAAAAATGCACTTTGGTTTTTATAGCTTGCACTTTTTACTGATTACGTTGTAGTTCACCATAGTGACACAGCCACCATGAAAATAAATCTTAAGAGTGCAGATAAGCAGCTTTCTGCTTATTTACATCTCTTCAGTGTTCTCCTTGCTGCGGAGAAGTCTTGCTGGAGTGTAAATCCACCAGGGAATCTGTGGCTGAAAACCTTGTGGGTCCTCGATGGTGCCCCTGCCTCTCCCTGCTGAGGGTCTTGTGTACTGCCATGTCTCATGTGGGCATCCTCAGTCTCCTGCAGTCTGGCCTGCTCCTTTTTATATGGCTAAATATGTGTGTATACATTAATTTCTGTGATTTAGTTCATTAGTTAATTTGTTTGGGACCGGAACAAACAAGAAGGGGTGAGAGGGCACCGTCAGATGGGAAAAGGCGCCGCCCTCACGAGCATTTGTAACGCCAGGGAGAGAAACACGAGAGCCTGAGATCGTGTCCATGTTCTGTTTTACAGGAAATTTGGTGCAAGAGCAACTCCCAAGATTCCTCAGCCCAGGTTTGGTAGGAAAAAATTGGCCAAGGAAGTTCCTTCCCTCTGTTGACTTGAACAGTGAGGACACGAGCTCAGGCTGGACCAAGATAACGCCGGTTCCAGCCCCTCTCTGCTCAGAGCTGCTGGGCTGCTCCGTCAGCTGGAATTGAGGCTCTAACTTTCTCTGTTCTGTGTGGTTTCCATGGCTACAAAAACTCCCTGCTAATGATTTATAAGCTGGCATTAGGTTATGGTATTAAGATTAAACCTCGGTCTGGTGAAGTATTAGGCCTTGCTGGGGCTTAGAAATGGACTCTGCTCGTTTCAGGTTCTCAGCATCCAGATAATTAAGTTGTATAAACTAGGAAATTGATAGTCCATCATAGCATCTATAATTACATGGAATTGGAAATGCAATAACGTAAGAAACAAGCTGCCACAATGACAGAGAACATTTCACTGAATGGGAAGGTTTTTCCTCCAGATTTTGATTTGAAATTTATTGGATTTATTTACTTTATTAAAGGCTTGCTAATGTCTCAACCCACTAATCAAAATCTCCAGTGACTGTACATGACTGGAAACCTGAATGGGTCCTTCCTTGGGACTTGGATAAATTATTTCAGTTTTTCCATCCCTGGTATGAGCTTTGCTGGTTCTGCCAGTGACATCTTCTATGGTTTGTTTGAGTTCTGAGCTGCTCTGATGCTTCTTGTGCAGTGTCCAGGTAGTGACAGGCAGAACTGAGCATTCATTTCACACTTGCAGCCTCCTGGGCTGGAATAGTGAAACTGGAACGTTCCTTCCCTGCTTCTCATTGTTCATTTTGCCATTTCTAGTAGTGATTTGCAGAGCGTCACCTGCTGCTCTGCAATGGCTTTGGGTTGATTTAAGAATTAGGAGCAGAAACTTTGGCTCAAGGTGGGGTAGAATGAGATGGCTGCTTCAATCGACCAGTGACATTTGAAGAGCATGTTGGGGTCTAGCAAAGAACTGGTGAGAACTTGTTGCAGTGTGAGGAGCAGATATTTTGTTGAAATTTTGTAGAGGGATTAAATCATGGCAGGGGGACGTGGCTGCTCCACAGATCTCCATTCCTGGGACCTAACACAGGTTGCCCAGAGAAGCTGTGGCTGCCCCACCCCTGGAAGTGTCCAAGGCCAGGCTGGACAGGGCATGGAGCAACCTGGGCTAGTGGAAGGTGTCCCTGCCCGTGGCAGGGGGTGGAATGAGTTGAGCTTTAAGGTCCCTTCCACCCCAAACCATCTAAGATAAAGCCTGTGCAGTCAGTCCTTGGAATGCTGACCCTCGTGCAGTCAAAGCTGGGAGTTTTGGAACAGAGACTGAACAGTTCTGTGCTCTGTTCCTCCATCATTAATTTGCTATTTCCAGCTGAATGCAACTGCATGGGCAGAGCAGTGGGTGGTAGGTGGAACCTGCTCCAAAGGTGGGGAGGGAATGCTGGTATCCATGTGAAGCACAGCTGTGAGTCTCCAGAAGACTCTGCTGCCAGGGGAGCAAAGCTCTGGATTTCCCTCCTGGGCAGGTGTCAGTGGAGCAAAGACCCGAGGGATGGGCTGTGTGTGTCTGCACCCCTGCACACGTGATGAGAATACAGCACTGTCGTTAAATATCTTTTCATTTATCGCTTCCTCCTCTTGGAAATTTGGTCCCAGGGATGCTCCTGTTGGCATCTGGGAACTCACTGAGAGCGAGTTGCCCTGACAACCGAGAAACACATCCCCTAGCGAGCGGCACACAAAGCCTTGGGTTGGCTTGATTATCTCTTCCTGGGAGCTCCTGTGGGTCTCTCCCTTCTGAAGCAGGGCTTGGGGGATGGCAGGGGGTGGCAGGTTTGGATCCTGGTGTTCATTTTCCTTTTGGGAACAAAGGCAATCTTACCGAGCTGAGTGTTGCAAACAGCAGCAGAGGAGAAGTGGTGGAGGTGAGCGATACAAGGTGTTAAAGCAGTAACATCATGTCAGGTAACTCGTTACACCGAAGAGACCGAGGGTAGGAAAGTGAATTGTGTATATTCTTTTGAATTCTTCACAAATTTTATTGTTTATTGGCTAACGTGGAAAATTAACAAAAATTCGGTTTCTTGTTGCTCTGTAATTCTTAAGATTCTCTAATATAGATGTAACTGGAGGGCAGAAGAGCCAATGTTCAGATTTATTGTTCTGTCCTATTAGATTTCCTTCACAGTGAGAAATCAGAAAGTAAGTTATGGAAAGACTCGTCGAGAATATTTATTGTGATTAAAAATTCACTGCAATGATGAATTCTTGTTCCCTAAATCACTTCTGTTTCTTCTTTGCATCACTCTTCTCATTAGGTTTTGGAAAGATTTTTTTTCATATTTAATTAAAAGTACAATTTTTACTCTTAGATTAAATATCAATTGAAGGCATTTTTACTGCAAAACCTGAGATATCTTTTCCAAAAGGCACATGCCAAATTCCAAGAGACTCTCCAGTGTAACACACTGTAATTTCTGTAACACTCCATGACGAAGTGAATTTGGGCTGAATATATATAAGTTATTTCTCACCTGTGGTTTCAGGGTAAAAGAACGGGCCGAGATAAGGTGCGTCCAAACCAGAGGAAGTAAGATGATGTGCATGTCTTGTTTTCTTTTTAGATTAACTTTTCTGCTCCCAGTGCAGACTAATTTCTCTTTAACATTCTGTTTTCCTGGGTGGTTTGCTGCAAGCTGGCTTCATTGTAACAATATTGTGGTTTTGTCCAAGGTAATAATAAGCCAAGCAGTTGGAGTGTAAATTGAAAAATTAATCCGGGGCCTGAGACGCCATCTTCAACTGCAGCACGTTTTAATATCCATAAAAAATAAGGAGGGGATTCAAGTAGGATTCTGCGATTTTCGGTTTTAGTCATGGTAGGAAAGGCAAAATATCATTGCTCTTTTCCAATAGGCTTTTATGAATCATTTGTCTTTATGTCCCTTCTGTAGCTGCAAAAGTGGTTTTGCTCTGGCAGTCTGGAAGAGCGTGTTGGCTCCATGGCATTTTCCCTCTGCAGTAGTCGAGGTGTTTCCAATACAAAGCTCCCGGTGGAGCTCAGTGAAATGTGTGGAAATTCCCACCATGTTTTCTCTGGGACCTCAAGCCAAAAAGCAGTAGAAGGAATTCATATTCTAAACGTGGAAAACTATTTTGCATGCTCGTAAAGGGTTGGTGGCCGAGCTGAAGGGGAATAAGGACCTTTGATAAGGATATGATTGTTTAATAAGGTCATTTAATTAGGCTGTCCCACTTTGGGGCGAGTGCTTTTCAACCTGGTTGTTCTCCAGCATTTCATGCCATTCCATGTTCCTGTGTTTCCTTACACATGGGTTGCAGCAGGATTCTCTCTCTACACCCACCAGTGCTTGTGCAATGTGATAAGCAGGATCATCTCATTCCCATGGGCACTCACAGCTCAGCACAGTCCAGCAGCTCCTGCCTGTGTTGACCTGGACCAGGTAGCACAGAGCCCACCTGACCAAAAGGGAGGAACCCCGTGTTCTCCTTAAAAATCCACCATATGGAAAAACAAATTGGCAAATTGAGGGCGACACCTAGTTTAAAAAAGGATTGAAAATGGCAGTGAGAGGAGCATGTCTCTGTTGCTCATTGAATCTCAAGTTCTGCCTTGCAAAGATACAGAGAGGCCTTGGCTGGGTTCTTGAATATTATTTTAAGATTCTGCCTTCAGATCCTGACAATTCCATCCCACCCAAGCGAGTGCAGTGCCTCCAGCTCTGGAGCCAGCAGCAGGCACAGGAGCCTGCTGGTGAACCTGCCATGCTTTCCTCTGGAAAATGTTCTGGAAACCCGTGGTGCCTGGGATTGCAGCGCTGCAGAGAGCGCTCCCTTGCCTGCATGGCAGGTTTGCACCCGGAAAAACAAATGGCCTTGGAAGAAAACTTGATTTGTTGTTTCAAATTCTGCATTTTTCAAACAACCTGCCCGGTGGGTTTAAAGTACAAGAAATAAAGCTGGTGTTGTCCATTCGAGGCCTGATTTGGATCTCCAGCAGCCGGTGAAAAGGCGGATATTGAAACTGCTTTGTGTATCACAAAAGCAAGATCTTTATCTGAGATCCCATATGCCAGAGCACCACAAAGACATGGCCTGCAAAGCTGCTCCTTTGAACCATGTCTTCATCTTGTACAAAGAAGGGATATTGGGATTTTGCTTTGGTTTAGGCTTGTTTTGCTTATGGCTCAGTCTTGTCTTGAGGCCTCGAAGGGAGCTCTGTCCTGCCAAAGTGCTCCATCACAGGCACTGGATTCGTCCCAGCAGCTGGATCTGCCGTGGGATCATCCCTTGCAGGCCCAGGGATTTAGGCTGACACCCAGGACTGGCTCTTCCTGAACATTTGCACAGCACGTGATCCTGATCAGCATCTTCAAGTGCTGCTTTCGTGCGAACAAATAATAACGTTGGGGGAAAAGAATCCACATTCTAAGCTGTAATACAAAATTTTTAATAAAGAGATCTGAACTTCCAAAATTCCTGTTCCTGTAGCGGGGTGTAAGATTTTCTGCACTCATAAAGTTGCAGGAAGAGTCATCCAAGCTGAATATGGTTTTCAAGTGGCATGTGGCTATTTTGTCAGGTGATTATTTGACATGAGTGCCTGCAGGAGTAGAGAGCTGGAGTCCATGAATTGAGTCATCCCTTTCAATCTTATAGTTTTAGGCTTGGCTGGGGAGGGCAAAGTTTGAAAATTCCACTTTTCACCTGCCAAAGGTGTCTGCCAGGCCAGGCTTTTAGAGGGATATATTGTGTGGATTTGAATAAACTTTAATTTCTGTAATTTTCTTTATCTGTAAACCAGTGATTATATACAAATACTGTCCTTTTGCAGCAGAGGGAGGAAAGTAGTTACCCTGAAGTACCAAACACACATCAATGGCACGGAGTAAATGAACCCTATTAGAGGTTATTAACCAGACCAACAACCAGACAGATGGGGAAAGCATTTATATCCCAAAGCATTGTTAAACCTTCTTGGCTTTGCTTCTGCTGCTTTATGGGATTATTTTGAGAGAAAAAAAAAAAAAAGGGATATAATCTTTTAGCCTGCATTATCTGTTGGTGAGTCTTACTTTTTTCTCTTCTATTAACTTTGAGATTTGAAATGCAACTTGAGCATTTACGTGGTGTCTTATGTGAAATACTGAGGCTGTTCAACCTTCTGTAAACCAGACTGAGCAAGGCAGAGCCCTTGTATGTAATATTCCCTTTCCTCCCTTTTCCAGATCAACCCTTGATTGAAAATCAGAGTTGATTGTATTGCTGGTTTGAAACTTGCCATGTTCATCTGCATTAATTCTCATGCATTGTGTTATTTTTAATGTAGGTTATTTTTCTTAAATGCATGTCAAAATTTTCCTAACTCTTGCTATGCGGTGACTTGAAGAATTACATTTTAAAAAGAGAATGTATTGAAGAGATTGTTTAAGTCCTAAAATACCCTGTGTAGATTATAGCATGGTATTTTTTGAAAGCTTTTTTTTTATTATTTTATTTTTAATTTGTATTTCAAAACAAAAGCACCAGATAAGCTGCTTTTGGCATGAAAACAAGTGACCTCTTTTTCCTTTGTTTTTGGGCTTTGCTTTGGTTTTGCTCTTTTAACCAGATAAGTGTATCTGCTTTATCTGGTTACACATGAACAGTTTTCCACTTTAACCCCCCTCAGTAATGCCCGAAATATTGTTGGAATGGGTCTTCGAAGTCTGTGCATATTCTGTTATGCAGCCTTTCTCCTGGGAATTCCACCTCAGACGAGGTCCTCTCCAGTTCTAACCTCCACCCAGCGATCCCTTCCGCCAGGAAAACGGGCTCTTCTTCTTACTTCCCTGTTTTTGTGTGTGTGTGTGTGTGTATGTTCTTCAGAAAGCCAAACTTGGGCCAGCTGGTAACAAAGTCATTACTTCAACAGAAGACAAGAGCTCAAGTGTACCATCCAACAATCTGGACAGGGTCAAGCTGACAGATTTCAACTTCCTCATGGTTCTTGGAAAGGGCAGCTTTGGGAAGGTAGGAATTCTTTATAATTATTCCCATTCCTTTTTCTTTTTTTTTTTTTTTTTCCCCTTCGAGGAGGAATGAATGAATAAATCCCTGAGAAGCAAAACCCAGAGTCAAAAGGAAGTGCATTTTTGAGGGAGGATTTCTTAGCAGGGAGCATGGTGGTTCTCTAAGGACTAGAGGGCTTCAGTCCTGATTGGCAATTTTCTTGAAAAAAATAAAAATAAAATGATAAAACTCAGGCTGTTGGGCAAGATGGGAGAAACGGTTGCTGACTTTTAGATCCTCACTTTTTGGCAGATTCAAGGAAATCAAGTTTACTTTTCTGATTTTACTACCCAGGTCACTGTGCCAGTTCTGGAAGTCACCAACATTGGTAAGGCCGGACATTGGGGAAAAACCAGGAATAGTGTGTGTATATATTTGAAATCCATTAGTTGAAGGAACAGGCTGCTATTTTTCTGTCTGTTTGAACACCACTGCTGAGATAAAGTGTCCTTTACTGAAGAAGTCCCCGGGGACTTAACATTTTATCAGCCCTTCAGCAACGTGGCTGTGATCAGCCTGAGGGTTTGGGCACAGGCTGTGCCGGAAATGGTGGTACAGCTCGTTGCAGTGGCTGAGTAATGATCATAATTTTGGAATTTTGATCAGATTAGTCCACACCAATAAAAGGAAGAGCTGGATTGCCATCTCTACAAATCTTGGGGCACGTGAGTGGCTTGGCTTGGAGGATCCTGACCCCGCTGTTTCTCTCGGTGCAGGTGATGCTGGCCGACAGGAAGGGCACAGAGGAGCTCTATGCAATCAAAATCCTGAAGAAAGATGTGGTGATCCAGGATGATGATGTTGAATGTACAATGGTTGAAAAGCGAGTCCTGGCACTGCAGGATAAACCTCCGTTCCTGACACAGCTTCACTCCTGTTTCCAGACAGTTGTACGTGAGCTCTCTCTTGCCCACCCTGTGTTTTCCAGACTAAATGATGGTGGATTCTATCACTTCCATAACATTTATTATCATCCAACCTATGCATCATAGCATAGAAAACAGCAAAGAAATACGACACGTAATTACCCCTTGTATTTGAAATATAAAAAAAGCAGGTTTAAAGATTTTTCTTCTGAGTCATTCCAGCAGGCCAGGGTGACAATTCCTAAATTTCATCCTGTGTGCTTTCTAAGCCAGAGCCTTAAGCCCACGTTCCCAAAGGTTCCTAAATGCTTTTAAGGATTTGAGGTATTTCCCAACCTAAATGGTTCTGGGATTCTGTGAAAGAAGCCACGTCATCCCCTCGGCTTTCACAGCACAGTTGTCTGTGGTGATAAAGGCACTTTCAAACCCTGCTTAACGTCTACAAATCTCTGAGCTGAAAGTGGCCTGAATGCAGATAATTTGCAGACATAATCACAAGAAACCGTCACCTTTGCCTCTTTTTAATAATAAGAAAATCCATATTTTTTAAGACCTCCCGTCTTATAAAGGAAAACTCATTAGAAATGAGGTTTAGAAATGGCCTCAGAGCAGGAATTTTTCCACTGCCTTTAATTTTGTTTGTTTGTTTGTTCGTTTGTTTTTGGAGACCGATTTTTCAGGCAGAAAAGAGCTGTGTTTGTATAATTCCTGGGACCGTGGTAGACAAATAATATGTAAAAGTGCACCGCTAAAATTGACAAATCTTGTCAGATCTCCCCAGTCATTTACTCCCGCAGGTTTTGCAAAACATTCCACTTCCATTTCCTGATCTATCGATTTTGCCGGAACGTACAACCAGTCCTAATAATCCTAAAAGCTTTATAATAACATACCAGTGACTTTTTTTTTTTTTTTTGGTTGTTTATGAAAGTTNNTTTTTTTTTTTTTTTTTGGCTGATCAATGAATATCTAATATATTTCCTCTAATGTATTCCTATGTGTCTTTACTGCTCTGTCCCAGGACCGGCTGTATTTTGTCATGGAGTATGTGAATGGTGGGGATCTCATGTATCACATCCAGCAAGTAGGAAAATTTAAGGAGCCACAAGCAGTGTGAGTGTTCACATTTATGTATTTAAATCATGTCATCATCATTATTTTATACTCTGAGAGGATTTGGTTCCTTCCTCTTCCCGGGCTCAGTATGAAGTCTAGGTTGGCCTACTTTGATGGTGGTTTTGAGGCCCAAAAGCTGAAGTTTATGTTAAAAATGTTTGCACACATAGACCAGAGGTAGCTGTGCCTTTATTCAAAAGTAGAGCACAAACAAAGGCACACAATGCCTACTTGAAAAGTGACAAGAATTTAAGCAAGGTAGCAGGAAATTAAAGCTGTTACTTGGTATTCTGGTGTTGTTTTTAAAAGCAAATAGTCATAAAAAGGTGAGTAGAACATTTCAGTCTGAATCAGTGTTATAAGGAAAGGCAGCACAAATAGACGCAGCAGTGCAATATAAATTAGTTTATGCAAGATAAATTCAGTGTACAGCTTATAGGAATTTCTGTGAGGTATTTGCAAGGAGCTAATAAATGATTAGAAGTTGTTTATATATATGATCCCTTTTAGGTAACTGTACATCTGGCACATCAGTAAGCAACTGATAATGACCTGTAGCACATTCAAGTGTGGATAGATCCAGCAGTACCCTGTTAGTCATGCTTATAGCATTTCCTTATCACTCATTAGCGTTCCTTGAATCATTTACCAATGAAACTTGAAAATCAAGGGCGGCCAACTGTTTTAAGAATTCGGTTAAAATAACTTCTCGTGTTGATTTAAGCAACCCGGGCTCATTTAAATGAGAGGCCTTCTAAATATAAGTATTTCAGACACAGAAAAATGTTTTAACAACTCACCAAAGAAAAACTAGATGGTGTCACATCATCTTTGACTCCCAGCTAATGTAACTTGCCAACACTTAACAGAATCTGTGGTGCTTTCTGACAGCTTATGCCTGTGCAGCATCTTCAGCACACGTGTTCACAAACACCTCTGATCAAGTGTTGCAGAGCTCAGCCTTCCTCTCCCTTATGCTAAACCTAAAAATTAATCTCATCTTTAAATAATCCTCTTGCACACAATTTCCACAGCAACCAGCTTCAAGCAGCCATCAATATTATATATCTTTTAACTACATTCAGCAATTATATTTTATATGGTAATCGTTTTAATTACCTTTGTGTCATTAATCCATTAACAGCCTGTGTAAAGGAACACTATTTCTGCAAATTATTTCATGCCATATGAATTGCAGTGTACATTGAGCTGCATCCTGAATTCAGCAATATGTGGTTAGAGGTAAGGATCTTTGCAGCAGGATCTTAGCTCCAGCCACACCATTTTTTGTGGTCTAGGGAGATATTTTCAATTTTTTTTTTTTTTTAAATTCTGCATTATTTTATCATCAAATACTCAAAATGTGTGTGTTAAGGTCCAGTTGAAGTGAGATGTCTTTTATGGTATATTTTTATACTTTTATATATATACACACTATAAACTATGTATTTCATATGCTATAATGCTATCATTCTTTACCATGATGCATACCCAAATGATTTTGTTGGAAGGAAATCATGAGGCAATAAGAAATCAGTTGGTTTATTTATTTTTTTTTTCCACACAGGTTCTATGCAGCTGAGATCTCCATTGGCTTATTCTTTCTCCACAACAGAGGGATTATTTATAGGTGAGTATAATCTGACATAAGTAATTCTGAACTATTTTTAAAAACCTGAATGAATCAGTTTCTTTAGAGTTCCTGTGTATTTTTAAAACATTGTATAAAAAGCCATCAGTGTAGGGCTCTTTTTGTTGTGTAGCTGCCGGTGAGGAGGAAACCAAAGCCCCGGGTTCACCTGAGCTTCCTGATACTTGTTGATCCTAAACATTAACATTAAATTACTGTGATTCTTCATAGAGATCTGAAATTAGATAATGTGATGTTGGATTCAGAAGGACACATTAAAATTGCTGATTTTGGAATGTGCAAAGAACATATGTTAGATGGAGTAACAACCAGGACCTTCTGTGGCACTCCAGACTACATTGCACCAGAGGTAAATATTGACCATTTCAAGAACCTTTTAGTCTCTCAAATGCAAATTGTCCTGACACAAATTGCACACCACGGGTTTGGGTAGCTGGAACTCTGGATTCTCTGTGGATGGTACCATTATACTTCTGCAGGTATATTGAATATCTCTATGAATTGATGCAGTATTGTCAATAAGACTTCGCTATTCTAAAAATCTAGTTGATTGAAAAGGTTTTTATGAGATCAGTGCCTCAGATTTTGTTCATACTAGCAAAAGACTAAAAAGCAGACAGGCTCAGCACCTTGTGATTTTAAATGTGTAGGCTGGAAACATTATTAAACTAAACTTTGCAATTTGTGAAGTCATAGAAACTTCATGGGTGATGCTGAGGTTGTTGCCAAAATATTTACTTGAAGCACTGTTTGGCATTTTCAGGAAATCACAAACCCCTCAGTGAGTTTTGGGAAGGGACTCATGAGGTCTTAAAGCTTTTCACTGACCTCTCTGTAAAACTCCTGCAGCCTTTTCCAAGCCATGTCCTACAAGTGGTGTCATGAGCTGCTGCTCTTCATCTCAGGAGAGCTCCTGTCATTGAAGGGCTGACCAAAGCTGTAAGATCAGGGCTTGAATAGAGTTGACATAATAAATCCGTAATTCTCCTTGAGTTTTCCATGATTTGGGAATACCTGTGCTGTGTTCAAGCCACTGAAAAGGACATTCAAGCATGAACAAACTACAGTGGGTCTAAAATGAAAATCTGATCATGACAAGCGCAGTTGTGCTTTGAAGCCTGTGATAAATATGAGTTTAGAGTTGAGCTTTTTAGTCTGGATATGATTTGTATTTCAATACTCTAGGTATAAAACATTAAAAACAAGCATGTGTGGGGATTTGGATATAATTCAAATATATGAATATTAAAATCTGGTATTTGTGCATACTGAGCTTTCAGGAGTCTTGATTTGTTTGGCAGCAAATTTGATGCAAGAGGCTGGATCCTGATCCAAGATACTCAGTTGTTCAGTGAGTACTGAGCAAGAGGCAGCTCTGGCTGGAATATTTCTGGCTGTAATTGAATGTTTGTTGGAATAAGGGAGATTTATACATGGACAAGTAAATTAGTGTCTAAGGTGAATTTTGTCATCTCTGTGAAACTGGAATGAAAAATAGTTTGGGGTTTTTTCCTGGTTGCTAATTCATGCTTTTCACAGTGAAATATTGGGTATTATAAAGCCTTGTTTTCTCACCATTTGCTGGTGCTTGCAGCAGGATATCAGAACAACCAGAATATTTCATTTTCTTCTGTCAAAACGTAAATGAAGCCAATATACCAAATTAGAGTGTCCTTTCTGTGGCAATTGTCTTGTGCAAGTTAATACCAAAGAACATTTTGTCAACACCAAAATGCTCAATATGAGTCAGTGCTGGAGTGAATTACTTTATTTTATTTGGAAGTTCCATAAAAAGAAGTAAACCTTTTACCAAAACATCCAGTAATTGGGAGGAAATTAGTCTTTCTGTCATCTTACGAACAGATTTTATTTTATTTTATTGAATTGACTGATTTTTCTTTTGTTTCTGAAGACATTATTGTGACTGACAGATTGCTAACTAGGTCTGTGGTAAACTTCAAAGGAAGGTTCATGTTTTGCTTGCAGGGGTGTTTCAGCATGTTTCCTTGGGCTAAAATTTATCAATTTATAATAGATTTTAATGAGGATGCATGTGCACGATCTCATTCCCTGCTGGGTGCAGATAAATGAGCTACATCTAAATAAACTGCTGAAGGTACCTGGAGGAGAGTCCTGTGAGTGGGCTGCACTCAAACACAGAGAATTAACTCTTTCCATCAGCATTTGGGAAATAATGGTGTGACAACAACGGGGTCTGAAGGAGCCCCACACTCCCTCTACATGAGCTACCCACACACAGTTCAGCTGGGAGGACCCTACAGGGACATCTCAGCTGGCATCACACGTCCCATCTCTGGATGGAAAATAAAGTGCTTCGTTCAGCAAAGAGACTTTGCACAGCTTGGTGTACTCTAAAACAATGTTTCCCCTTTTTATGATTGGGAAAGTTACCATTTGTAATGACTTAGCTGTATGATGGACCAGGATTAATATTCATTTTCTTCTCCCGTGCACATTAAGGAATGTGCAGAGGTTAAAGTGGTGGGATCCCAGGCCTGACAGCTTCTGTCAGGCAGAAAGTGGTTATCTTGTACAGAATATTTCTTGATGTGCTGAACTCAAATATTTATGGTCAGAGTGGTGAAATAGCTGTGAAATCAATTAGTACTTCGTGTTTCCTTGACCAGTCAAGAGAGACGGGAGGAAATGGATGTCAAGAGGATTAGTGGGAAGGGATTCTGCCAGCACAGAACCCCACCATCAGCATCCCTGCAGAGTGATGAGTTTTGAATTTCAGAGGAATTTAAATTGGAAACTCCATTTCCCTTCTCCCCCATCCAATAGCCTCGAAACCTTCAGTTGTAACCTTGCGTTTGCCAGGGTTGTGGGAGGCAAACAGATATTACAGAGGTTTGGAAAGTCTGTGTTTGACTGTTTCCCGTGCTACTAATATTTATTTCTTTTAATAACTGAGTTTTAGCTTTTCCTGCAGACATCAGATGTGTTCACAAAAGATTTTCTCTTACCTCTGGGATATAATCTTTTCATCCCAACTGGCTACTAGCTGCAAGCTGCAATGATCTAAACATTCCTACAAATTGCTGGTATTAATCTCCACATCCTGCTCTTAACTGTGCCTTCCTCGGAGGCAAAATGGAAAAAAAAAAAAAGAAAAAAGTAAAAAAGCAACATTCTCCTGCCAATTTTGCTTGATGAGAGAAATTTCTGAGCTCTTCCTGAGCACTCAAATCCACAGAACCTGGAAAGGCAGAGCTCTTAAAATGCAGCAATAGATAGTTAGAATGGGACATTTGAAATGGAAAAGGAGATGAGAAAGGCAGTAATTTAAATTAATGCTGGAGAAGGAGCTGGGGGGAAGGGTCCTACCAGCTTTCCACTCCTCCCTGGGCAGTGAAAAGCAGAGACCCTAGCTGGAGGAGGGGACAGGTCTTCGTTTCTGGGCACAGGAACTCCCTCACTGCTCTGTGGGTCTGCTCTGCACACTGTGGTGAGACAGGAGGTCATGTTAATATACCCCAGTTTGCTCTAAAAGATACCACAATTTGTCCATGCAGATCTAATCATTTTGGCAGCTGCTGCAAGGCAGGCAGGGATGGCTCTGAGTGCAGCAGCTGGTAGGTAATACACGATGAATTCTGGATGAGGAGGAGGGAACTACTGAAAAGGCAACATTTAGAACTTGCTGACTTTGTACCAGTGCATGTTTGACTGTACATTGAAAGCTCATCTGCTTCCTCCCACATGTCATTCCTTCCTTGAAGTGAGCGTTCTTTCCTCTCGTTTGCACTTCCAATTAATGCTGGGAATAGCTCCCAGTAGGATGAGGATAACCACAGGTTGGTGAATGAACGTGGCAGATTGCTTTGCCTCCTTCCCTGGTGCCACAGCCTCACAAGGATTAAGCTGGCCATTCAATTTGGGTGTATTTAATTAGGATTAAAGGAAAAAATCTTCCAGTGTCCAGCAGCAGATTTGACAGGGCCACCGCTTCCTGCCTGGCCATAGGTTCAGTGAAAAAAATGTTCTTGTTGTAGTTGCAGTGGCACCTTTCCAGGGTTGATGTCTGGTTTCACGCCTCAGTTGCCCCTCTCCCATCACTGGTTCAGGTGAGGGAGGCATTGCCAAGCTCAGAGGGCAGTGCTCTGGTTGTCAGATGTTGACATGTGGCATCAAATGGCACAAAAATTGCAGTGATCCTGACCCTGCCTTAGGTTTAATGGAGGAGCTTTTCTCATGTTAATTCTGCCTCTCTTGATGATTCTGCCAGCTCTTCCCTCCCAAAGGCAGATCTCGTTGGGGCAGGTTGCATCTGCTGATGGAAATGCTATTTAGGGAACAGCCCAGCCTTGACTCACCTCTTGCTGCATAAACATCCAGCGTCACTGGGTCGGTGCTTTGGTTCATCTTTTATTGTATGACATTGCTTTGCTGTATTTAAACCATTTCCTCCCCTCAATAAACCCATCAAACTCCTCCACAATAGGAGGAGGAGGAGTAGACTGTGGGTTCCTGGGCAGACCTGGCTGCCAGGTACAGAACCTTGGCAGTGTAGCAGCATTTTCTTCCTCTCTGCTGTGGATCCATTTTTTTTTTTTTTTCTCATTTGCTAATTGAAATAAACTGTTCCTCCCAAAACCACTTACATGGAGCACACTTGTTGTACAAAATGTTCTGCCCTTATGAATTAATGGCCTGAGAAATACCTCTTTTTTTTTTTTTTTTTTTTATAAAATGCTCTTTTCCATAAGGCAAGGAGAGATTGTCAAAGAAGGATTGAAGCTGAAATGTTGTATCATTTTCTGTGTGTAAAAGGCCAGGTTTTTTCCTGGATAAAATCTGAAAGTCATTCAAGAGGCAACATTGATTCCAGTGGGCCTCTGGGAACTTACTGGTGATGGAAATGAAAGGGAGAGTAACCAAGTGTGTCAGCAAATACAGGATGAAATGAATGTCCCAAATATATTTTTTAAGCCCATATTACCACTAGGAGACAACTAATATAGATTTGCCTTTATGTAGGACCTTCCAGATGAGAATCCTGTTATTATCTCTGATTGTCTAATACATTCCGAAGTACGATTGGTTTTGAAATCTTTTGGTTAGAAACATTGCAGTAATTTTTAATTCATGTGCTGCTGTATCTCAGGGAAGAACATATATTCACACAGAGACTATAATTTTATTTAGTAGCCAGGCAGTGCTGCTTTATTGCACTGATGACTCATTATTTTCCTGAGAAACTACAAAACTTGCCAGTTCAACTCCTCTTTCAGACAAGTAAAAAATTTAGGATATGTGATGTGTACTGGGCTTAGCGACTTGTTTCACAAAGAATAAAAAGGCCTGCAAACAGGAAAATAAATGCAGGCCCCTCTGGAGTAGTGACTGCCTCAGTTCCCTGCTTATTCTGGTGGAGTGGAGCGTCGAAGGCTCCACTGCTGCCTTCCCTGGTGGGCATGGACAGTGGCTGGGACATCCTGCATCCCTTCACAATTCACAATATCCCTTCACAGTTACTTAGAAGGAGATTTGAGAGAACATCTGCCCCCCCCAAACTCCTCCATCCCATGCCCAAATGCAGCTCTTAAATAAATGAACACTGATACCTGAAGAGGCCTCAGTTAAAGAAGATGATGCAGGAGGGGCCCTGGGTGCTCTTGGCACTCACAACCTTTGCTTGTGTCAGAACTCAGTTTGTGCTTCTCCATGAGTCAAATGTGAACAATACTTGACATTTCCAGTAGTCTGAACAGCAGAAACCCCTTTCTTTTTGGTGTAGCTGGTTCCTGGCTCCATCCTGAGAATCACAATCAGGAAGCTTGGGAAAACGTCACTGAGCTCTTTAGGGGTTTGCTCTTCTCCTAAATTTTGATTCCTTTTACAGCAGAACAAAAATATAAATATTGAAAAGAAGGGCTTAATTATTGATAGTCTGTAAATTGATTCTCATGATTTCAAGCTATGACACACATGGATGGGTAACATTTTTGCCTTGTCCAATACATCGTGCTGCTGTGCTTCCTCTTTTGCCCTCAAATGCACATCCCAAGGACTCCTGAGAGCCACATTTGCCAAGTTATCAGGGTGGGTTTAGACTAACATTTGCAAAACAATCCATCTCCCACTGAAACCAGTGATTAGCTGGAGTGAGGATTACAGGATTGGCTTGCTGGCCTTTTTCAAGAAGCTATGTTCTTCTCCGCGTGTCACTATTTATCTAACGTGCCACAGGACTGGGCGTTAGTTAACACTAACTAAGGGGGTTTTCTTTTTTGTTGTTGTTGTTGTTGTTGTTGTTGTTGTTGTTGTTGTTGGTTTTTTTGTGATTATACAGATTATTGCTTACCAGCCCTATGGGAAGTCTGTGGATTGGTGGGCATATGGTGTGCTGCTCTACGAGATGTTGGCTGGACAGGTAAGATTTACCCTCCCGTGCTCACTGTGACCTCCTCCCGCATCTCCAAGGCTGCTCTGTTTCGAGGTTCCCTAAAGGGTTCGACCATTAGAGGATAAGACTGAAGCCTTTCACACTGCTATTATCTCCTTGTACTCTTGACTGACTCAACTGAGAATGTATTTAGGCTTTAAGCTCTTTATATTGTACCCACATAATCAAGCTCTGCCTTTGAATACGGCTCCTTTGTACTGCAATAATGTTATAAATAGCCATCTTCAGAATTGAAAGGGAGACACTTGAGCAGGAAAATGCATGTCAAGTGGAAGAAATATCATTTAGTAGTTTGAAACCACAGGGAAGCATAATAAGAGTGTGTGTATATGCCCTGCATTGCAGTTAAATCCCAAGAATACAGTTTTTGTGTTGTTATGTCCTGGGGGTAAAGTGTGGGTCTGGCCTCTTGGAAATGTGCTCGCTTACAGACCCCTCATTCTGCACAGTTAATGAGAGGCTGCTCTCTGAGTCACTGGGGTAGGGAAGCAACACTGCTGCAGTAAATGGCAGATAAGGACCAACTTTAAGGAATTCTATCGGTCCTGAGTTGGAAAAGGTTTCTGTGATTGGCTTTCAGAGAGAGTTAAGCTAAAGGCAGGCGTTTCCTGAGCTTAAAACAGACGTTTTTAACTAATGCCTTTAATAGCTTCTCTTCTAAATTCCAGTGACATTTTAAAAGTTTTGATGTGTGGCAATTGCAGATGTTAATACTTTGCAGGCTCCTGCACTGCAAATAGTGGGCATCTGAATGCATTGGAGAAAATGAGATTTACCATCAGCTGGGTCTTGCACGGTGCCAATATCCTGGAGACTCACCCACGGGCACCCTAACACCTCTCTTTTAAAATATAATGCAGCCCTTTCTTGTGGTAGTCTCAGAAGCAGAACCTACAGCCATGACATAAAACAAAGTTGAGTTTAACTGGAATTAAGTGAGGAATGGATATACCTTAGCACAAGGTAATTGAAAGTTCAGTCTCCAAACTTCACCCTTTAAAGTATTTTGCCTGCCTGGTGAACAGTAGCTTTAAAAACTGATTAAAGCTGATTATGCAGATAGTCCTGCACACATTTCATTAACCTGTGGGGGCAGAAATGAATGCTCTTCCTGGATTTCAACCTGAGACTGATGGACACTAAACTTCTGGGTCAGAAGACAGCCAGGGTGCAGATGGCTGGGAGTTTCCTGTGTGCTCCTGGACAAGAACCACTGCTGTGTACTGATCTCTTTGGGCATAGTGTTGTCATGCCATTTCATAAAAAGTGGAGAATTTTTTTTTTTATTTATTTTTAAAAAAGCAAATCCCAGTAAGGAACTCACCTGTGATTTGTTTTCAACAGCCTCCATTTGATGGGGAAGATGAAGACGAACTTTTCCAGTCCATAATGGAGCATAACGTGTCCTATCCAAAATCACTGTCCAAAGAAGCTGTCTCCATCTGCAAGGGGGTGAGATAAATGCTTTTTTGCCATTAAGTTCCTTTTTGGCAAAACTTGTGAATAACTGGAATTGTCTGGCTTTGACATGGCCCCGTAGTATTTCTGAGGGCAACTTCTGTCAGGCAGTGCTCAGCTATATTGTCACTTGGTGTCACTGGTAAGGGTTCAGCTCTTCCAGCTGTTCCTGCTTGTTTTATGGCAAGAACAAATGGCAGAATCAGTAGCTGTCAAACCCAAAGCAGAATTTATAAACAGGACGATGGTGTGAAGCATCTCCACCTGCTTCGCCTCTCGACCCACGGCACCACAGCCCCAGTTTTGCAGGGTGAGAAGACTTCTCAGCTTGGCTGGATACCAGATCCTCCTGAGAGTCCTCAGCCCAGAGTCCCTAACGACAGGAGCAGAGCAAAAGAGTTACTAACACTCATTTTTGAATTTAGGTGAAGATGAGCTTATGTGAAAATCTTTAGCGTAAGTGTAAGGAAACCGTGTGGGGAAATCCTGACCCAGTGGTGACTTGTGTGGCCTAAAATTGGCCTTAGATTGTAAATTTTGAGGAAAAGAATAGATTTGACTTCGAGGGATTAGCTCAGAAAAAGAGAATTTGTTTGACTTTCCTTTGAATCCATGTGATTCTCCAGAGAACCACCAGTCTGCAGCTTTTCCAACCCACTCTTTGTAATCGTTATTTGAAGTCTGATTTACACTGATAAAATACCACTGCATTTAGTATCAGTTAATTTGGTATTTACGTTCTTCCTCCCCTTTGCAACCATTTAGGAGGTGTTATACATGAGCTGGATATTAATCCCTTAAGGAAAATCATCACAGAAAAGAAAAGGTGTTTAGAGCAACAAGGTAGAAGGAAAGACCACGCTAATTTTGGAGCTTATTCCAGTGTAGATGTGCTGGGTAACAAAAAATAAACAGGATATATTTTTGTGAAGTGCATGCAGATTGTTGCCTTGTCGTGACAATCACATTTTCAAACAGCAGAGTCTGAATTTGATGCAATTGCCCCATTTTCAGCTCCTCTGCTTGCTGCTGTTCTGGGCGCTCACACCCGGCGGGGGCAGAAAGCAAAAACTGCCCTGTGCCGCGAGGTTTAAGGTCAAGTCTCTGTGCCACTGATGTGTTCATCATCTGTATTGAACTGACAAATTAATCTCAGGTTTCAGTGAGCCTTATTCCTGAGCTAAGAGGTCAATATGAGAAAGCTTCTGAGCCTTACGGTCATTGGGAGCTCAGCAATCCCAGCGCTGGGCACCAGTGGGCAAGACAAACATGCCCACTGTGCTCTTGGAGTTGATTTGTCTGCTTGACATCCACTCCACTGATTCAGAGTTTGTTGGGCTTGGTAAATGCAGGAACTTTGGAAAGGATTAAAACTACCAGAATCAATACTCACATTTTCTTTTATCACCTAGTGTTAAAGCAAGGGGTTTGGAAAAGGTAGCAAAAATGGGAAAGTTGCTGTTAGGCTTGAAGAAGGCTGTGATTGCAGCCCAGTGCACAACCCCTTCCCAAATCTGCTTAGAGTCACTTTTATTTTAGGTTTAAAATTGGAATCAGATCAACTCAACATTTGGAAGGAGACTAGAGCAGTTCAGCTGAGCTTTTAAAAAGATGTGTGGAGGTATCACTCCCAGCAGCACATTAATCATATATAATTTGTAGCACAGCTTTCAAACGTCCACACAATGCTGCAACTAGGAGTTGAAGGCTACATTGCACAATTCCTAAAGTACACACCAATTGAGGAGATGCTGAGGAGCTTGTTAATTAGGGAGCACATTACAGTTTCTGAGCACGCCACGCTGGTGGGTTTTGGGTTGTTTCTTTTCCCCAAGTCTCCTTAATCTCTGCAACTGGGTGTAGTATTGACCAGGATGTCATTAAGAATGCAAGGGAGGGAACACAGATTAGATACTGTCAGCTGGGTGCCAAGGAATTGGAGGCCCTGTAATGAGATGTCTTGAACAAGCCCAGAGAAATGAAATGGGAGTGGGAGGTTGTACTTCATACAGCTCTTGTGTACTGGAATTTATTATGTTTAATTGGTTGTTGAGATAAGGCAGAAGCTGTTCTGGAGATTTATAAGACTGAAAGACTAAAGGTGAAACTCAGGAGTTGTGAGCTGACAGCATGTCCTGGGCATCACCTGCATCTCTGGTGACCACCAGTGCCAGGTGGGGGAAAAGTTCTCCAGTGCAGCCCCTAATTCTGTTGCTGATGTGCTGTTTCCAGGGAACAAACAGGAAAATTCATCTTCAAAAAATGAATTTTACCTTTTCAAAACAATTTTGTTAGCAATGTGTGTCTTCAGGAGAGGAGCAAGAGCGTCACAACCAGGGGAAACTCTGTCTCACTTTCATTCCAGCGTTAAATTGCATCATTTGCTGTTTTCTTCCCGTCAGCTAATGACTAAACATCCTGCAAAACGCCTTGGCTGTGGCCTTGAAGGGGAAAGAGACATCAGGGAACATGCTTTCTTCAGGAGGATTGACTGGGAAAAATTGGAAAACAGAGAGATTCAGCCACCTTTCAAACCTAAAGTGGTGAGTGAGGTGCCAAGTCCTTCCCTCGCTCAGCGTGCCTGCTCTCAGGCTTCCCCGTGGGGTGACATTAATGCTGCCTGGCTGGTGCTGCAGATCTGGGACACTGCTAAAATAAGGCAATTTGATTATGGCAGGCCAGTCTGTGAGTCTGCCCACGATTTGGCGCCTTGTGGTGTAAAGCCAGTGTACCTTGTTCCTTTGCACAAAAGTCTCTCAGTGGTTCGAGTCCTGCCTGGATGGTCTCGCCCTGCGTGAGGCGCTGAAAACAGGGAAGATTGGCACGTTCCCATCAGTGGCTGATGTGGCGAGACTGGTGATAAACGTGGTTCATGACTGTCTCCTCTGAACAACATCTGAAGTCAGGGATTAAAGGGATCTGAACTATAGGGCTGAATTTCCTCCCCAGGCTGCACAGCACGGGCGGGGATTGTATCCCCATCCTACAACGTCCGCTCAGGTTGCAAAGTAATCCCTGATTTACTTTTCGTGTTTGTTACTGGTTTGCACACATGTATCCATAGGAATATTTTAGAAATCCAAGCAAGTGGAAAGATGTCCTTACCCTGAGAGCTGTTTGCATAATAGAATTTGGAGTGCTGGGCTTGTTGGGACACAATTTGTTTCAGCATGTGCTGTTTTATTGACAGGCAAAGAGAAGTATTTGCACACAGGAATACAAGCTTTAAGGAACAGCTGTAAATTGTTATGTCCTAACATTGAATCTTTCTTCTCTATCCCTTTTTTATTTCATCTGAGAGGCCTGGCTGGCTCTGGCATTTCAGGTGTAGGGTGATTGGTCTGTACACTGATTTATTTGCTAATACAGGCACACCAGTGAGGTACCACAAACTGCCAATAGCCAGTGGCAGAATTAGTCTTCACTTTCTTCATACAAATGACTTTTTCATATCACCAGGAGGAGAGCTGCACTCTGAGAAGGGTGTTTTGTGCTAGGGAAAATACCCTTTTTATATGGTGTGGATTTTGCATGCAGGGAAGGGTGTAAATCAGTAAAGAACGTGTGTGATGCTGCCAGTCCTGCCCAGCTGGTCCCCAGAGCTGGCTGTGCAAAGGGGAGCTGCTCTTCAGATGCATTTTATAGAAGATTTTCATTACATGCTTCTCGAGTCAGACTTAAAGCTGATCATAAAGCAAATCTACCCTCACAGCTCTAAGTTTTTATTAGCTCAGGAGCTGAGTGCTTAGACTCTCCTTGAAGTTAAAAGTATCACCAGCATGAAGGCACTAAAAGCTTGAAGGATGGTCTGGTTCCATCACAGCACACTTTGTGGCAGATCCTGGCTCCTCTTTGGAGCTCCATCTCTGTGGTTATCCTGACCTGGTTTGTTTATACAGGCTGCTTTTAAAATACACCAGGGCAGATTCACGTGGAGCCATAACTCTCCCAGATAAAAAGAATTTAAAATCCAAGTCTGGTATTTACATACCCTACGTATAACTCATTTATTGTGACTGCTGATTCTATTTATATCAGTGTCATAGAATTATAGCATTGTTTAGGTTGGAAAAGACCTTTAAGATCATCAAATCCAACAGTTCCCACTGCTGGAATTGGCACTGCCAAGCCCACCACTAAACCATGTCCCTAAACACCACATCTGCACATTTCAGTCCCTCCAGGAATGGATATTAAGTTTAGAAAGCAAAAAACCACACAACCCTTAATCTGTTTGAAGATATGGATGTATTTATAGGCTTTGTTTGGCGTGGGTTTTTTTCAGAAAACCTTTGTAGGTGCATCTTCTCCAGGAATAATCCTGCTGCCTCCTCACGCAGGCACGGCTCTTACTTGAACATGGAGCTGCAGATTTTGGGTCAGCAGTTGGTTGGTTTAAAAAATGTGTTCCCTTCCAGACTGACATTTCACAGGCTGTAGGCATAGGCTGATTATTTGGCAAGAAGGACCAATTTTACTTGTATTTTTAAGTTCAGGAGTTTTAGAATTTCGGCAGTTCTGCTTTAATGCTGCATTAATGCTCACAATAGCAATGCTACTCTTTACTGTGAGGACAAAAATGTAATTGAAGGTGCAAATTTATTGATAAATTACTACATTTGCCCCCCAAATATACCCATATTTCACATGATTTATTTCTTAGCCTCTACTAATACAAGCAATGGTGAGAGGCCGAATGGAGTCAGGAAGTTTGGTTTCAATATGCATATTGTTTGAATACTTTCCACTTGCTGAAAAAAGAAGAGGGAAAAAATTTAAAAAAAAAATTAAAAAGAGCATCATTTTGTGGCAGGATGGTGCTTATCTGTAGATCATCTTTTTAGCAAAAGCCTTCCATGTATAAATAGTCCTTTTGTGGCTGCTCTGAGCTGACTGTTGTGCCTCTGAATAAATTTGACTTAATTTGGGGATGCATCAACTTTCATGCCAGTGATTCAGAGTTTTCCCCTTGTCAAAGTTCAGCTGTTTCCATTCTTGTTCTCCAGAGATTCTGTCCCAAAATGCACTGGCTTCAGTGGGCACTAGAGTGAACAACCCTGGGTGGAAAAAGCCCTGACCCTGGTGCAGTGTTCCTGTGCTTGTGTTCTTGCAAGGCTGAACCAGTGTCCTTTGTGAGCACTGATTTCCAGGACCTGAGCACGTGTTTGTCTTCTGAAATACAAACCACCTTGAGCCTGAGGCAGCAGAAGTTCCGAGCTCGGCTCAGATGGCAGGTCCCAGCCCAGCACCTGCCAGGTGCTCTGCAAGAAGGTTGGAAACTGTGACTGGGCTGTTTCCAAGACAGCCAAACATCTCACCCCTGAATCCAGGCCCCTTTCCAGTTGGCTTCTCCCTTAAATGCACAGATTAATCCATTAATTGGATTAATTTAGAAAAAAAAAAAAATCATTGTTTAATCTTGGTCTATTGTACGAGCCCTATTCTGCTCTTTCTAATTTATCCTCTGAGTCTGAAGATAATAATGTAATGTTACCCTCTAAATCCACATGCTTGTAGGGATATTGGAGGAATGGAGAGGGAGGAAAAGGTCAGTGACAACAGAAAGAAACCGTCAGTGCCTTTATCACACAACCACACTTTGTTCGAAGATCTGTTACAGTAGTTTTGAGATGAGCAGATTTAGCAGTTTCCTTCAGACATCTCCACATTATTCAATGCCTAACTTTCCTCAAATATGCATCTTTTTCTTGCACACAAGCTAATTTTGTTCTGGTACCACCTTCATCCTTTTTAACATGCCTCTATTCATACTTCCCTGCCCATCAAGTGTTTTCTGTGTTCCTCCAAACTGTCCTTTCTGCAAAGCTCATTTCTTTTGGTTTCTGTTCTGAAGGAGTTGTGCTCAGCCTGGAGCTATATATAACCCCCTTTTTTTGGCTGAGCTTTGCCAGACAACTGTCTCTTAAGACAAAAAAAAAAAGGAAAAAACCTGTGCTAGCACATTTTGTAATGAGGACCCATCCCAAGATGTGCTCCCTGCCCAGCTCCCTCTCACCATCCCCAGGACTGAGGCTCCGCTGTCATTAATGGATTTACAAGTGTTTATAGGCTGCACAATGAAGAGTCAAAGCACATAAATAAATTGCATTAAGCTTTTTGCAGACCATAAAGGAAACACAGATTAACACAAAAAATTAATTATGTATCATAAAAGTCTTAAGAAGAATTAAATGACTTGACAGAGAAAGTATCTCTTTCTGCCCATAAAATTATTTTCTTTTTCTTTCTGTATCCCGGTAATTCTGAACGTTTAAGCCTCTTTATCTCATCACCTCATGCTGGTGGCTGGAAACCTTTCTGACTGCTTTTCACCAGAATTCACCTATTAAAACTTCTCCGTTTGTCTGGAATTTTTTGCTGAAATACCTGAAAAGAAAATTTTCTCCTAAGCACTCACTGACAGAACGCTGGGACTGTGTGTATCAGCTGATTTTTTTTAATTTTTTTTTTTGAGCCTTTTCCCTGTTCTTCTCTTTCCCTGCAGTGTGGCAAAGGTGCCGAAAACTTCGATAAGTTCTTCACACGAGGACAGCCGGTGTTGACGCCCCCGGATCAGCTGGTCATTGCTAACATAGACCAAACGGATTTTGAAGGGTTCTCTTACGTCAACCCCCAGTTCGTGCACCCCCTTGTACAAAATGTAGCATGAAACAGCAGAGCAGGAACAAATCCCACCGTGGGGAACAGCCCGGAACCCTACAATTTTTAGGCTTTTGCCTTCTTGATTCCATTTGGGCCTGGAAATTGTAGGGTTCGAGAGCGTAGGATGAGGGAAGGGCCACTTAGTCGGGATCTGGGCTTTGCAACAGCATTGTTGTCTTAATGGGACATAAATTAGTGTACGGTGCCCTCTTACTCTTCTAGAAGTCACCTCTGACTTGTCTAAACTTACCCATTTTTTGGTACGTTATATATTTTGTAACTTCCCCACTGTCCTTTTGCTCCCTTTTCCACTCTGTTGTGTTAGGGAAAAAAAAATCTAACGCGTGGTCTGAATAAAAAAAAACCACCTGGAATATTTAGTCCTTGGGTGCAGGCACTGGAGGTGGGACTGTTCCTCCTGCAGTTCCTGGGGGCTTCGGGGGCCACGAGCAGCATGAGGGACTGAGCGACAGCACCGGGGAGGAGAGGCATTGCAAAAACAGTGCTGGAAGGAGCTGTTTGGAAAACATGGCAGGAAAAGAAAGTTGGGAGTGGGTGGGAAGGGGGGGAATAAAATCAAATCAGACCCTGGGGCTTTGTGAACCGATCCCGTGCGATCACAAACAGAAGCGCTTCAGTGGTGGCCACATCTCTAGGGACTTGTGCTAAGTAGCAGGTGATAAACTCAAGGGTGAAATTTTGTCTTTAATAATAATAATGATGATGATGATAATAGTAATAATTGTAATAATACTTTTGTGAATTTTAATCTCCATGAGATTATTCTGTGATCCAGGGTGCCATTGTTCGTTCAGTTGGTTTAATTTACACCGCTCCTCGAGTTTACTGTTAACTGGTTCTAATACCAATATTTTACTATGAAGTTTGTTAACCTCGAATGTAAAACAAAACTGTAATTCCTCCTAAATCTTATTTACATGTGTTTATTTATAGTCTGCAGTGTAGGGCAGTAAATTGAAAGGATTATGTGTACTAAATTAACAAAAAATGCAGCCCCGAGTGACTTCCTGATTTCTTCAGAATAGCTCATGAAAATCAAGTGAGAGTTAGTCTTAAAATAATCAGTTTTAATTCAGAAAACTTTGGGCTGTAGAATAATCAAGCCTGAAAGAAGCAGCACCTAAAACTTGTTTTATTGATAGAATGGAATTTAATACATTTTACATATGCTTCATGCAATGAATTTTGCATGTTTAGTAATAACTCTTAATAATAAGGGTTAATGAGAAGCAGATCTATATTATTGACATAATCATATCAAGCATAAAGAGTATTATAAAAATTTTATAAACAACTTGTGCTTTATTTGTGAAAGTTCTTGTTCTGAATGACACATTTAGATTTAGCTAAATGTTTTCTTGCTATTGTTTTGATTTTTACTTTAGGTTTTGGATATTGTTACTGGCTTAGGGTATAACCTCTTTTTTTAAAAGTAGAAGTACTTTTAAACAATAATTGCTACCTGCAGGTTTTATACGAGGTTCAATTAGGCTTTCATTTCACATCTGCTTGTTACTTGCAGAGAAGGAAATAGACTTTATTTGCAATGATGAACACTGTAATTAATGCAATCTTCTCCTCTCCTATCACTTAGAGAAAAAACTTTTGATATTTCCTCTTACAACTTACCAGAAGATATTAACTCAAATATCAGTAAACACGTTTTGTGCATATTTTTGGTTTTGTTACAGCATGTAAAATAGTAGTTGGTGCATTCCCCTTATTTTTTTTCCCCTTCTGCCTTGTTCCCCTTAGCAGCCATAGGCACTTCTTGTCTGTCAGATGTGCATGATGATGCCAGAAGCATGATGTCTCTGTTGCTGCATGCAGACCGATTACGATTTTTCCAGCATGTAAACATATTCAAAAAGTAAGATATTTGCCAGGAAAGACTTAAATTTATACTAGAATATGTAATGGGGGAGGGTGGGAGGGGAGTCTACTTTCTAATCATCTTTTATGACAATAAAACATGGAACCTGTGCCAAAGATTCTGTCAGAAAGATCCAGCCCTGCAAAGTGGAGGCCAAGGGGGTGGGGTTGGCCCTGCAGGAGAGGGGGACAGTTGTTGAGGGAAATGGGGTTGGCTCTGCACCCCTGGGGCCTTCAGAAGCTCTTTCTGGTGTGGGATGGGCGATTTCCAACACTCCAGAGGCCCAACCGTTGCCCAGTCATAGTCTTTTTGCAGCCCCAGCTGCAACCAGGAGAGTCTTGGAGCGATCAGGCTTTGGTGGCATCCCAAGGTGTGGGAAAACACGCGGCTCATGAGGGGTGTTGGCCAACTGTCAGGAACTCAGACTGTTGCCTAAATAAACAGGACTCCAAATTGTTCACACGTATCAGGAGCAAAATTTTTAAGCCATTCCGTGTCAAACATGTTCTCGGCCAAGACTGGGAGTTCATTTTCTTTCCTGTGTTTTGTGTGCTTCAGGAATGATGGTTTTCACCACAAAGCTTGTGGTCTAGTGCAGCATTCGTGAGGTTTTATTTTTTTCCTGAGCATTATGAGCCTGATTTAGTTTAGGAAAATCAGAGTCTCATGCTGTAGAAGATAATAGGTTGAATTCAGATAACAATTTAGTCTCAGATTTGAATGAAGAAGGGGCTCTCAGCTAAGTCAGTCTGCCATGAGGCGGCATTGCGCGTGTTTTGAGAACGTGGAAAAGGCACTTGTGAGAAAGGAAAATACTGGGAGAAATGCCAGCACACGGGCTTGGGGTGTAAGAAAAGCAGAACAGGGACGGAGCCGAACCAAGTCAGAAACCAGGCAGGAGATCCCACCAGCACATGTTCCCACAGGTCTGTTTTCCTGGTGAGTTGTCCAGGGAAGTCCCACTGCGGTTGTTCCTGGTACAGCTGTGACAGTCGGTGCTGTTCACACCAGGACACGGAGCTGGTCCAACACTGGGACAGAGCTGCTCGTTTTCTGGCTGCTTCCCATAACCAGTCTCTTCAGCACTTGGATTTGTTCCCCAGTTTTTCCGATGTAGAAGCAGAAATTCCTCTTCAACGTCGTTACCTCAAGTCCCCGGGTTTGCAACAACTCTTACCGTCTTCTGTAGGTGTCTGTAACGCTTGGGAAAAGGTTCTGTGAACTCCTGGATCCTGCGGGAGCAAGGCAGGGTTGGATAAAGCAGGGACTGAGTATTTGTTACCCCTCATTGCTCTGCCTGATGCCCTCACACGTGAGTGCTCACGCTCGGACCGGCCCTGTCCCGAGAACTCCCCGTGGCTGCTCAGAATCCAGACATTTATAATGGCAAGGAAAACCTTAAGTATCCTGCAAGCCTTTTTGTGTCTTTTTAAAGGCAGATGTTATTTATATAATATTTTTCACAAGATTTGGGTTCCTAGAGAACATGTATCAACAGAGGGAGAGGCATTAGAGCTGCTTTTCTTTCACTTGTGTTCGATAGCAACTGTAATCCCAACACCTACGTTGCCACAAAGATTCCTAAAAGGGAAATCGAGAATTATACTGCACTGAAGCTGGGGTGGAAGTTTTGGGAGCTGTGTTTCCATCCTACAGCTTGAGTCCCAAGGTGTTCCAGGCCAGCCCCACTCCTGCTGAGGGAGGCACAGGTCTGCCATGTAAAACTTCTGAGGGGTTTTCAGGGATCAAATGGGACTTAACTGGCTCCTAGACAAATTATTCAGGCATCTGGGGGGGGTTGTGCACCTTTGAGTCACTTTAGCAGGGTGGTGGGTTTCCAAAATAACCACTTCACCCACTGGCCAGTCTTGGTGTTCTCAGCAAGGATGGCACATCCGTGCGAAGGAGAGAGCACATTCCCATAATAAAATACTCCCTCTTGATGCAGTTTAGAGCAGAAATGCAATTTAGCTTTCTGATCCTTCATTCTTTCCAGAAGTACAATTGAATTTCCCCTTACAAACTGAAGGAAGTTCTTCTGGAAATCAGCTTACTTTAACAGAAACTCATCATATCTGAACACTGTTGGCCTTTGAACCCCATCCTGTCTTTGGGGGTGAGTTCAATTGAATAGTGCTGGGCTTCTATTAAATTAATAAGTCGAATGAGAGAGGAACTTGTCTTCCAGCTGGAAAGGCGACATGTCCAAGGACTGAGTGGTACCACTTGCAAAGTCTTTTCCCAGCCGGTGCATCCGGATGCAATCCCAGTAAAATGCCACAGGAGACACATGCAGTGAGCAGAGGGGGAAGATCCTCCTTATTGAGCAAAACACATCATTGGAAATAATAATAATAATAACAATCCGATAATAAAGCTTTGATATGCCTAGAAAGTATATTTACAGTACTGAGTTTACAATGGGCTTTTGGACCTGCCAGGGAACTTCTGGAAATATTTAATGTGATTTTGAGTTCTTGTAGTCGTTAGGATAAGTTATTGTACATAGGGGTTTGTCTCTTTGCAGACGTGAGTGTGGGCTCCAGTGCTGCTCTTAGGGAGGCACTGAGCTGCCCAGCAGTCCAGAAGTAGACAAGCTAAAAAGCACTTTTTCTCCCTAGCTCTGCACTCTTAGATGGGATCTGAAATAGTTCAGTTGAAGAATTAAATAAGACTCAACTCCATAAACAGGCATGATTTCCTCACTGTGCCAGTAACAATTGGTAATTAAACAGCCTTATCATGAATAATCACCATGCACTACAGCCCTCCTGTTCCCAGGAAAACCTTGAGAGGGAGAGGCCACTTACCGACCTCTCTGCCTCAGTTACCTCAGCTGTAAAATGGGGGTAATAATACTTACTTACCTCACAGGGAGGTGTGAGGACTTCTTAGGCGATGTTTCTAATACACTTTTAACCTGACAAGAGTCGTGTAAGTATTATTATCATTTTTACTGTTAAAATCAGCTTCTTGGATTCACATGGTACTGCTGGCTATACCATGCCGTTTCTACTTTTTTATAGAACTTTAGTAACTCTGCTGAAACCGTTTCGAGAGAAATAAAATCAGATCTGGTAACGTTTCTTACAGAATCTGGAGTCCAGCTTTTGTACCTGGAGTCGGGGGGTGTGTGTGTGGGAGGGGGAGTGATGCTGATTGTGTGGGTCAGCTGCACTCACCTCTTTTCCACTTACTGAGATTTTCATGTGCAACTTAAAAACTCCGTGTCAAGGGATGTCTTACCAGAACTGATCCTGGGAGGGTGAGATTCCCTGTGGATAAATAAGATCAGCACAGCTGTTTTCTAGTAATGTTTATATGACTCCTGGTCCGTCCATGACAGGTTGATACTTTCTGTTGATACTTTAATGTGTTTCTGTGTTGTATTTATGTCTTTGTGTTTTTCTTTTGCCTGTCTGTGACACAGTAGTTTAAATTTAAAAGAAAACTGCTCCAGAAGCTGTGTGGTTTTTTTCTCCCACTGATGTCAGTTGACCTAAATAAATAAATTAAGAGTCTGTTAATGATTTTAAACAGGATGAGTAGCAACAGCATTCATAATGCTCAGCCTGCTGCCATTTCTCACTCAGGACTCATTGGACAGTCCATAGCTGATGTTACACTAATTTTATAATCATTAGTGACAGGAACATTTTAACAGAAAGGAAAATGCTGTTTCTGATATTTATATAAGCTTTTTCCTCAGAATTACTTGGATTTACTTTCCTTCTATTTGAGCCCTATGAGGCAACACTGCCAAGGGCTCCATCCTTCCAGAGCTTGGCTGGGGCCAAGAGCCCAAAATCACCAAAAATATGAATTATATTATATGTTTGCGTCCATTGCTGTTGGCCTTGGAGCAGAAAAAAGTGTTGTTGCAGTGGTAACAAATATAATCAATGGCTCGTTCCCCACCAGGCCTTTCGTTTATTCTCTCCCATGTTATCAAAATGAATGTAAAAAAAAATAACTTCAACGAAATGAAGCTCGTTGGCTCTTTTTAAAATGTTCATTTCCCAACACTCTTTGGTTTTGCACAATACAGAGAACACCTGAAACTTTTCAAATGACTGTATGTTACCTTAACGGTCCCTTTTTTTAAACAAGGAGTGATCCCACCTTGAAATCATTCGCATTTTTAATATTATTTTAAGACACAAATGTTGTATTTCTACAGAGGAGAACATTATTTATTTTCGTATCATTTATTTGCAAGATGCTACCAGAAAATCTGGAGAGGCCATTCATTTTTTGAAAGGTTAAAAAAAGAAACAATACCATAGGAAGTGTAGTGGGCAAGACTGATGTACAAATTACAGCATCTTTTTTTTTTTTTTCCCCATAATTCGCAGTATCTTCAATCTTTGTTTGCATGAAATGCTTTTGTTAAGTATTAATTGTAGTTTCCAAACCAGTGTGTACGAATAAAAATACTGATCATTACTTTTGTGAGAGTCTGGTCTCCCTTGATGTGATTCCCTTTCCAAATTGACTCCACGGAGCCCAGAGGCTGCAGAGAGGAAGGGGGTTTGTCTCAGGGATTAATGATGCTCAGGGACCCACCTTTGTCCTGAAATACCTATTTGGGCTCTCCTGGGGGAGAGGACACGAGCTCCCCGTCCCACCAGCCATGTTCACCCCACATCCACTTTCCTTGTTTAGACTGACATCATTTTCTTCTCAGACTTTGAAAGCCACGTACAAATATTGTGACAACTTGACAGGCAACTCCTTCTTCTGCCTGCTCTCACATGGCTTGGATCTCATGCCAATTCAGGAATTAGGTTAGTTTAATTTGCAGAAGTCTGGCTGAGTTTGCCCAAAGGAATGGCTGAAATTCCTGGGGTTTTTCCAGAGGCAGCATGTCTGTGCTCCTCAGCTCCTGAACCCCACGAACACGTCTCTCCTCAGGGCCTGGGATATTTCTGCACAGCAGAAGAGGGAGTTTGGGGCAACACCACTGCTCTGAGCTGGTGCACATGGAGAGTCTGTGCATCCAGGGCAAGAGGAAGGGGGTCCTGAGGTCTCCCGACTGCCATCCCTGTCACCTTGGCTGGTTGGGATTCATCCCTAGTTGTGCTCAAGCCACCAGCAGTACTGGGATGGTGGCTTTTGGGAGAGAGCCCGTTAGAAGTGAATCCCTAAACAGGGATCCCTCCAGGCTTATCCTTGGGGAAAGCCAAGTCTGGCAGAGCGTGGGTGGCTGGATATGGACCCACAGGGGTGGGAGAGCCCTTGGCCACCCCATGGCCACCCCTCCCACGGTGGTGGGCCCATGGGAAGGGAAAGTCACCCAGCTCCCACCGGGATGAGTCAGCGGGAACAGCGGGGCGGTGAGAGGCTGCGTGGGGACTTGGCTGCTCGACTGTGAGGCTCAACACTCTGACTGGGTGGGGAGGAAGGGGCCAAGTGCATTTTTATTTCTAAGTAGGCAAGATTAGGCTGGTGGTGCTTGGAAAAATTAAGAGTTAAAGGCTGCGGGAGAGGCTGAATCTCTCTGTGCCTGTCGCATCCCATACCATGAGAGTATCTCCACCAGGAATGTTTCCAGCATCCAGCACCCAATAAATCACAGCAAGCACACGTGGCTGCCTCCCCCAGCCCCAACTTCTCTTTAGAGCTTTGGATATTTGATTGAGAAATCTCAGAATATTTTTACAGAGCTGGTGTGTGAGCTGCAAATAAAACCATGTCCTCTGAGAAATGCTCGGGTAGCTATAAAATGATGACTGCATTAATTACCACAAGGTAATTATAATCCCACCTGCTCCCTGGGGAGCCATGGTAAAGGAAAGGCAAATCAATCAGGGGCCCAAATCAGGGCAGCTGTTGCCACGTGTGGATGGGTTGTCCTCAAGAGGATGTTTTCCCCAATTGCATCTGTCACTTGTCACCTTCCCAAAGTGATGCTACACCCAAAGAAATGGGGATCTGTCTGGGAGAACAGTCAGTGGCAGGGCTGGACCCACTGAGTTACCTGCTAAAAGTTATTTTTTGCTCTTTTTTTCCCCTGCTTTTCCTAAAGAAGGTGCATGGAACGAGTCAGATCTCAGGGGAAATGAGTCAGTACTGTCTCCTCCTCAAGGGACTTGTCACATTTGCTGCCAGGGTGATGGTGTCAGGCACCAGCTGCCACTTCCAGTGCTCATTACTGGTCCCTGAGTCAGTGCCTGACATCCTACCCCAGGAGATTGTTGCACAGACTGATGGAGGAAAAAATTCCAAAACCAATTTAAAGCACAATACCTGGGTGAGGAAAAAGGAACAACCCCCCAGTGGAAGTTTGCTTAGAAGTATTTTAAATCTTACTCTTGCCCATCAAGGCTGGCAAAAATCACCCATCTCTTCACATGCTGGGAATGAATTTCATGTGTGTGTGAGAGAGTGTTTGCTCCACATCTGTGCTATCTTTCCTATTTTTCCTATTTGAGGAGCTGATCCCTCACCCCTTACCTCGCTCCTCTGTTCAGAACACTTACTAAAACGCAATGCCTGTAACAGGGAGACTTCCTAATCCATATAAAACACTCTGCAACAATTTATATAAAACCTCATTAAAGCTTCAACATTTTCAGTGACACCTCCAGAAGCACTTTTTTAACAGGATTCATTTGCTTCTCCTACAAGTGTAACCGTGTCTGGGACACTGATTAGGTGTGATTTCAGGAAAAATCCATCAGAAGGAGTCATAAAAGCAACCAGCAAGAAGAGCAAGGGCGGAAGGAGGGAAAGGCCAGCGGTGAGAGCATCCCAAAACTCCTTGGATCAGTTCCTGGTCATTTTGGGATAAGTCATTTAGCATTCTCGTGCCTGATTGACACTAACATCATTAAAAGATTGGTAATGAATTTCAGGGCCATATAAATCACATTTAAAACTATTACCCTTAATAGAAGCCTTATGAGGCTTTAATAATTAATGCCATCTAAACTGCTTTCCCAAACATGACCTTTGAAATCAGATTGCTGTGGCCAGAGCCATCCCTCATCCTGCAAGCACCTGCTTTCCAGCCAGCCTGGGAGGCTCCAGTGGGGCTACTCTGGGAAACCTGGATGGGTCCAGTCCCAGAGAAGGCTGCCAGGGGGAACCTGTGTTGGTGGAATCTCCACTCCTTTTGCAGATGACAGAAGACATCAGTAGTGAGAGCAAATGTGCTGCCAGCATCATTTCCAGCTGGTCCTGTTGCAGGGCTGGGATGTGGGCACTTCATGCCCTCTCAGACCTCCTTCCCTGCAGTGTGGGAATGCTCAGATTCCCAGGCGGGCTGGGGCGGCGGTGCCCACAGAACACCACGAGGACTAAAGGATGCAGCTGGACTGGCACGTCCTCATCTCCTGTTAGCTCAGTTTAGACCCATATGATTCCAGAGGGTATTTTCTCTTAACTGAAGTGGGTGACTTCCGTCCACACGTGTGCCTTTGTCGTTCTGTGAGTCAGAGCTGCTCGGGGAGGCTGCGAAAGGCTCCGCTCTGGGTTTTTTAGGCTTTTCACAGCGTGTGGGTGCTGAGATAAAAATAATGTTGCACCTCTCCTTGCGCTTCCTCCCAAGCAGAGGCTCCAGGCAGAGGGATGTGCAGGGGAAACAGCACATGGAGCTTCAGCTCCAACAGCCCACGGAGTTAATTCCTTTAATTTAGTCATGGTGCAAGCGGGATGTGAAAGCCCTTCCTGGAGAGCTGTGGTTGGTGTTCTTTGGTGCCATGAGTTTTCCCTTTTTTTTCCTGATTTCAGTGTTTGAAAACTAAAAAAATAATGTTGCTGCTGGGATAAGGAGCAGAGGTTGTGCTGACTCCTGCCACAGCAGCCCATCCCAAGGTTGCATCCCACCTGAACAGGAGCCGTGGCTGCCACAGTCGTGGATCCCAAACCCAGGCTGCTGGTGCCAGTTTTGCCGTCCAGTGTGAAATACCCCACAAACACCCTCTCATGAAAAACTGAAATCTCAAAAGTCTCTCTGGCAAGTGGTTCCCGACCTTTGGAAGCTGCACAGTGGGTTTCCTGAGCATTGTGCTGGGGCTGCTGCACATCCCTGTTGTGCTCCAGTGTCTCCCCAAGCCTCCCCCCTGCCCACGAAATGACAAAAAATAGCAAGTGCTGAGGCAGCTGGCAGGGAGCATCCGTCACCTCCCACACAAGTCACAGCAGCTCCAGGCCCCCCCTGCCATCGCCAGCTCCTTGCGTTTACCTGCTCGCTCTCCTTCCTCGGGCAAACACAACAATTCCTGGTGCAGACTTTCCCTTCCTGTGCCCAAAACGCTTCTCACAGCCTGATGAACAGGCAGAGTTGGTCCACAACCCTTGTCTGATGCCAGACCAGAGCCACACGTGGGCTCAAGGGGCGGCTGCCCTCAGGTGGATTTGCTGTCTGGGTAATTCCGTGTGGAGCAAATTTGAGGGGGTGGGAGGGGAGGCAAACCTGAGGTTTCCTACCAGCTCGTGGCCCGAGCTGACAGCCTCCAAGGTGACTTCTGTTGGAAGGGAACAGAAGACCAGGGAAAAGGTTCCCTGCAGATGTCACCTGCAGGAATCAAACACCTGTAGCTGAAAGGAGATGGACCCACCACCCTCCACTGCACAGCTGACAGCCCAGCGAGAGCTGCTGTAATAAATCACTTCTGGTCTGAGCCATTAATGAAGTTCAAATCCCTCCTCACTAATAAGATTGGACCCTGGGAGCAGCCTAAAAGCTGCTGCTCACATGCCCATGGAGCTTCACACCGAGGGCTGGCAGAGCTGCTGTGGCTGGGTCAGGCCCCAGCCCTGCAGTGCCCAGCACAGCTCTGTAACATCCCAGCCTGGCTTCACTTGCCCACATGTGGCTGTGGAGGAGGATCCTCCCTCTCAGGGAGGAGAGAGTTTAGCAGGAACAGTGAAAAGCAGGGAAGGCAAAGTGATGTTGCGCTGAGATGGCATCAGATGGTGTTATGTGAAACAACAGATGTTGCAGTGCTTGACAAACCCCTAACCCAAGTTTTGGAGGGTGCTAAGAAGATGAAAAGTGCTAATTGTCCTGCCTGGGACAGCCATGCCAGGCTCCTGGCTGGGAGAAGGGGTTTCCATTTGATCTTCACTGTTGTTTGCCATCATCAGAGAGATACATGCTATGGGGATGGAATTCTGGGCAGCTGCTAATGAGGTAGGAGAGCCAGACTATGGTTTTGAGAGGCATCACTGGTGCTCCCTTCCCTCCTGGCCCTGCAATGCGTGTGGGAAACGCTCCTGGTGTGAGTGTTGGCATTGTGCACGTGCTTTGCCAGGGCAGAAGTTGCTGTATGAGATGAGCAGCAGCAGAAAATCCGTCCGAGTGTTTTAGCCCGAGTGCATTTGCATAGAAACAAAGGGGAGGGGAAGAAACCGAAGCTCGAAATGTGTATTTCTAATTGATTATCTGCATGGCTGCTGGGGGCCTCTCACACTGTAATGGTTAATTATGTCACTGTATGTGCTGCAGCTTTATTCATGCTGTATTCAAACAATCCTGCCCAGAGCCCAGGCAGCAATACAGCACATTGTCTGTCTGGAGAAAAATGAAGCTCCGCTTTGGGTTGTTTTTTGTTTGTTTGTTTGTTTTTTTAACAATACAGAGAAAAGAAAAATGATGAACAGCCAATTACTGTGTTAAAACAATGTACCCTGACAGTACATGGTGAACATCCAGGTCTAACCTGCCTCCTGTAGCTTTCTGACTTTATTGGTAATTCCCTGCTGATGAGATCCATCCCAGGGAAGCCTCCTCCTCCCTGGGGCTGGGGGTCCTGGAGGGCATCACCCCTTTGACTGCCTTTACAAGTGCAGAATCCATTCTGCTGACCAAATCCCTGCTTTGCCCTTGCTGTCAAAACCCTGATAGATTTGCTGCCTCCAGCTCTTCCTCAAATGTGAATGAGAGCCCAGGAAAACGTGCTGAATTTGCTATAATTTAAATATCACTGTAACTTTGCGTGAAAGAACACATGTGAGCTGCACTCCCTCAGAGACAAATAACCAGTGTGCTCTGGCTGCCAGTTGGGGTCCTGTTGGGAGGCAGGTTTTTACCAGCCTGGATCTCACTGGGACTTGCCTAAATTGGAATACACCGTGTTCTGGTTGGAGAAATCAAAACTTACACATCTCTATGGGCTTCTGTGATTTCTGTGACTCAAACAGAGCTCAGCAGGCCCGAGCACAGGGCTCCATTGATTCCAAACAAGCCACCCAACAACACCTCCTCCTCATCTCAGCTCGCACTTTATTTTGAGTTGTTCTATTTAGGGCAGTTGTGTTTTGCTGTACTGGGGACGCCTCTGCAAACACGCAGCACGTTTTACCCAGAACACTGGGAACTGGCGACCCCAGCGTGTGGGCAAAGCCCCTGCACGGAATGAGCTCTCCCTGAAGAAACTGCCCTGCAATTCCAAGCTCCAGGTGCTGTGCTGGTGTCGTTGAGCTGCCCCTGGCCCCGCTGCCAGGGTTGGCAGCTCACATAGCCGGAGTTACCACATGGCGTGTGACCCTTCTCTTGTCCTTCTCCCTGTATCCAAAGAAGTGTCCCATTGCTGGACACCTTGATGGAGCTGCATCCTCGTCCTTGGCTCTGCAACTCTTTTTCTATGTGTTTTGGCTGAATCACTCAGTCTGGCTGTGATTTCCAGAGCCCACAGCAACTTTCCCTGTGTCCCTCTCTCCTTTAGCCCTGGCTCTGCCCCTGCTTTGGTCCCAGCCTTGCCAAGCTGGCTTTCTCCAGCACACTGGCTTGCTGCCCTCCAATCTTCCCCATTGTCTGCTGTGTCCTTAGCTGTGGATTTGACGCGGGAGCCAGTCTGCCCTTCCCCGGCTCCCAAAGGAGGCACGTCCCGGGAAGCACAGCCCACCCAGCACTGGGAGCCGCGTTTTCCAGGTGTGGGGAGCAGGGGGGGTGGGAGCTGCATGGAAGGCAGGATGGACAGAGGGGCAGGAGCAAAGCTGGTTCCCACCCCGGTGGTGAAGTGGAGCCACCAGCCTGAGGGACGGGGGTCAGATGGACGGAAAGGAGAGGACCAGATGAAAAGAGGGGGGAATAGAGGGAAAGGGGGGGAATAACTGAAAACGGTAAAAAAGGAGGGAGGAAAAGGGAAAGGATGAATAGAGGGAAGTGAGGGGGGGAGAGGAAGGAGGGGTAGATAGAGGAAGGGGGAGGGAAGAAAGGGAGGATGGAGAAAGGGAAGGAGGGATGAAGGGAGGGAGGGAACGGGGGCAGACGGGAGGGAGAGGTGGGCTGGCCCCGCCGGCGCCATGTGATGCCCTCTCCTCCCCGGGCTCTCCCGGCGCGGCGCGGAGCGAGCGGAGCATCCCCGCGGCCGCCGGGCACGTCCCGCGGGGCCGGTGAGTGCCGGGCTGGGATGGGGAGGGCAAGGCTGGGGCTCCTTCCCGTGTCCCGACCGGGCTGCCCCTGGAACGGGGGGAAATAGTCCTGGGGTCAGCTTCGAATTGGATGTAAACCCGTGAAAGTTTAAAGCCGAGGGAAGGGGGAAATGGGAGGCGCCGCCCGGGTGCGGAGCCGCAGGGCTCAGGGCAGGTGTTGCCTGTGTTTTCCATATTCCCCTTGGAGCGGGAGCCGGCCGGGAGGGGCGGCGGGGGGCACCGCCCCGGGCAGCATCCGCCGCAGCCCCGGGTACCGGGAACGCTGCGAGCCCCGGCAGGGAGGGACGGACAGAGCCGGGTGAGGTGCCCGTGTGCCCTGCCCGGGCACCGGCACCGCTCGGGCGGAGGGGATTGGCTTCGCCGGATTCCCGACGGAAGGACCTGAGCACGAGGAAGCCGGAAAATCCTGGCTCCTCGTCGCTGGGCTTTTCCCCATCAGGCTGCTCAAACAGGGGCCATCTCTTGGGCACTGTGAGCATCCCCCTCCTCGGCGGCGAGTTTGGAACGTTTTGCTAAGGAACGCGTGTATGTTTTCCACGGGGAATGTAAAATCTGCTGGAAGTCAGCCTGTGAATGTTTTTCCAGTGTAGCAAACCCCTTGGAGAGGGGAGTGTGAATTTGAGTGAGGCTATCTGAGAAAAACCTGACCTGGTTGTTAAGTGAAGTAAAGTAGAGGGATTAAAAATAAAAAAAAAAAAAAAGCTGGATCATGTGTTACCATATGAACAGGGAACGGGGACATGGAGCCTGTCCTCACTTCTGCATGTGCCACTTATTCATACCCTGTGGAAGGTGGTGAAATGTGAAATGTGGTAGCGAGAAGGGAGGGTCTGACGTGTCCTTTGGATGTTGATTGATTGCTTGGCATTTCGTAAAACTTCCTCAGCCCCTGATGCACGATGCTTTCTGCAGCTCGTAGGGTTGGGTCTCCCAGGCAGAAGCGGCAGGAGGCTCCTCGGGGTGTCCAGGGAGCGGGTCTGACCTGTGGCACTGCTGTTCCCACCGTGTCCCTTGCACCCCACAAGCCCCTGTGGGGGAGAGGAGGCCTCGTCGGAGCTTTCAGGTGCCTGCAAGGTACAGGTGAGCCTGTGGAAAGGGCAGCAAGGGTGTTGCATTCACTGAAGGCAGCACTTCTTCAGCAAGAACACTGCAAAGGAGTGGATCAGCTACAGAGGAGTGTTCCTGCTGAGTTTCATGCAGCGGCAGCAGCAGGTGCTGGTGGCATGACCCAGCCTGGCAGCTTTGCTGGAGGAGCGTTCCCACGTTCCCATCACTTGCTGCTCTTTGGTTTCCCAAGTGCCTTGTGTTTGTCCTCCCTTCAGAGGCTCATCCCCTGGGGTTTAGGGACACCTTTTCAGTCTGTCACGTCAAAAGCCAAAGGGCAGGAGACTGGCTCCCAGCAGCCCTTCCCTCTGCCATCACACCTTCCCCTCAGGCTGCCCCAAGTGGCATCCGGGGCACAGAAATGCTTCTGTGTGTGGCTTTCTCTGATCCCTTGCTGGATCTTGTAGCTTTTGAATATATTCATTGAGCTGAATGAATTCCCACCTGGCAGCATCCACACCGCAGCATTTGCAGCTTCAGCTTTATTTATGGAGAGGGGAGGGAACGTGAAATACAAAAGGGGAAATAATGCACAAGCCTGCAGAGGCTTCAATGGTATCAGTGAGCTGGGAGCTGCACAAGGCTGGAGCGAACACTGGGAGCTTTTCCTAAGTCAGCTGGGAAGATTTAAACCCCTGGTTTGAAGGTGGCATTTTTAAAATAACTAGATGATGGAACCTATGTCAAAAGTTACCTGGGAGTCTAAATCTCACTGAAATTAAAGGGATTTTTTTTTTTTCCCTGGGTGTGTTCTAGAAAGATGGTTTGGAGCCAGTGACACTGATACTGTTGTAGAGTATCTGACATTTATAGTAAAATATTTACTGGGAAAATGGGATTTGTCAAAAGACAACACATATACCATCATTAGGTTCAGAAAATGGGCTGTTACAGATGAATGGAGTTTATGTCTGGTCCCTCTGGAAGACAGGACTTGCAGCTTTTCCTTTGTTATGAGGGAGGTGTCATTGCTCTTCAGTGAAAATCCTCATTAGAGTGGTGCTCAGGGCTGCACTGGGGGGGTTTATTGGAGCAGCACAGCAGACAACATCCCCTGACCCAGGACAATGTGGGGATAATTCATTTTCCCACTCAGTGCCATCCACAGGGAGCATCCTCAGGACTGCCAGGACAGGACCTGGCTCACCCTCGAAGCCCTACAGGTGGGCAGCCCTGGCTCCTTCCCGGGAGACATGGAATCCTTGCTTGCAACAGATGTTCCTTTTCTCTGCAGCAGCTCTGGCTGGGAATTTCAGGTTGTATGTAGGTGGCAGGAGAGGTGGTGCTGGGTGTGTGCCACAGGAACCAGAACCTGGTGGCACAAAGAGACAGCTGGAATGGGAGAGGAGTGTGGGGAAACACCGGGTACACACAGCCAGGGCAGGTTTCACCTGATAATAGGTGCTGGCCTGGGGGAAGGATGGAGAAGAGAGAGACCAAGTCCATTCCCTGCCTGTTCCTGCAGAATTTCCCAGGATGTGGCTGCACTTCCCTGTGCTGAGCAGGACAGGCAGCCCACAGCCTCCTGAGCGGGTCATGATGCCTGTGCCTGTTCTCAGGCTGCTCCCTGTCATGTGTGGGTTTTCCTGCCCTGTCTGCTGGGACATTTACCTCTAAATCCTGGAATGGTAGCAAATCCTGCTAAAATCTGGGTGGTAGAAAGGTCAATACCTCCAGTGATGTATAAATACTTGCTGTGTACATGAATATTCCTGACCTAACAAGCTGCACAAAGCAAAGACCTTCCCTTCGTGAAGATGGGACCAAACTTCGGTGGCTGCTCAGTGTCAGTCCTGGGGAGTTGTGCACGAAGACAGCAGTGACAGCTTCCAGGGAACTGTGTCCCAAACTCGATGGAGCAGCTGCTGTGTTTGGTGACTGGGTTTAATGGCAGCCACGAGTGGCACTTGGGTTCTGAAGCTGTTTGCCTGAGGTGTGGATGGCACAGCTCTTCTCCTCTTTCTTTACACCATCATTTCAGTGCTCAGAGGCTCTATGGTAAAGCTGGTTTCCAAGCAAGGAAGGGGAATGCAATCTCCTGGCTAACAAGGCACTGCTCCGTGCTATCAATCATCTTTAATCACACTGAGGGGACACAGGTCTCAGCAGCCATGGCCAGCATGTGCAGCCTGGCCAACATGCCACTTGTCTGCAGCCCTCAGCATTCAGAGAGCCCAGCTTTGCTTTGGGGATTTCTCACTTTCCCTCATTCATCACACTGAAAATGTTCATAAAACCCCTCCAGCTGCCAGTGCTGGAGAGAAGAGCGGAAGCAGGGGAAGAGCTGCTGCTCCCTCCCCTCTCCAGCTCAGGTACCCCGGACACGGGGGAGTGGAAGAGTTTTAATTAGCTCTTGCTGCTATTTTTATCTCCCAGCTTGCTTAATTTAGCTCAAGCTGTCATGCACCGATCGTTAAGGGGAAAAGAAGGAACTGGGGGTGTTGGTCCCTCTCTGCTGAGCAGCCTCAGCCCCTGCACCTGGGTTGTACCTTGGGCTTTTCTTAGACCTCCTGAAGCACCGAAAGTTTATAGCCTGGAGACATTTCATGTGCTGGTGTTGGTAATACACAACTCCTGCAAGGCTTGCACTGTTCTGCTCACACCCACTTCAGTTTAAAACAACATCAATCTCTTACAGAAGGGGTGCCTGAGGTCTTCAATCATGTCATTACCTGCCTTGCTGCTGGAAGGACACAGAGACCTTGAAAAGCTTCCATGTGCAAGGAAGGGGCTTTTTAGTCTTCAAGGCTATTGTACGACTTCATGCCATCATAAATGACACCTGGAAGTGAACAAGAACCATCTGCTAAAGCTTTAACATCCCACCAGAGCAGCCCAAGCTTGGTGCTGGTGTGAGAGGGATGTCCACAGCTGAGCCAGCTACTGTCCCTTGTCCCTGCTCCTGAGTGTGCTCAGGCTGCACCAGCCGAGGGAAGCAGTGCCCTGCAGCCAGATGAGGGTCACTGGATCGTTGGGTTACTGGAGTTCATGTATTTAGGATCTAAAGCAAAGCCATAATGTACCACAGGCAGAGGTTAATGGGCAGGCCCCACTCCCACAGCACACAGCAGCGAGGTTTCTGCAGCACAGCCCCCAGCTGCTTTGCTTTACTAGAGATTTTGCAGCACTAGTTATTTCCCCCTTTTATTCTGCTTTTGTAGCTCTTTGTAGGGTATTGACACCAGCAGTTTGACTCAGGTCCCTGACTGCGAGTGCTCTGACACACTGTGAGTAGGAGAATATTGTGTCAGATTTGAGAGGGAGAGAGGACATTGGGAAGGGCTCTGCAAAGGACAGGGCTCAGCTATCATTAGGCATGGAAACCTTGAACAGATATATATAGTTCAGACCTGGAGAACTGGGCCTGGCTGCGTGGGCAATATTGCAAGCTCAGGGTTTTAGCTCCTGTTTCCCTCTTGAGAAATGTACTTTGTGTAACGTTTTTCTGCAAAACCCCAGGGTAGGAGCTGCAGTGGATGCAGAGACCTGCCTGTTCCTGTGTCCCAGCACCCTGCAGCCCTCGTGGGAGTCAGTCGGAGGTGGAGAGCTGAGGCTGTGCCCTCTCTTGAGGTCCAGGATTTCTCCCCTGCTTGTTTCCAAAGCTGCTCCACTCCCAGCTCCTCCCAGACTATCCAGCAGCTGAAGCCTCCATCAAGGACCCTCCTTGCAGTCGATCTGCCAGAACTGAACTTCCCACCTTCAGCCTCATCCCGGGTTTTCCACTTGCCAAAGCATTGCTTCAGCTGGGGTTAAAAGAGGTAAGAGCCTAAAACACCAAGGAGAAAGGAGACATGTGGGTGGGATGGGCTGTATAAGAGGTTTGGGGGGGAATATTTGTGGATCCAGAAAGGCCACGTGAATGAGACCAGCTGCACACACACGGACAGTGCCAGCAGCCTGTGAGCCAGGACCATCAGGGCTGTTGGGTCAATGATTTTATTTGTTGAAAGTTTCTGGCATCATCCAAAGCCATTAGTGTGAAAGAGCTGGAGCAGAGCCATGAGTGCAGCAGCATGGCAGAGGTGGCCCCTTCAGGAAAGGGTCTGGTTTGAGGGCTGGGGTGGGAAATAAATCTCTCTTGATGCTCCTTTGACCCTGGGAATATCGTTTGATCTCCTTACATTTGGTGCTGGAGCTGAGGTGGGCTCAGTTATCAGTAACAACTATCTCTGCTAACCTGACCCAGGCAGGAGGGCAGGTTTTGAGCAGTCCACAGCAAAAAGGTTGGGATAAAGAGAGGGAAGAGCAGCCATGGGTCTCTGCCTTGGGGGTTCACTAAGCAAGATGTGTGTTCAGCAGAAAATCACAGTACTTTCTATGCAGCAGATACTAGATACAGTACCTATTTCCTTCACTCTGCACTGCCATGGAAGGATTTTTTGACCAAACTGTAAAAAAATAAGCAAGAAATGAAGCACAGGAAGTGCTAGAGAAAAGAGAGGAGTGCTCAGAAAAATTATGGAAGTCAAGTTTAAGAGGCAAAATCCCAAGTAATCTCATTGATAAAATCAGGCAGTGGTGAGCATTGCAGTGTGTGGGGTCACACATCGTTCCTTTCTGATTGCTTTTCAGGTGTTCCTTGTGTGTGTGATGACAAGCACAAAATTAATGGGTTTGTGACTGCTGTGGCTCAATCTACATTTAAATAACTCATCACCAGCCTTCTTTTGATTCATTTATTTACTTTCAAGCCCTCTCTGGAGAGCCCAGAGTGCCCATTGATCCCGTGCTATCCGCGGCTGATGGCAATGCCGCGTGCGGAGCCGTCGCTGGAGCTGCTGCTCACAGCTCAGGGGAGGCTTTCAAGCCCACTATTGATCCTTCTGAAGTTTATGGCTGCTCGTAGTCACAGTTACCAGCCCTTGTTCAAACTGCCACGAGGTGGGCTGTTCCACTTTCTTAGCATCAGGCTAAACCTCCTCCACGTGGAAAAGATTTATTTCTGCACTTAATTTTTCCAATACATAATTTCTCCCTCAGAAATCGAGCTGACGTTTTTATGGGACACTAATGCAGGTCTGTAAAGCTGCCCTGTGTGTTTCTGTTCTCCCCTGTGCCAGTGGAGGTGGTGGGTGCCAGCAGCTCAGGACAGGGCTCCTGGGAACCTTATGGACCAGCTCCAACCCAAATCCTCTTTGGCCATTTGCCTCTCAGTGTACCAGTGCAGGAGACACTGCTTTTCTCTGCAGCCATCCCTGCTCTCCCTCAGCTGTTATATGGAACCAGAGCAGTCCTGTGCTTCCCTCCTGCCTGCAGTACACCTTTTCCAAGCTTCAGGTGGGACTGTCACTTCCCAAGCTATAACTCAAAAACCAAAACTATCTTTCCCAGTCACGCAGTTTTTCGGGTCAGGTGGAGCTGTTTCTCCTGCATCCTCAGATGGAGCAGTGGGCACTGCCCTCACCATCTCCTGCTCTTCCTCTCCTCAGCTGTGGCTAAAGCCATCTCACCAGGTGCTCCTCACACTGGTCCAACACTCTGCCAACCAACAGAGCATCAGCTCAGCTGGCCTCGGGCTGCACACACTGTTTTGGGACCGAAGCATTGGCACCCTTTGGGAGCTCCACGAGCTCAGTGGGATCATTCTGTTCCACCTGATGACCAAATCGGGCTTTTCTGAACTTGCCCCTGAGGTGGCCAGGGTGAAGTTGTGGAAGCTGTGCTGTCTGAAGGAGGATGACAATGCAGTGGTGGCCTCAGCACGGTCCTGCCTGAGCACTGCCAGCTCTGCAAAGTTTTGTTCTGAAAGAGCCACTCTCCTTGACCTATTTTTTTTTGCCCACATCCATGGCCTGCGTCGTGTCCTGAGGAAAGGATCACACTGCTTGAAGGCCCTTTATTTTTAGCCAGCCCAATTTTCTTGTTGCAGCGTGGTGGGAGCTGGTCCTTTCAGTTCAGCTCCATCACAGCTCACGCTCTCCTGCATTTGATGGCTCTTACCCAGGCCCCTGATGTTCTTTGTACATCCACTGCTCACTCAGTGGGTTTCCTACTCCATTTTCACCGGCTTCGTTCCTTCTCCTTTGTGTTCTGCTCAGCCTCTCCCACTGCTCCAGGTCCATGGTTTAATCTCTGATTTCCCTCAGCCTCGGGTTTGCAGCATGGACCAGGCACAGAGGCAGGTTGCCAGGCTTGTCCTGGATCCCAGCACCCTCCACAAACAAAACCTTCCCTCCTGTCTGCTCCAATAACCTTGGCAGTGCCTCCCTCCCTCACAAATGTCAGGAAATTGGAAATTATGCTCCAGCCACATAAAAATCAATAGCTGCCTCCTTGGCCTGGCTTGGCCCTGCTCTTTCTGCCTTTACCCAGGGCAGGAGAGAGCTGCTGCTTTCCACTGAACTCGGAGCAGTGAGTTATTGATACGCCCCATCCTGTCCAGGCAGTTGACCAGTGATGTATTTATTTTTCTCAGCCCACCCACGTGGCCCAGAGCTCTGGTTTGTGCTCAGTGTGAGGTCATAGAGGGGTGGGCTCAGAAAGATGCCCAGGATATTTTCTTTCTGTGACTGTGGAGAAATAGGGAAGGACTCACTCCTAGATCTGGGTGAACGGTGTTAGGAACAATGCCAATATTCATTTCATTTCCCAAAGGGTTCAAGTCCCAGCAAGGGCCATGTGCAGTTTCCATCAGAAGCTGTGGCTCCGAGACAAGAAGAAATTCATTACAAGGACTGCAGATTACATTGCAGACTGCCTTTATTGTTCCCTGGCCTACTACCAGAGGGCACAGTGTGATCGAAGGAGCAGGAACAGTTCTAAAGTCCACTTCTTGGAAATCTTTGGGGCTCTTTTCATTTAATTTAAAATACAGCTACTGCTGGAAATCAAACAGCATCACTTTTTCAGCCGTAGGAAGCATAGCACAATTGATAAAGGTCACTGGGAACTAAATCCTTGCTGAAAATCAAGCCAGTTCCTCTTCGTGTCCTTGAAAAATCCTTCTCCTGGGAGCCCTGCTAATTCTCCAGGTGCTGGACACGGGGGAAGGTTTGTTTGGAGCAGATGCTCTGCACCCTCCCTGCCCCCTGTCCCCCATCTCATCGGGTTCGATCCTCTGTGCCAGCGAGGCAGGAACAGGGATCAGTCTCTAATGCCTCCCTCATTACATGGAAATTGGAGTGTGAGGGAGAAGAGGAATGAGGCAATTGAGAGGCACAACTCTGACGCCCGGCCCCTCTCCCTGCTGTTCATGTCACCCCAAAGACCAGTAAATGATACCAAATGGGTTTATTTTCCAGTGCCTGATGTTGATGGACAACAAATCTCAGGAAATACTCAGCTATTTCCCTCTGAGTAGCTTTATATGGACCTTCACATACTCCCTACTATGATTTTTGGCTCATTATTAACGAGAAATGTGCAGGGAGGATGGTTGTTGATGATACATGAGCCAAGAATAGATTCCAGTTCCTTTTACCATTTTGGCACCAAAATGCCAAGAGGGATGAGACACCCTGTAGTAAAATGCTGTTCATTTTGAGGCAGCAACTAGAAAATATGGCTCTGGCTGAGTTAGGGAGATGAATGGGTGAGCCAGAGGACCTGTGTTTTGGATAGTTGATTGCAGGACCAAATGGGAATCTACAGAGATGGGAAATGGCATATTCCTTGGGATATGGCAGGTGTAGAGCTGATGTGCTTCTCTGCCCCACAGCCACCACTTTCCTCTTTAGCTGCTGCCTCCTAATTCTTCAGGGAAAGGAAAGTCTGAGCATCTCCTCTGTACTTTGCTCCTCGCTCCCCTAGCAGGGGGGTGTTCCTTCTGGGAACACATCCTGCTTTTCTTGAGCTGAGGGAAACATTAAAAAAGAACATTAAAAATGAGGCTGGTTAGCAAAGCCAAAGGTGGAGGGAAAGCTTGCAGGAGTGTGAGCTGGGCTGTCTGGAGACAGCAATCCCCTTCCTGTAGGTTGGAACCTTCTGGGGAGAGGCACAGTGTGAACGTAGGAAGAGCCAAATCCATAAGTTCATATGGAAGAGAACTGTCAGAGCTGTTGCAGCGCTCGAGGGTGCAAGTACATCTGCTTCCTACCAAGATGTACTTGTCTGCTTTGGATTTGGGGTCAGATGCAATAATTAAAGTCTTTCTCTCCCTTTTTCACTCAAGAACTTGATACTCTTCCAGCAGCATTCCCTGCTTTTCTCCCTTATTGCTGCCCAGAGCAGTGAGCTGGAGGGGCAGACAGGCCTTGGATATTGCATCTGCTCACTAAATGCCATTCTTTGGGCTCCACAGTAACTAAAAGTTTACTTCATATTGACCTTGTATGAAATTTGCTGCAAGCCCTGCCCAGGACGGGGTGTTGGGGATCTTGGTGCTCTGGATTTGTGAGACAGATGTGCTGGGGAAGGGCACTGCAAGAGCGTAAGATACGGAATATTGGATGTTCCCTGAGAGCCCCCAAGCAGCAAGAAACCACTCTCAGCATCGCCTGCCTGTATTAACCATGAGGGAGCTATGGCAGAACATTATCTTGGAAGGCTCTGGGTGTAAAAGTACAAGCTGTGAGGACTTTTGGCATCTCTGAGAGTCACTGTAAGCCAGTATTAATATGTTTACATCAGAGGCACTAGGAAAAACCAGTCTGCTCACCCGGCCATGTCGGAACAGCGAGTTGTCATCTCCCAGTCCAGGCAGGATTTGTGTCTCCTGATTCAATCACTAAACCCACCACACCACCACAGCGATAACAGCAGCAGGATTTCTCTCCAAAGAGCCCGTTGACCGACGTGCACCATGATGGCAAACACGGGCTCGATGGAGCCACTCCTGAGGGGTGCAAAACAAGGCTGGTGCAGTTTTAAAGGGAGTCCAAGGAAGATGCTTCCTGCTGCTAAATCTGGTGGCTTTTGTTGTCTAGCTGGATTTCTGTGTTTTTTTCCATATTGTTTCCTGTGCTGAACAACAGCAAAATGTGCCCTGGAAAATATACATGACATGGCACTTACGTGTGATTCATGCTGCCTTTCTAAAAGCAGTCAACAGCACTACTATCTGCCTCCTTCCCACTCCCCAGAAGACCATCTCTTGCATGTATCTTTTTCCTTCTTGCTCTTATTCCTTTAATCTTTCACTGCTGTGGCTTTTTTCCCCCCCGTATTAATTGCACTTTTTCCTCCGCTGCACCAAGAACTCTGATTTCTGGTGATATTTTATCAGTCTGCAGGGCACCATGAGAACCACTAAATTCCCCAACTTAGCAAGAATGCAATAAAATAAATTAAAAAAAAAAAAAAAAAAGATTCTATGCCTAAGCAACATGGGGATGAGGGAAGTTTTTCCTTTAATGTTTGCCCAGGGCCTGGCTGCAGCTTTCTGCTTCCTTTCCCTGCCTCTCCACAAAGCACAAGCTGGGTTTGGACCCAGCTCTGATCAAGCAAGCACAATAAACAGCAAAGAAAGGCAAGTTATTGTGTCATGGCACTCTGCTTCAGGGTGTTTGATGATGGCATTCAGCGTAGCGTGGTCTTTGCAAAATCAGCATCTTGATTCCCTGATGGACAAATGTACCCTGGAAGAGGAAAAGTGACGTTACTGGAAGGAGTGTGATGGTGGAGGGAGCTGCTCAGGAGGGGAGGTTGGTCCAGCAGCTGCAAGCACATTTGTTGATCCATGATCTCGGTGTCCATGATCCTCAGCAGGCTCCTGTGCCCAGGAGATACAGCTGGTGCTGCCTCCCCTCGTGGGAACAGGGTAGATACGATCCTGTGGCTGAGCTACACCCTTGGGGAGATGAGTGCCAGGTCGGGCTGGAGAAGCAGGAATTCACCTGCAGCAAGTCAAACAGGAGCCAAGGAGCTGCTCCCATCCAGCCCATCCCAAGCCTCTCCCACCCTGGCGCTCAGCACCCCCCCGAGCCCTGGGCCGGCGCAGGGCAGCAGTCGGGTGGGATTTGGTTCAAACTCTGCCGTCTGTCAGTGATTGTTTTAATGGCTCGTTTCAGCTCAGCCTACCCAAGGCAGTCCAGGGCAGAGCTTTGACACATCCCTTCCCCGGCTGGCGCTGACGGATCCGGCCCCTCTGCCCGCCCCAGCCCCCGATGCTGTTGGGCATGAGCGCCTGCAGCAGGAGGGCGCTGACCCTGCTCAGCAGCGTGTTCGCCGTCTGCGGCCTCGGCCTCCTGGGCATCTCTGTCAGCACGGACTACTGGCTCTACCTGGAGGAGGGCATCGTCCAGCCCCAGAACCAGACGGCCGAGATCAAGCTGTCGCTGCACTCGGGGCTCTGGAGGGTCTGCTTTCTGGCAGGTATGTTCGCACCCCGAAAAACATCCCCTGCTATTTACGTGGTTTATGTTTGTATGTTTTATGCCACATAAGCAGATACATAAATATATATGTTATGTGTATTTATGTATAAATCGATAAATATTTAGGGATTTATAATGGTTGTTGTTGGTGTTATCCCGTGGGAAAACAGCCAGGAAACATGGGATTTTTAGAAGCTCTGTCCATCTTTGCTCCCAAACTCTGGCCCATGCCCAACTTTTAACAGTCTGATGGATAAATGTGCCTTTCCACACAGGTTTTGGGTGGGTTTGCTGCTGCCATGCCAGACTCCCTCTGTCCCAGTGCTGTGGCCTTGGGCAGCAGCTCAAAACTTTCCATTTGGTCCCTGCAGAATTTAGATTCAGGTCAGCTGGACCGTTCCCTCCGCCCCTGCCAAATGTGATGGAGCGACTTGGCTGCAGGAGCAGAGTTGAATAAAACCTGAGGGAATGGGAATCTCAAAGTGACCAGCCTGAAATGTCACAAAGTTTCAACTGCTGCGTTGCAAAAGTCAGGGGGTTGTGAGGAGCTCTGATACCAGCCCTGGGGTGACCTTAAAGCCTCTGGCTTCAGCGTTCACATTTGTGCATACAAGGCAATGGTGTTTAAAGAGGTGTCTTTCTTCCACCTCAACCACAGACACTCAAGATGGAGCAGCACTAAAAAGCGAGTTTGTTTTTATGCGTGCATGGAAATTCAATTTAAAGCTGCTCTCCAACCCCCCCAAAAAACCAAACAGACGAGCACAATGCAGGTGTGACTTGGTCCGTGTCTGCTGCAGGGGAGGAGCGCGGCCGGTGCTTCACCATCGAATACGTCATGCCCATGAACATCCAGCTGACGTCTGAGTCCACAGTCAACGTCCTGAGTAAGTGATTCTGGGGGGGGTCTCACCCTGCAAAGCACCAGGGGCTCACTTGTGACTCCCCCAAGAAATCCCCCTTTGTGTCTTTGCCAAAGAAACTCCGAGCTGTAGATGCAACTACATTTTTTGACTCTGAATCACTCAATGTCATTTTTTGACCCAGTGTGCTCCTAAGCTTTTGGGGACATCCCTTTCTAATGGCAAGGTGCTCACAGAGGCTCTAAGCTGTGTAATTTCCCGTCGCTGGCTATTCAGCACTAATGTTTATCAAAGTGTTTGGCTTTTTAGTCTCCTCTCCATAATTTGCAGCTGTATTTATTCCCTAGCAGTCAATTTGACACATTATATAGTGGGATGAATCAAGGATGGAGTGTCACAGCTCTCACGATGAATTCTGCAGTCATTTTGGATTTAATAAATAGGAGTGTTCTGCAAACACTTAGAGGGTGAAGCTAGAGAAAAATGCAGGTTCTGTTGTTTTTTTCCCATGCAACACTTCACAGAGAAACCCTCAGAAACACAAACATTGGCAGAGTCACCACCATGGTGGGGGGGCCCTGGCACAGGTTGCCCAGAGAAGCTCTGGCTGCCCCATCCCTGGGAATGTTCAAGGCCAGGCTGGATGGGGCTTGGAGCAACCTGGAATAGTGGAAGGTGTCCTGACCCTTCCAACCCAAATCATTCTATGGTTCCATAATTCTGTGTTTTACTCAGCGCATTAGCGAAGAGGGAAACCCCAGACACAACATGGTCAGAGCGGTAGGGCTGGAGCCATCTCACCCAGCCCATTTCTCACACTGTATGGGGAGGATTAGCCTGTTCTCACTTCCCTCTGCTCCTCTGCTGACAGAGATGATCCGCTCTGCCACCCCCTTCCCTCTGGTCAGCCTCTTCTTCATGTTCATCGGCTTCATCCTGAGCAACATTGGCCACATTAGGCCCCACAGGACCATCCTTGCCTTCGTCTCGGGAATTTTCTTCATCCTGTCGGGTGAGTTTTGCTACCAGGTTTTCTCCTGGGCACCCTTGAGCACGGAGCACGTTTGCTTTGGTAGCTGCTGGTGCTCTCCTGACCCACTGTGGTGGCTCCTTGTTGGAGTCATCATCCACAGGGGCTCCCAGCTCAGCCCTGCAGCCTGATCTGCTTTTGTGGGATGGAAGACCATCCAGTGCAAAACTTATCCATGGAAATGGGGGGAAAAGCCCCCACCACGTGCAGGAGCAGGTGCTGGCAGAGAAGGCTGTGCTTGTGGCACATCACTCGCAGGAGAGATCAGAAACTTCAAACTGCTCAGTTGGGATGTTTCTACATGAGAAAAGGGAATGTTTTATTCATGGTGCTGTGCGAGTGTTAAACAAATAGCTGTGACAGCTGAGCTTTGAAGTCAGCTCCTACCAGAGCCAGCTGCCTCCTCCCCAGTGCACACAGACTTGCCTGAGCAGGTAATGCTTTGACTGAAATGAGAGGAGTGCCCTGGGTTATCATAGCAGGAGGGAGGGCAGCCCCTTTCCCCAGTTATTGCAAGCGCAGTTCTTGAGTTTCCCCCACAAGTCAGGCCTTAAGGAAGGTGCTTCTTCAGCACTTCATGCCTGGCGTGTTTCCCACTGTCCTTCTCCAGGTCTGTCGCTGGTGGTGGGGCTGGTCCTCTACATATCCAGCATTAACGACGAGATGCTCAACAGGACCAAGGACTCGGAAACGTTCTTCAACTACAAATATGGGTGGTCATTTGCCTTCTCTGCCATCTCCTTCCTTCTCACAGAGGTACCCTGCAGCTCTCACATCCCTGTAGCGCGTGTGTCCCGTTCTCAGGGGTGGGCACATTGAGGCTCTTGGCAAAAAGAGGACTTGGGTGGGGTTTAAGGCAGGGCAGTGAGGGCAGAGGGGTAAAATACAGCGTGAAGGGAGACGTGGTGGGGACAGACCCAAGCCTGGCGCGCTGATGGGGCATTTGATGACGATTTGATGCCAAGCAGGAAATGCAGAGGAGGAGGAGACGTGGTTGTGCTGCATTATTTAGTGCACGGATCCCAGGCACAGGGCAGTGAAGTGACAGACCTCAGGTGCCTTTGTGCATCAGCAAAAAAAGGGCGATTTACCCTGTGCTCCGTTTTGGTGGTGGTGGAGGAGGCAGCCACGCGCAGGGTGGGCGTCAGGCCGTGTCTCTCTCCCGCAGAGCGCCGGGGTGATGTCCGTGTACCTGTTCATGAAGCGCTACACGGCCGAGGACATCTACCGACCCCACCCCGGCTTCTACCGGCCCCGCCTGAGCAACTGCTCCGACTACTCGGGGCAGTTCCTGCACCCGGACGCGTGGGCGCGGGGCCGGAGCCCCTCGGACATCTCCAGCGAGGCGTCCCTGCAGATGAACAGTAACTACCCAGCCCTGCTCAAGTGCCCCGACTACGACCAGATGTCCTCGTCCCCCTGCTGAGCCCCGACGTCCCCGTCCCGCTCCCGCCCAGCGCCGATGGTCGCCACGTCCCAACTCCCGTCTGTCATTTTTTTAGGCCACTCTTTGAGGCCACTTCTCTATTTATAGGAGCGTAAATATAACCAGGGAGATGGGTTATATAACCAATAGTGTAACCTAGAGAATTGGGATGTTTTCCTTTCTTTGGTTTTTTTTTTTTTTTTTTTTGGGTTGTTTTATTCCTCCCCGCCTAACTAAAGATCTCTCCAAAGTCCTCGTCTCTCAGCTCATCCCGCTGAGCAAACAGCAGTTCTGCCTGGGGGGATGAATCCAGGCCTGGACTCGAGAGCAGGAAAAAGAAAATAGAGTAGAACTAAGACAAAAAAAGTGTATTTTTTTGGTGTAGGTAAGTAGGCTGCAGAAGTTTGTGCATTTGACTGTACCATTTAATTATATATTTACTGGCCTAAGTGCCAGCAGGCATAAAAGATTTGTGTAACTTTCCAAGAAATAACCAGCGTTAGAAAAATAGAAATTTTGTCTTGATCGATTGAATATTTACTCACTGATATCTCTCAGTGCTGGATATCACTTCCAACCAGGCTGTAATGGGAAATAGCCATCCTTCTGAACAATACCTCAGCAGGCTTGGACACAAGCAGGTTGTTCCTCTACAGCCACTTGCAAACTGTTGCTTAAATATCTGCTGTCAGACTGGAGGCACCCTGGTGGGGGTGGCTCCAGCACCCAGATTTCCTCTGCCATCCCATAGACAGGAGGTCTGAAGAGCAAATGGGAGAATTTCGGTGCAGCATCGAGTGGAAAACAACGTAAACCCTTCCCACAGGAAACATGAGGTGCAGGATTGAGGGGGAATTACGGCCAGAAGTTATTCCAGTGAAAGGCAAGATCCCAAACCAGTATAAAGTGATGTAGCTGAGACCTGACAGCACAAATCCACTGCAGCAAAGTAGTTGGCTTAGATTTCATTTTGGCAAGAAAATGGTATTTTAGTGCTTTGTGTGTGTGTGTGTCTGAAACTTATTTTGAGGTTTTAACTTTCGAAATTTCCTCTGATGCTTTGGCATTCTGGCCTCAGCCAGGTGCCAGGGGAGAGCATCACCCTGATGGGAAACAGAAGGCTGTGCTCCCTCCTGCTCTCCTCTGCGAGTCCCACCTTGTCACCGTGCAAGAGAAAGAGCTCTGTCCAAACTTTATTTTCTGTTCTTCTTATTTTCCACCTCTCTGAAAATTTCATTTCTGCAGAACTAAAACCGTCCGAGGATTCTTGGTATATTCGAGCTTGTTTTGTCTTACTGTGATTAAAAGAAATAGAATATACACTCTTTTAATCTCATTTGTAGAACACTGGGGAATGAATGTTGCACCTCTTTGTTATCATTATTTAATATTAATATTTATTATTTGCTGTTCAATAGTTATTCTTTATAAACTCCTCCAAAGTAGGGGCCAAGTCCTGGTGCAGCACCACCGTTTGTATGGATTCCAACGCCCATTCCATAGGACTTCCTTGCAGCTTTGTTTCCAGCCAGCTCTTGAACAAGATTATTCCTCTCCAGTTCCTTCAGAAAAGCAAGTAACATAGTGTATATCTAATGCCTCTGACTCCTAATTTGCTAAGTTTTAAAACCAGGGTATCATTTTGTGGGCACAGTTCTATGTACCCTCCGTTTTTGTATTACCCTCAAGCATTTGTGTTCTCACTCAAACACCAGTTTGGAAGTGCTACACAACAGGTTTGCTGCTGGTTCAAGCATTAAAGCACAATCCAGCCCCATCATCCAGCAGCAAGTTTTGCTGCTCCTCAGCCAAATAAACCACCAGTTTTCCATCAGGATCTCCATGTTCAGTGTGAATTTGGCTCCGAGAAAACACTGGAGTTCACAAGCAATGATTTTGCATTTCCCAGAGCCTGATCTAGTTTGCTGGTCTTGACACTACTGTTTTCTGGTGGCTCAAAAGCAGTTGCCTTTGCATCTCACCCTGATGGATCTTATACTCTCAGTCCTTCTTGGAAGGGAGATCTTCAGGATCCCCAAAAGTCACTGATGCTCAGAGGCACAAGGGCTGTCCCATTGTTCCCCCACACTGGAGAGTAATTTTTTGGGTTAATCCTGTGCAGCATCAGGAGATGTCCCTGTCCCCGAGTGGAATTTTCTTTGGTACTGATTAAATACAGAATTATTCATTTTATAAATGAAAATGATTGCCTATATAAGCAGAAGAAATTAAAAAAGAAAAAAAAAAAAATTCATGCCTTCCTCAAGGCCCTGGAAGGTTTAGCAGAGTCTAGGGGTGAATTAGAAAAGTAATTATTTTCATTCGTTGGAGAGATTGTCATCATGTGGCTGCATTTGTGAGCCTGGGAGTTCACAGATTCGCCCAGTGAGCACAAAGAAGTGCCGGACTGCCAAAAGGAGACTGTCAGAGTAAGTGTTTGCTGTTGGTCCAGTAAATGCTGGGTTTTGGTGGGATAACGTGGTGTTTAGTAAAGCACAGGCAGCAATGGTTGTGCCTCCAGGTGCTGGTCTATCCCTCCAAAAGCGGGAGCAGCTCTCTATCCCTCCAAAAGTGTGGCAGCAGCTCTCACTATGGGTGGCTCTGAGCCTTTTAATGTTACCACACCTCCGTGGACTGTGGAGAAACGTCTCCAGAGCCTCTGGCGCAGTGGTGTGGGGCGAGCTGTGAGCTCAGTCACACCAGTAAATACACGTAGCACCTCCTTAGGACACCTACTCATCATTTAATCAGCTCTTCTAGTCACCTGGCATGGTTTCACCCCACATTAATCTCTGTTCCCCCACATCCTTCCTCCCTGAGGGACAGTCCCCTCCTTCAGTCTCTCTCCCACCCGTTTCAGCGATGGCCTCTCGCTGTGTTCCCTCTGTGTCTGTCACTTTGATTGCAATAAATAAAAAGGGGAGTTTGAGGATAAGCAACCAATTAAATTGGAGGGTTTACCCCTAAGACTGAAGTCCTTAAATTCACCCGGTGGGATGAGCCAAGCTGCTCCCGGACCCGTGGGACGGTGACTGCTTGTCTGACACTGCACAGAGAATAGTTTGCACTTGGAAGCAAAAAAAAAGTCTTGTTTTGCATGAATGACTAACTGGTGTCAGACTCCTTGTGCATGTGGCTGTGTCTCCTTGTACAAGAGCATTAGAATGAGTTACTGGCATTAAGGGTTAAGTAAAGCCTGATCCAGGAGCAGTTCCCTGCTCGCTCAGGACTGCAGTGGGCTGAAGCTTTTTCTGTCCCTGCCATCGGCCTCCCACACACACACACCCACCCTGCAGCCTGGGTGCTGTGTGGGGTTCATGGCATGGGGAGGGATGAACGGGAACTGCAGGAATGGCACACGGGAGGCGAGAGAACCCCTGGCTCAGGGGAGGCTGGTTGGGAAGATGGATGCTCTGAGATTTTCTCAGGGAACTCCCAGCAGCTACGCTCCCCCTCTGTGGGGTTTTTTAATCAAATCCCCTTTCTGTAAACCCGGAGAGGCATCTTACGGTCTGTACCTCCTGCTCTCTGCCACACCCCCTCCCACCCCACGACTGTCCTTGTTCACTCTCACACCATGTCACTCCCATGGTGTGAGGGGGCCCTGGTGGGAACAAGCTCCATTTGTGGTGTCCTGAAAACCCTTAATGAATCAGGAGGTATGGATGCAAGTGGTTCATTAGAGACCAATCACGAGCAGTAATTAAGTAGCCAGGAGTAATAAGGCCTTGCTGGGTCTTGCTCTCCCTCAGCTGCTGCTGGAGCAGCTTGAGGCTCCAGAGCCCTTTCTTGCCCAGCAGAAAAAATATGATTTATATATAAATTTATGTACAGGTATAGATGAACTGCCCTCCAGTGCTGCTCCCCTTGCAGCTGTGTGGGCAGCGGGCACAAGGAGCCACTGCAAAGGTTCAGGTGAGGCACAAGACCCTGTGGGGCAGTAACTCCCTCCGAGCAGAGCTGCAGACCGAGAGCCTTGCTGAGCTGTTCTGGCCGCTGGAGAAGCTTCTGCTGAGGTGAGGTGAGGTTTGGGCAGGTGTTTGGGGGCAACCTGGTCCTGCTGTTGCCCAGGAGGATGGCATGGAGCTGTTGCTCAGGTAGGCAAAGGGAGAGCAAATCCCTACAGCTGGGGAAGTCCCAGATGAATCTTAGCGTTGCATCATCTGAACACAGGGTCTTCAAGCAGACAGGACCCAAAGGTATTTTATTAGGGCTCCAGGGTTTATTAGTGTTTCACCCACATGCCAGAGTGGCAGGGTAAGGAGCTGATTCGGGCACGGTGTTTCCAGCTCACAGTGCTCTGCTCTTGAGTCCTTGTGTTGCATTATTAATACTATTTGTCAAGGCTGGGTATTCATTCTCCCAAATGTGAGCTGGCCCCATGGGCTATTCAAGGTGTGCTAAGAAATTAAATAGTCTTATTCCTCCGTGCTGATACCTCGTTAGCTGTGCAGAGCTGGTGTGCCTGTGCAGGGGATGCTGTGTGAACAGGCAAAATATTCACCTGAGTAAATATTCCCCCACTAATGAGAAGCAGCTGAGAGATATTTATTTTCTTCTTCTTCTTTCCTTCCTTATGAGATTTATTTGTTTGCTTCCTAATTTCCCCCCAAACTTACAGTCAAACCCAACTAGAAGAACCAGGATTTTCCCCTCTTCATTTTTCTCATCCAGTTTTGGGGCTCCTGGCGGGGTGTCCTTCACCCCAGTGCAGTGCCCATTGTTCCATCAGCTCTCCCCAAGAACCACATCAGCTCTTTTAACTTTTCTTTCTGCAAACTGGCTGCACCACAGCTGTCCTGGACACACAGAAGCTGTGACTCCTGGGCAGGGAGCAGGGTGTCCCCTGCACCCTGGCTGCTCCATGGGTGCCACCTCACATGCCCCACCGCAGCCAGGGTGCTCCAGTGACCTTTCCTCCCTGCACCGCAGGCTTTCTGTCTATAGTGATTGTGTAGATGTCAAATCCCACCCTGTTCCCATGGCTACAGTGGAATGTGGAGAGGGAAGAGCTGCCTCTTTGCTTTACCTTCATGTAGGGTTTTATATACCTCAGATTTTGGGTTGCATGACCTCAGTGGGCAGTGGTTATAACGGGCGGGAAACGGCTGCAGTGATCACCCCGTGTGTCTTTAATTGCAAGCCAGTTCCCCAGACTGAACCCTTCTTTTCACACCACTCCATCTTTGAACCTCTGGTCAAATCAGTCTTCTAGTCAACTTTGTAGAAGACAGGTTCTTTTTTCTATTATTATTATTACAATTTGCAACCCAGGAAAGCACCATTTCAACCAGAAAAATTAGCCCCACTGCACTGTGTTGCCAGATTCTACCCCAGGGGCTGGATTTGAGGAATACATTGACTCTAACTGGATGTTTTCAAGTCTTGAGCAGTTTGTACCATGTGTTCTGCGGGCTCTGTCCAGCATTTTTTAATCAAACCACTGCAGAACTCCCCAAGCCTCACCCCTCTCCGCATTTCCTTTGGAAGGAGAAGTATTCACACACAAATAGTGATCAATATGCCTTGAAAATACGCAGCACCAGCAGCCAAGGTTATTCCCCAATAGCCCATCATTTTTGTCATGGGCTCTGGATAAATCTCCTGGCTGTGACGGGATGCAGCTGCTTTTAATCTTCGGTGTTAGGGCAGTGTGAATTCATTCTTCTTAGAGGCAAACCAGGTGTGACAGGGGTGCAGAGAAGATGTTCAATGGCTTGGGCTCGTTCACGTTTGCAGCTGCTTCAACTGAGGCTGATGCAGCTCCGTCTGCCCAAAGGGCTGCGACAGCCGGCACGGTGGTTGCTGGTTGAACGGGTCATTTTGGAAGAAAGTCACTATTGCCCCAGCTCATCCCCAGCCAGCACCTCTAAATATGCATGTTGACAAATCCCCGGGCCAGAGATTCAGCTTTGCTGCTAATCAGCAATGTAGGCACGTGCTGAAGCCCCTTGGACTCCACAGGATCCATCTCGGAAGCAAAATTAAGCCCCAGCAAAGCTCTGCTGAACAGGAGCTGTCTTTGTTTAATAAACACCTGGGAGTGGGTTTTAGTGAGAGGGGAAGTGGAAGGCACGAAAGAGGAGATAGTACAGAGACATGACCATAAATTCATTATTTTCCTATAGTGATAAGATCTTTAATGAGATGTGTGTTCACGGAAACATAACCCTGAGGTTCTCGCATCTGCCTGGCGTCCTGACACGTGCCAGCATCCCGCTGCAACTGCAGGGGGAGAGCTGCCAAGGAAGCTGAAACGTGTTATTTAATTAATAACAGCTAATTTGAATAGGGAAGTGTGGTGATTTCACCTCTGAGGGAAAGGGGACACGGTCAGTGCCACACACTAGAGCAAGGAGCAGCGGTGTCTGTCATGTTGGTGCAGGTCAGATCCTGCTCACTTCTTTATATTTAATAGGTAAATCTCTGGTATTCAGGTTCAGCATAATTGGGTGCTCTGTAGGCCTTAATGCTGGTTTAATCTGCCTCCAGCTCAGCTCATCAAAGGCTGCTGAACTAAGGGGATAAGAAAAGAATCCGTGGCCCTTGCAGAGGCTGCGTAGTGCCCGGCCAACATCTGACATCAAAATTATATGGCTTTTAAAGCAGTCTTGCTTCAATGCTAAATGAGCTCAAACATCTGAGTGAAAGCTCTTGTTTATCCTTGAAAAGCAAACTGGGCTTTGTTTTAGCATAAATTACAGGGTCTGTTTCTTGACAGAGCATCCCCAGTTCCTGCTGGGCTTAAGAAACTTCAGAATGACCCCTGTTTGTCCAGGACAATAGGATTATATATTATTTAGTATTGTTGTTCATAATTTAGATAAACAGACACATCTCCAGCAGTGCAGAACACGTACATCTGAAATCCCCATCAAATTATTTATTTCCATATAAATTATGTACTGTCAAAACTGCTCTACTGATCTGAAGGTTAAAGGCTTCATCACAGAAATGCAGCAGCTCCCCGTCATCTCGGTCAGGATGTGATTATTTACAGAAAAAAGCATCCTGGTGGCTGTGGATTTCCTATTGATCTGCTTCAGCAGCTCTGTCTGACTGGGAACAGCTGAAATACATGAAATAAAAACACAAACCTACAGTTGTTTTATCTTCCCATAAAAAGTAGGTCATATCCCCAACTGGGCTGTATTTTATTCATGTAAATACATTTTTACAATTAAAAATGCAACAAAAACTATGTTCATGTCAGCAGAGCTGAGCCTGGTGAAACTGGGTTAGGGCTGATGCCTGGGCTTCCTCAGGCAAAGCCTTGCTGAGGGTGGGGCAGGTCCCTCCCGCCTCTGCCCTGGGATGGGACCCCAAACCACCTGTTTTGGAGCAGGAAAGTGAAGCAGGAAAGGAGTGAAAGTGTTTAAAGCTCTCCAGCTTGAGCTCCATGCAGGAATAATTACGGCTGCTATTTTAAGAAGTTGTTTAATAATGTGAAACCGATGACAGGCTGAGATGGTCACACCTGCCACCTCCGTGCTCCTGGGGTCTTTTTCTTCCCTACTCCCACCCCAGTCAGTTCTGGTCTATTTGCATTTTTTCCCAAGCCAATTATTGTGCTCCAAAGGCTCTTGAGCAAGCTGGGGGTGGCTTTGCACGAGAGGAGAATGCAAGGCATTGAAGCACAACGGCAAAGGCATTAGCTCCTGTCCTGGTGCTCAACTGGAGTGTGCTCAGCCTCAACATCCACGCTGTCATCTGGTCCTGGAAAACATTTGGGGGGCGAATCAGAACTTCTTCTGGGTCTGAGGGGTCGCCCCACAGGTGCCACCCCATGACCCATGGCATGTGTGGGCCTGCAGCCCGTGGGAAAACATACCTCTGTCTCAGTATTCCTATTTATAAACCAGGAACTATGCTCTTGGTTGGCATATTGGTACTTTGGGACCTTTGTACACCCTTAGTATTCACACAGATAATTAACGAGGGGGTTTTGGAGGTTTGGGGTCTGGTTTGTGTGCGTGGTGATGAGCACTGAGCTCTTTTTTGCTCCCTCCCCAGTGCAGGGCTGTGTGTTACTACCCTGCAACAGAAACTGGAGCTGCTTATAGAAACTGCCCTAAGAGGGATGTCAGGGCTGTCTTAGGGACCTGCACCACGGAAAAATTAGAGCCTGAAACAGAGGCAGAAGTCAAAAATGAGCTAGAAAGAATAAGGCTTTCTACCATATTTTCCTATTTTTTCTGGCACTTCATTTGTGATAAGAGCAAAAACAAAAAAAAAGGGACTTGGGTCCAGCTGGCTGTTGTTTGAGAAGGAAGGTGGGAAGGTGATGCCTTGAAGCTCCCAAAGAGGGGTGTGTGAGCTCAGGTCAGCACCTCCTCTGCAGCCACCACTGGACCATTAATGGTGTGAAGAAACTTTATTTCCTCTTTGGCCAGGTCTGTCCTTGTTCCAACTGAGCCCGATTCAGCTGGGATTTTTTGTTTGGTTGGTTGTTTCTCATTGTGCTGGGGGTAGAATTATCCTTTCCATGCATGTCACCTTTTTCCAGGTAGGAAGGAACAGCTGTTTTTCTGCCCCATGCTGGAGCTGCACAAGGAAAAAGAGGTTAAGGAAGATGAAAATGCAATTTCAAGTACTGTGAAAATAGATCTGTCAACCTGGCCTGTTTGCTTGAGGGTCTTTGGGCTTTGTTTCGTTGGGTTTTTGAAGATGTCAGGAAAGATGCTGGAAAATAAATTAGGTTACATGTAGCTCAGAGTAACAATTAAAACTTGGAATGGTCAGGGCCTGTTTAGGCAAATCAATTAAAAGATTGGCACATAAATTATGTGTGTCTTTGTCTTCCACTGTCCCAGTCACGCTGGGAAACCTTCAGACTGAGATGTTTGAAGGTGAGGCCACTAATCCCAAGGGGGTTTCCATCAGCCAACCCCACAACTGTCCTTCCTGACCTTCCTGGCTGGTCTCTAACCTGTGATAAATTGGGCTTCTCCCTCAGGAGGTTTTCTCCATCACCAGCTCTTCCTGCCTCTTTCATTTAAAGCAATTTCATTCTGCATCTCCCAGTCCATCCCATGGAGTTTGAAGGAGCAGATACATCCCACTGTCTGCGGATAGTTCTGAAGGCATCTGCACATCCCACCCAGGGGTGATGGCTTTCTATCAGCAGGGTACCCCATGGGAAGGACAGAAAGGTAAGGAACCCTTAGGAACTATGGTCCCTATTTCATATTTTAACTCCCTCGTTTATGGATTTAAAAATTTTCACAATTTGCGACAAAATTGAGACGAAGAATAGCTATTTAAAACAGAGAGAAGCTGGAGAGACCATGGCACAGCACAGATGTTGGACACAAGAGGACCCTTCAGTCTAGAGGATGAAGATGCTGCTGGGCTGGAGGAGCCTGGAATGGGATGAAATCCAACCAAAACTTGCAGCTGTTAAAGAGAAGCTCCTGGTCTCGGCTTCAGCCCAGCAGCAGTGCTGGTGGTCAGGCTCTTGGGCTGCTCCCCGCATCCTGCCCACGTTAAGCTGGTTTTCAGCACTGAAAATTCATTACATTTGGGGTTTTTTTCCACTTGCAAAACAACAACAAGAACGATTATAATTATAATAAATATTAATAATTTTTATAATATTAAATACTTTGAATAACATGACATCATAGCCACTGGAGAATCCCCACCCATTCTTCCTTCATGAAAGACACAAGTTCATCGTTAATCCCAGAGGCAGAAAAGCTGGAAACCAGAGGAT
>VXAY01006162.1:382690-406282 GCA_013399855.1 Oxyruncus cristatus
CTTTTTCTTTTTTTTTTTTTTTTTTTTTTTTTTTTTTTTAACTTACAAATCTTGCGGAACGAGCGTGTGGAGCCGTTTCCACCCTGAGCTGCTCATCACTGGGATGCTGAAACGCTGAGCTCCAGAGGGACTTTTTAATATTTATTTTTTTCTTTCCCCTTAGGAGAAAATGGCTTTTTAGGGGCTGGAGGGGTCTGGAGCCGGGAGGACACTGGATCTGGGGGGGTCTGGGGGACACACAGGGAGGGGGTCCCGCTCCCCGCCGCCGCGCCACAGCCCCCGCCGCTGGTTTCGCAGCACCCTCTCCTGCTCCTACAGCGAAACAGCAGCCGGGAAGGCAGGGAGTCTCCCAGAAATTGCTTTTTTCCGTCTCCAGTGATCCTATGAAGGCTTCTCAATGACCCTGAGCCCCACCCTGCTCATTTTTGGGAGCACAGTCTGCTGGAAACGCAGCTGAAATTCCTCCTGGAGAGGCAACGAGGAGGGGCTGCCCTGTGGAAATGATGCTGCTCCTGCAGAAAGTTTTGGGTTTGGTTTTTATTTCAAAAAGTAAAAGCAGAGCTCAGAGTCTTCACTGAGGTGTAGCTCCCATAGGCCATCGGGATTTTGACAGAGGAAAAATATATTAAAAAAAAACCCCAAAACAAACAAAAAAACCCCTAACAACAAACCAGCCACAACAAAAAATGAGAAAACAAGGACCAAGGTAGGCTTAGATTAAAAAGAGGTCTGTTTTTGTATATATGACCTATATACATACATATGTATTTAAAAAATACTGTTTAAGAGCAAAAGGGAATAATTAATATGGGCAAAGGAGTGTAAAGTCACTCAGCTGGTGACTGATGGACCTGTGGGTGGATTCTCTGATGAGCCCATGAGTGCATTCTTTGATTTCTGGTGCAGTTGCATTCCTGCATCCTCCTCCTCCAGGAAGGGCATTAGCAGCTTCATCCTCTTTCATCCATCCGTTTGCAGTGACTTTGTGGCACTCCTGTGTTGTTCCAGCTTGGGTCCTGCATCAGACTGAAACAGCTCAGAAGTTCAAAAGGTGCAGAGGGAGAGACTGACAGGTCTCTGTACCAGGACTGACTGGTCGTGGAATGTTACGGGCACCCAGCATTTCAGGCTGATCTCACAGAACAGCTTTTCTTAGCGAGGAAGGGTAAAAAAAAAAAAAAAAAAAAGGAAGCTGAAAGTTTTATGGATTCTTAGCAGACAGGGAAAATGCTGTGAAAGGGAGCACAGTATGAGAGGGCAGAATGAAGGACCTCTGAAGTGCCACTTAAGTAGTGCTGTGACGGGGGAGACGCAGCACCTTCGAGCAGCCAAAGCCAACCAGGAGTGTGGGCTTGGAGAAAGGAAGCAGAAAGCACAGAAGCAAAGGAGCCACTTAAACCAGCCTGGAGCAGAGGAGGGAAGAAGGGCAGCACCCAGTCCTGCTCTGGTGGTGACACAAAAAAGGAATTAGGAACTTTCTGGAGAACAGCGTCAAAGCCGTAGCAGCAAATAGCCAGGTAAAAACCTTCCTGTAAGCCTAGGAACCCACTGGGGGGGGGGCTCATCCACTCTGGTTTGGCTTCCCACCCCTCCTGCCCCCACGTGGAGCATCTTGGAGCTGAATAATTGGGTTTGTTTTATATTTTCAGCTCTTTGGTGGCTCTGGGTACCAGGTGTGGCAGGAAAGCTTGGCTGCCACACTGACTGCAGGTGTCAGGACCCCGTTGCCAGGTGCTGTCACGTGGGATTTCTGAAGATTTCGGTGTACCCAGACTTTCTGCTCTGTGGAAATGCTGAGTTTATGACATTCATATCACATTCCTGCCTTTGCTTAGATGTTGAGGATGCTCAGTGTTTACACAGTTGGATATGGCAAAACAGAATGGAAACAGATGTTCCAAAGGAGAAAGAGCCTCCCATGGGGAATATCCTGCCCTTCTCTAGGTCCATAGCTCCAGGACAAGAATTTTATCATATAATGATGGAGCAGTTTTTATTCTAGCAAAGAGTTGTGTCAATAAACACCTCTTTGGTGTGGTTTCTGGCAGCTGAGCTTTGATTTGCATGGCCTCTGCAGCTACCTCGGGGATACAGCTCCACATAACACATGGATTTTTGCTGATAAGAATTGAATGTCTCGGTGTGGGCAGAATTGACCCCTTAGTAAATGCTGCTCTAATAAGAGCTGCCTTGCATCAGCCAGGCTGCAGCTCTGGGCAGATAAAGGTGGATTGTTGCTGTTAACCATGAACAGCCCGGAGAGGTGGATGAAGAATTGACCTGGCCAAGCTACCTGGCAAAGGCTGGAAGAGGGGAGAGGGGTCAGAAAGTGTCCATCACGTATAACGCCAGATCCTCCTGCTTCCTGCAGCAGCTGACTGAGGACCAGAGGGTGGCAGGAGGAGAGAGCTTGAAAAATTCCTTATAAACTAAGGATGTGCAGAGACCAAGAATCCCCCTGGGTTTATCTGTTGTTATTTTGAAAAGAAAACAAGTGAAAGTGGTTTTATTATTAAAAGAGCCTGTCTGAGGAAGCCAAAGACCTCCTCAATATCTGCTTGCATTATTAAAGGGAATGAATCATTAAATGCACCGTGAGATGTGATCACAGGTATCAGGATAAATCAGTCCCCCAGAAAAAGAAGCGTCAGCTGAGGGTCTGATTTGCAGCTGCTCCTCAGAGCAATTTCAAGGTGTGGAGGTCAGTGCTGCAGGAGGGCACCTGCTTCCCTGAGCATCAATAACCCCCTGCAGCACTTTGAAGCACACGGATCTCAGGCCACGGGGAAAGCTGCTGTTCTCTGTGCATCCATGGAGGAGCCTGGAGCTGGCTCCGGGAGAAACAGCATCCTCTCTTTGTAATGGTGCTAAAGGGGAAAAAAAAAAAAAACCAAACAAACCAAGCCTCAACTCTGAGCAATAAGAGAATTAGCATGACAGATGGCTTGAAGAAAAAGAAACACTATCTCGGGTTCTGGGATTTGTGCTGACGGAGCCGCAGAAAGGAACTATTGCAATTAGCATTTGTGCGCAGTAATTGAGGAGCATTGAGACTTCCAACCCAATTTGCCACCATTGTCGAGCATTCATTGTTCTTGATTTTTTTCTTTTTTTTTTTTTTTTCAATTTTCCCTTCAGTCTCAAGTCTGGGGGACAGACAAAATGCCACTTTGGGTTTTGCATTCCTGCATCTTCCCGGGAAGGCACATGGAGCTGTGCCGAGCTGCTCTCTGGGCTGCATCCCATCGGCAAAGGTAGCACAGCTTCCCTGGCTACCCGGAGTTGTTCCTGCCTGGTTAAGCAAGTCCATCACAAAGTAAACATTGTGATTCATCAATATGGCCAAAGGCAGCCGAGTCTGGAGCCGTATGGCCGTGTGCAGCTGTCACTGTGCATTGCTGTAATGCAGAGCCAGCCCGGGCTTTCTTGGGAAGGAAATTCCAAGCCCCATCCGATGTACCTGGAGGAGATGCCTCTCAGCACACGTGCTGGAAGCCACGGCCCTGGCACCCATCATCTCCTTCTGTTTGGAACTCAGCCTTGAAATGCCAGTGCTTTTCCTGCTAACAAAGTTTCCAGGCTGTGGCTGCGCCCAAGGCTCCGGCACAGGGATGTGGGAGTGGAGATTGGCCCCAAACTGCAAAAACTCCGCTCCCCACCTGCCAGACGTGCCTACAGAAAAATGGGAATATGCTCTTCCATGAAAGTTATACCCTTCCAGGGACAGAAGGTGGCAGACGAGTTTGCTCGGAGTGCCTGGAGAAGTGGCTGTGATATCACTCGGAAGTTTAAGAACATTTAATTCCTGGGTGCTCGGTGTGACGGTGGCACACACACCCTGTGCCCAGGGCAGCAGCCTCGTGGAGAGCAGTGAGCTCTTGGGATTCCAGGTGCTTGGCCCAGGGTCTGTCACGGCACTGCTGGATAAGCAGCACCTCACCCACAGCTGGGCTAACCTGGGGAACAGGGCTGGGTTTGATAAAGCCTGTGAACTGCACAGAGTGGTTAGGGGTGGAAGATCACCCAGTCCAACCCCCCTGCCCAGGCAGGGTCACCTGGGTGACATGGGAGGGCATCCTGGTGGGTTTGGAACATCTCCAGGCAGAGAGATTGCCTGACCTCCCTGGGCAGCTGTTCCAGTGCTCTGCCACCCTCAATGGAAAGAAGTTCTTCCCCGCATTGAGGTGGAACTTCTTATGTTTTAGTTCATGGCCATTGCTCCTCACCCTGTCCCTGGACACCACTGAAAACAGTCTGGCACCGCCCTCTTGGCACCCACCAGGAATTACTGTTGAAAAACAATATATTGGTTATTTGTTGGCTTTTAGTGTCTAAGCTACAGACACAGCAAAGAACAGGACAAATAGGGACTTAATGAAACCTCTCAATTTATGACATTTTTCTCAGTGTTTGGGGTTTTGTTATGAGGTGTAGCCAGCACCTAATAGACACCTGAGAACAGAGCAATGGAACCAATCCTGACACAGTCCATGCAGGAAACAACACAGGCAGAAGGAAACTGCTGTTTCAGTTTGGTTTTGCAGTGCCCCTGCACAGCAGGTTTTGGCCCCTGTAATTTGTGCTAAAGAGGTGGGAAGTGTGGGACTATAAAAGCCCTGCAGCGAGCACTGAGGCACCTGTGGACGTTGTCCTGCTTTGCTGGATGGAGGAAGGTAAGAGTTCAGGAAAGATCCTCCTCTCTGCTCTGGTATTGCCACTTTCCAACTGAAATTTATCTTGTTCTGAAACCTGATTTTCTCAGGAGCCTCTGCAGGCATCAGCAGAGGTCCCCTGCTATGCCCAGCAGTGCTGAAGAACCTGCTGGGGCTGCACTTTGAGCCTCAGGAGAGGCTTCTTGCCTAGGAAAATAAAAGGACTTAAACTAAGGTATCAGTGCCTGTAAGGTCCAGGTTATCCTGGAGAGTGTCGTAGGCCTGATGGGAGGGGAGAGGGCTTGTTGGTGTTAAGCAAGTTGGCTTGAAAAGTCACATTTTTATGTTCCTGTCCTTTTTTTTTTTTTTGAAGTTCTCCTGAGATGTGTATGTGTATGTATATTTATGTATCTATATCAGGACCAGGAATAGGTAAAGATGATGAGATGTTGCACCCTAAGCAGGGTGGGGATGGGGGTAGGATGGGGAGATAAGATAGAGAAAACAATTATGATCCTGGTGAGGAATGCTTGGATTCAAAAGAAATTACAAATATTAATGAGTTCCTCCAGCTCTCAATCAGAGAATCCTCTAATCAGGTGTAAACTCCTGAGTGGATAAACCACACTGCTAATTCCCAGATCCATCTTCCCCTGCAGCAAAGCTCGTGTTACAGTCGGGATTTCCAGTTTTCACCTAATCATCAGGCTGCAGCTTGAAGCTCATCACCCATTAATAGTGGCTTTAACAAGAAAAGATAGTGAAAGAACTGATGTCCCAGGAAACTAATTCCCCGGCTTCCAAAAGTCTCTTCAGACTTTACATGTGGAGGGAGCTGCTGCTTCACCTCTGCTCTGGGACAGGATTGAATTGTTGGTCAGTCACTGAAAAAATCCTATCTTGGAGTAAATGCAATTTTCAGGAGGGTTTGGCTCCGCTGCCGCTTCCCAGAACAGGGAGTTTCCAGGTGATGGTGGCAAACTTTGGTTGTGCTTTCTCTTCATACCAGAATACATTTGTTTGCTTATCTAAGTCTTTGTCCACATTTGGATGAAAGCCTTGAGCCTCAGGTAGAGCTGGATCCTTTGAGATCTGTGCTGGAGGTTTTTGACCAAAACCCTAATTTCTTGAATGCTTGACCATTAATGACACTCACTGACATTATGAACAAAGCAAGTTAAATAACAAGCCTCCCCTACCCAAATTAGACTAATTATTGGTAGTTCCAAACTGTCAAATGAAAGATAATTTCCTATATTGTACCTTTATAAAATTAGGAGGCCATGCTCCAGCTAGAGACAAACAGAACAGCAGTAGGGGTATATCTTTTACTCTGTTCTCTACTAAAATCCAATTTACAAGGAACACCTTTAGCTGGGAATTGTTTTCAAATGAGATGCATGGGTGCTGGCAAAAAGAGCTGTATTGCATTACTGTTCTCTTACAGATTCAAAACTGTTATGCAACAAAAAATTACCAATTCATGCCCCTTCTTTAATGGACTTTCTAATGTATACTTTAAAAAATAATATTAAAAAAAAAATATGGATGGCAGAGTTTTCTTGCCAAGCTGTCAAGGCTTGCTATCAGGAGCAGCTTCAAAGCCATTTTTCTTTTCATATGCTTGTCTGGTGTGTCTAACTGAGCATGATTACTTTTTCCTAAATGAATAGATAATTTTGCCTTATTTGTAAGTAGAACACCAGGATTTTTTTGTCTGTGACGCTCTTGGGCTGAACCTCAGGATGGGTTGGTGTAATGCATGTTAATTATTTAATGAAATTTGTTTTGTGGTGGTTTTTTTTTTTCCTTCTACCTGAATTTGTTTCCGTGTAATATATTTTTGCCATAGAGCATTCAAACACACTTGAAATATTAATGAGGCAAGTAATGGCCCATTTCAATTGAAGTTTGCCGTAACATGCAAGTAATCCTTCACAGGTCTCTGTTCAATAACAAGGGTGAGGAAAATATCTCATTTTCTCCCCAGCCAAGTTATTCTGGTTGGGTTTTGGTGTGTGACAGTCTTTGGCTATGCAGGGGCTGAACTCATGACAACTGCAGGGGAAAGGGCTCTTGCTGGTGTGTGACTTACAGATGCAAAATGACTTTTCAGGCCACACACACACTTTTGGCCAAATTTCCAATGCCCTCAATAAATAGGTTACTTGCTAGAAAAAACCCAGACTGACTCTTAAGATGGTAAAATACTTTCGTGGCCATAAGTGACTTCTAGTCTAAAGTTTGAGGGTTTTCCACTCCAGCTTGGGCAGGTCTCTGAGCTTTTCCCAGGGCCAGCAGGGAGTGGGGTTTGGATGGAAGATGAGGCTTTGACTTGACATGCCCAGCTCCCCATCTCACCGTGCATTGCCCAGTCCAGCTGCTGCCAGCTTGGCATTGTTAGCAGAAGGTCCCTGAGATGCTGTTGCCTTTGGAGAACTTGCCTGAAGGGTCAACCTGGAAAAAAGGGATCACAAAAGCTGCCTGTGGAGCTCAGCATCACTGGTGGGATGGCTCCTCGCTGCAGTGGCCAGCTCAGAAATGAGGGCAAGTGCCTGAAAGGAGGATGGAAGCGCTACAAAAGAGCTCAGTCTCCTGGTTTTACAAGCGGTTGTGGCAGAACCTTTGCTAATGTCACGACTTCCCTGGAGTCTCAAACCTCTCAAAGCTGCCTTCCAGGAAATGCGGCCTCCTTTGTGACCCCAGAGGAGAAAAGAGGTTTTGAAGATGTTAAGAGGCTCAGCAGCTTCAGAGTGAATCTGTGAGAGCTTTGCATCACCTACAAACCCATTTTCCTTAGATCGCTGGCTTCTTTCAGGACTGTCAGGCTGTTTTGTGCTTCAGCTTTATTCAGACCTTGCAATGAGAGATCCCTGTGTCTGGGTGTGTTGCTGGGAAGATAGAGCAAAAGCTGTTTTGGGTGGGCTGGAAATGTTCATTCAAGTCCTTTTGTGCTGCCCTGCCCATGGGTTTGGTCTGGAATGGGGTCCTGTGAGGGGTGTCCCAGCCAGCACTGGGTTATCCACTGGCACTATGGATTGAGAAATAAATAATGTTGACTTCAGGCTGCAGAATAGGATGTCAAAAGCATGAGCTGTTTGGGGCAAATTGATTGAATATTATTGACATAATTCTAAGTGTTGAATTATATATCAAGCCAGAGTCCTTCTGCATTTTGTGCCAGTTTAGGGAAGGCAGCAACTTCTCCAGGGTCAAGGTGTGTGGCTGGGGGAGCACTGCTCTTCTCCCTTCCCCGCTCTCCGTGTGTGGAGATGCAAAGCAAAAGGGAAGAAAAGTAAGATGTGGATATTCCTGCTCCATCCGGGGAAATTGGCTCTGAAAGTAAACAGCTACCCCAGGGAGGCAGGATTACCTCCAAATCCTGGGAACGTAAATCACTCTGCAGCGAGTGCTTATCTGTAAGCCCTGATGGGGAGAGCCAGGCACCTCTTCCAACTCCCAGCTCCACTGCTGGATTTGCAGTGAAAACTTGAGCCTTGAAGGTACTTGGAGAGGCACATTTATGGGAAAAGCCCCAGAGCTGAGGGTTCTGCAGGAGGAAAACCTGCAGACCCCCTGGAACTCTTGGAAAGCTTCTATTCTTGCACCAGAGATCAGCAGCCGCCCTTTCCTCTTCCCAGAGCCACCAGTCTCTGGGCCGAGTGAGCTGCCATATTTCCCACTTCTCCTCTCCTTTTTCTTTTCCATTTGTCAGTGCTGGCTGACTGTTATGGAAATTACCATGGCCCTGTTACATGGTACATGCATCACTGCCTTTGCAGAATTACTACAGGGATGAGCTGGCGAGTCACTAGTGTGTTTGAGCTGGTAGTTTGGCTGCAGAATTGTTATTTCTTAAGCTGCCATATAAGAGGGGCTCTACATGTACTCATGGCAGAGATGCAAACACTCCATCTTTCTCAGAATACCCTACACATGGACCTGGTTAAGGGATGTTTCTATATTCTGAATAAAGCCAGCTTTGTCTTTCTCACGCTGGTGGGCATGAGGCTGATTCTGGTCCCATTTACACTGCTGTCAACTGGAAGTAACCCCTCTGAAGCCAGAATATAAAGCGAAGCTCCTTGCCACGTTTACATATTCTACTCCTTACAGCATAATTTGTCCTAGTTTTTTAAGTACTGAATGCCTTCATAGGAATTTCATTACCGAGCACAAGTTTTGTCGAGAGCATTCTGCTAGTTTTGCTGGAGGTTGCTAAGCATAGTCTATTTTTTTTTTCCTGAATCCTTTGTACTGGTAATTATATTTGCTCATGCCACACAAAAATTAAAATACAGCACGTAAGAAAGTGCCGCTTTCTCATGTGTTCCTGGGGAAAAAAGGTTGTTCTCCTAAAGGAAAAACTTTCTGTACCAGGAAAACTATCTCCAGTGACTCCTAGGGATGAAAATGTGGACGATCTGAGGGTGATTTGGAGGATCTCAGCCTTCTTACCCAATGGCACAGCAGTCAGTGCTGATAATTGATTTCAATCCATCTGCAAGATGAACACCTGCTGTGCAATATGGCTCTGTAGGATTAGTCTCCCTGCATAGCAGGACTAAAATCTCCATTGTTGACCACAAGATTGGGTGCATATTTGCTAAAATCTGAACCACATCCTACTGTGAAGCTAAGGGCTCTGTTGCAATATGTTTTAAATACATTGCCTTGACAGTTCTGCGTTTCTGTGGATTTTAATGGGCTTCTTTCTTTCTAAGGAAATTTAATTCCATTACTAAATAATGCATTTGGCCTCCAACCTGACTTGTGCTAATTACTCGCGTGCTGAACGGGCTTTAAATCTTGTTTGGAAGCACTATAGGGTTTATTGTCTTATTAAAAGCACCTAATGTGAGCCGTTCTTTTTGAGATTGCAATTGGTCTCTAATGAAACCAAACAGATAATGCAATAATTTTTCACTAAACTAATTATCAGAGCGGAAGATGCTAATGTGTTCCGCCAACTGTGGCTCGTGTCTCCTCGGTGAACATGCAGCCTGGTCACGGCTGTTCAGCGAGACTTCGCATCTCTGGAAGCAGAAAAAGGAGGCTGAATGAAGCTCACCCTGTGCTCTTTTGCAGCCATCTGAATGCGCTCAAGCTGTACCACCCCTGCCTGCGCTTCGTGTTAATCAAATTCTTCCACAGGCGGCTTGCAGGGATTTCGCTCACGTGGATTCCTGGGGGTATTGGATTTCTGCTTGCAAGGGTCCCAAGTACCCGATCCTCAAAAATTACATTTCTTCAGTTGTGGTGGAAATGGAGGTACCCAAAGTCAATGGGCACTTGAAAACATCCATGCAATGTTTCTTCAGAAATTGAAATAGGTCTCTGCGCACAAATGTGTGATCCTGACCACACGTGTGCGGGGGGTGGCTGACCTGTATTACTGGGAATTACTTCTCATTTTCAGTGAATTGCTCTGTGCAGCAAGGGTGGGCTTTAAAAAGTGACTAAGCAAATTAAGAGGCAGCAGAAAACCTGGCCCTAGATGTGGAAAGCCTGCAGAAAGCCCTGAGTGCTGAGCAAAATGTCCTTTTCTTGGAAGAAGAAAAAAACTGAGAGCAAAAGAGGAGAAGTGGAGTTTCACCTTGAGCAAATGCCACGTGTGCTTCTCTGGCTCTCCTACAGGCTACACTGAAAAACACAACTGCAGCTTTGGTAAGGACTGGGATTTGCCTGTCTGATTGCTGTTACTCCTCAAAACAAATAAACAAAACACAATTATCTCTGAATGTTACCCAGGCTAATGTGTAGAACTGGCACTGGGGAGTAAGGAGAGTAGAGGACACCAGGCTAAAGTCATTAATTGGTAATGGAGTGTGTATATTTGTCAACAAGATGCTCAGCTTGGAGAGCTGAACAGAAAGAAAACGAGCTGCAGAAAAACAAACGCATACCAAGCCTTGTCAGTGATATTTATTTAACAGCCTGTCACAAGCAGAAAATGTGGATCAAAGGTAGGAAAGGCAAAGAAGGAGCAGTTTGAGTCCAAGGCATCTGTTCTGCATTGCATCAGGGTTCACTTCTGGATCAGGGTACGTTCTGCCACATCGTGTTACATCAAGCGAGTTGTGAAATGATGGAGCCTAATGCAGAGTGAGTGTTGGGAATGGGAAGAAAAACAACAACCCGTTGTTTTCTTATTCATTACTCGCCATGGGTTTGGGGGTTATCCAGGAACAGAGATGCTGTTTTAAGTGAGGCGGAGAGTTAAGATTGCCAGGCTGTGCTCGGTGAGACAGCACTGCAAATTGCTTATGGGATTTGATGTTGTCCTATCCTGCCTCCAGAACAAATCACGCTGGTAGGGGGTTTGGGTTTTCCTTTTTGAATCGTTGGGAAAACCTTAACAGAAGAGCCCTTCACTCTAAATTAAGGAAAAAAAAAGAAAAAAAAAGTAATTCTTTCTTTCTTTTTCTTCTTAGTCTCAGATTCTTTTACTGAGCTGCACCTTCCCCTCACCCTGCTGCTAAGGTTGGTCCTACCCCTCAGTGAAAGCACAGGGTAAGGTTCACTGATTTGTTTGGTGCTGAGGGTTGTGGCATAGCACTTCTCCGCTGGGAATGCTGCTGGAGAGATGCACATTTCCCCTCTGGCCACCTAAGCAGAGGTGACTGCTGGCCCCAAAGGACCAGCAGAGGTAACTGCCCTCGGATGTGTTTTTGGCCAAGCAATGTGAACATGAAGTTTGACTGGGTGAGAGATGGAAAGAGGTGGTGGTGGGAACAACTGAGGGTGCAGAGAGAAAACGCCAGTTGAAAAATAAGCATTGTTCAGCTATCAACAGAATGAACTTGAAATTCAACTCGTATTTTTCATGTCTTCGCATAAGAAAATAATCTGGGAAGGGAATTGCTTTAAAGTATTGGAGTTTCTTTCAAAAGCTTTAGTGGCAAATGCTCCTCTTCCTTTCTAACCACCCCCAGTGCTGAGGAGAGGAATGATCAGCGAGAGAAATTGCTGCAAATAATGGAAGCAACCGGTTTATGCTGTTTCTTATTGTACTCTGACAAACAAAAACACTGTGTACTGAGCAGCTTCTGAGTGTTGCTCCTTAGGTTGAGCCCGTGTGCCTGCACTGAGGATGACTGTGCAGGTCTGTGCCTGGCAGCAGAGAGCTGCCTTGGTGACTTTCCACTTCCCTTTGCAGTGCTGATGGAAGCAGTGGCCACCTCGGCGGCGGGAGCCGCGGTTATTAATCACGTCCCCAGCTGCACAACGTGCACCTCCCGGCCCTGCTCGGGTGCAGGAAGTGTCGCCTGCGGGATTAATGGGTATTGATGAACTTGCTTAGCAACCACATCCCAACTGGCAGCGATCCCTGGGGATGCACAGCCTCCCGGTGCTCGGACAGAAAGACCGACCCTGTGGCACAGCAGTGCTGGGGTGCAAGAGGTAAACGAGGGCGGGCCTGTGCCAGTGCTGTGGTTTAGGTTTGAACCCTGTTTAGGCTCAGGCTGGTGGCTCCAATATCCAGCTGTTGGCTAATCAGAGCCAACATCTCTGGTGTCAGAAGTGTTCCTCCTGTTTCATTAAACTGATGGCTTTGGATTGGAGTTGCAGCAGTAGCATGATCCACGTGCTGAGAGTGCCCCTGGAGACTCAGGCTGGGGATAATCACATCCCTTTTATACTGCTAATAATTAACTATTAAAACAATTTACTAATGGATGTAGTGGCTTCCTTAAATGATGAATTGATATGATTTAACACAGCTATGAGATATGGGCTTGATGCAAGTATTACTGAGTGCAAATCCAGCCTGCATTATAGCCTGTTGAGGTCAGAATCTATTAGCCATAATTCCTCTTAGCCTAAGTTGCCTTCATCTATGGAATAAGTTTTTCCTACAGAAATTATTCTAAAACCTTCAAACCCAGAGCTGAATGTCCTCTGCCATATATGTGGCAATGTATGGTGTCATTCACTATGTGGAGGAGAAGGGTGTTTATATAAACTCCAGCCAAAACTGTAGTAGTATTATCAGACACGGTAAGTTTATTGGATTCTTTTCCTTAAAAATGTGTGAACCTTGTGTGCCTGAATAGATGAAATTACATTTTCTGGCATGAACTGAATGGGTCCAATCAGAGTTATGGCTGTTGAACGGGTGTAACATCTATTAATTGAATATGGAAGCTGGTTATACCTGATTCTTTACTTTGAGAGGTTTCCAGTATTTACACAACATAACTGTCACAGGAAGTTTAATTAGATATCTGAGATCTCCCAGATCTTGTCAAATTAATTTCTGAACTCTTGACATTTCTGTGACAATACTGTCCTAATTCTTCTTGTAGCATTTTCTTAAGACGACTCCAATAACTAACAGTCGTGTCTGACAAAATAAAGATAAGCTGTTATTTCTCTGGAAGAGATGACAGTTCCATTTTTCAAAAGCAGAGGAAAGGTTGCTCGCAGTTTTACTTCCTGCAGCAGCAAAATTTTCAGGTGTGGGACTGGCAAAACAAAGAGTTACTTGCTGTAGGTAAAGGGTTTTTCTTTGCATCTCACCATTGCGCTTGGATGGAAAGGTCAGGTGTGTCAGAGATGGTTAAGGCTTTGAAGAAGACAGATGTGTGTATGCAGAAAGAACATAAAGGGGATTGGAATAGCTTAAAGGAATAAGCAGAATTGGAAAGATCTGGGCTTTAAACTTCATTCTGCTATTGAAGTCATTGTTAGTGCTCTCCCCTACCGAGGAAAAAATGTCTCAGGGGGGAGGGAAAAAGGGCAGAAAAAAATGAAATATTAAATACATTTTTCTGGCTATCCCAGCTGCTGGAATTGCAACAGTGCAAATTACTCCAAGCTTTTAGCAACAGAGTAGAATCCACCTGACCTTTATTTCCTCTCCAACTTTGTTTTGTCTTCAGCCCTGGGTTGGGATTATGGGGACAAGTGCTGGCTGTGCTACAGAAGTGGGGGGGGGAGAAAGGTACCCTGCAGGCTCCAAACCCAGAGAAGGCAGGAGAGTGTGTGTGTGCAGCCTGGACCTGGCTGTTCCCTTATTCTCAGCTGGGCAGATTTCTATACAATTACTGAGCTGCTTTTGCTTGGATTTCAGCAACCAAAACCTCCTGCCCATCCGAAGGGAGAGGGAACCCCTGCAGTCCCCACAGCCTGTGACAACTGGGATGGTCCTGCTGGGTGGCAAAAGCCTGTGCATCCCCAGCCCCCTGTGTGAGGGGTTTTCATCTTTAAAATACCACATTTAAAATCTCACCTGGAGAGGGTGGCGTTGGAGCACTTGCTCTGCCCATTCCCAAACCCACGAGGTCCGTGTGGTATTTACTCCACTTCCAGACCCTCTGATAAGATGAGCCTTGCCCAGTGTTTTCCAGCCTCTCACGGCACCGGGGCTGCCACCCAGGGAACCACCTCCACCTCCACGAGCCTGCAAAGAACTGTAAATAGACAGGAAGAAACCCCCCAACACGTAATTAGTTTATTGCAAACGGGGAATGGCTTCTGGCACTTTCCTTGGCTGCAGCCTGGGGTGTCTGTGGGTGTCTCGCACCAGCCAATACCCATTAAATAATCCTTCCCGCCCATGCTGCCCCCTTTGGTTTGTCTGCCTCCATGATGTTCCATCAGGGACTGATTTTGGAGATTGAAAAGCTTCTGCATCTTCTCATTACCCCTGCAATGTCCCCTCTGAGAGGGGATTTGAATTCCTGGCCCGTCACATGTAATCTTCGCCGTGCTGTATTTGCCACTTCTATTTATTTTCCGTTTTAACGCTTGTAGGACTGGAATGGTCCCTTTTATAGAGGCATTACAGTTATGGGGGAAAAGTCAACATCTGCCAGCTCTTGCAGTAGAGATGCTGTGGGGTTGTTTTCTTTGTGGTTTGTTTTTTTTTTTTTTAACTTGCTACCTAGAAACCATTTTGTTAATAGAGATCTTACTGGAATGCTTTCCTGTGAAAAAATGTGAAAAAATCCAGTAAAAAGGTAAAAGTGTTTTTGCCAGAATCCTTCTCCTAAATAATGCAAAAAAAAAAAAGGCGGGGGGGGAAACACCTGAGTTGGGATTAAGGTGGGGACTATGGGGAATAAAAGGGACACGAGGGAGGATAGGGTGGGGAAGGATCAGGTGTTCATAATTTGAATTTCCAAGCTCCATGTAAGCAAGTGTTCAGATTTCAAGAAAAGCGGCCGCTTTTGGCCAAAAAAACCTCAAATCTCAGTTGAAGGCATGATTTTCTTTTTAAAAATACAGAATTAAACAGGACAGTTTTAATGAGTTTAATCACGAAGTCTGACAGTAGATGTTGACCGTGTAATGGGTGTCTGCTATGAGAAGAGAGATTATTTACAACCAGAATCGCTGCTGTTATTTCTCATCCTACTAAGTAAATTGTAGTAGAATTACTCACATGATGCCATTGTCGTGTGGAGCTCCGTGGAAAACTAATTCCTTTCAGCTCTTTGAAACCTCATCCTCATTCTTTAACAGTTTCCTCATAGATTTAAAAAAAAAAAAGAAAAAAAAAAATCTGGCTGCATCAACATACGTGTGATGAACCTAAAAGACTTCCTGGAGATTCATCTACTGAATTTCCTACGCATGTGCTTAATGAATACACCACAAAATAGCACATTACTTATTTGTTAATTGAATTGAATAATTATTCAATTGAGTCTTGTATGAGCGGACGATTTTTTTTTTTCTCCATTAGCAGAGCTAAAAGCACATGGAAAAGCTGTAGGTGTGTTCCAGGCCTTCTTTGCATAGATCACTCAAAAAATAGTGTCTTTTTAATAGCAGTGGCAGTAACCATCTAATAACCTGAATTAGGAAGGCTCTAGCAATTGGCAAGCGTTCTCTATTTCCCCGTGTTAAATATTTTGTCAAGGCTTTTCACAGCTCTGGCTGCTGCAATTTCTTGTCTTTCTCCAAAAGCCATTTTTCTTTTGAGCTGGTTTTTTTTTTATTACTATTTTTCTTTTCTCCTTGATGAGACTTGTGCTCTCAGGCAAAAAAAACAACAAACCAAACCTGTTTTCTGAATGCTCCTCCGCAGCTCTCTAGAGCAGCGTTGTACTCAGTGCCATCAGCTCTGGAGGGCACAGCCTGGCATTGCCCTTCCCGTGCCCAGGATGGGGAAATCAAAGCAGGAGCTCAGGGGCTGGAAACACGTGGGTTTGGCCACCCACCACAGGGATGGGGCTCTGCTGCTCCTCAGGCAGTCAGAGCTACTCTTGCATTTCCAGCCGCTGATAAGTTGCCGGCCCCTGGGATAAGGGAAGCGTTGGGCTGGGCTCTTCCCAGCCTTGGCACGCCCCCATCCATCAGGGCAGGAATGCTGGTGGCACCAGTGCTGCCACCTCAGCCTGAGGACCCCTGAAGGGCTGTGGAGTCCCACTAGACTATCCAGAATCTTCTAATCTCTTCCATGTTCTTCTAATTGCTCTTGTGAGAAGAGTTTCTGGGTGGGGAACAGAGAAGGTTGTGTTGGTTTGTGGTCTTATTCCTTCAAGGTGTTCCTGAATTGTTTTCTTTTCAGCAATTTTAAGTACAAGAGGTTTGAGGTTTTTCTTTGGTGCTGCTTTTGATTTGGTTCATTTATTAGCAATAGATTGGCTGCTGAAACAAAAGCCCTCTTAGAGTATTTTCTGCATTTACAGTTTCTTCCTAAATGTAAAGAGCTCTACAATTAGAGCTCTTTCCCTCCCCCAAAAAATCCATACCACCATGGGAGAAGAATTTAAACACAACCTACAGTTGTTACCAGCTGGATGGACTTAATCTCTGTGTTAAGTATAGAATCTTCAGCTTAAGCTGTCCTAAATTTAAACCATTTTATACATGGCATTGGTGGAATGTAAAGAGTTACTGGTCCTACAGCTTTTCCTCCAGAGCTCTGTTTTACATCAGGGTCACCACTGGGTCTCTTTGGAAAAAGAAGGGGAGGAGAGGAAACCCCTGGGACTTTTTGCTGATTAAAGACACTGTCTTTGTCCCCGAGAGTTTGTGGCTCAGCCATGGAGTAGGTGTTTGCTGAAGGAGTGAGTGAGCTGTGACCTGGCAGTGTGTGAGCAGACAGGCGGAATTTGAGGTGTGAAGAGAGATAAAAATCAATAAATACACCATTTACCATTTACTCAGCCCCAACAAAATACTTCATGGAGACACTGGTGTAGCTTTAAAAAGTGAGAGCCCAAATTACGGTTCCAGTGCAATGTGGACGGCAAGGCTTCATGGAATTCTGCTGGATGCATTTACAGCTCATTAAAACACCGTGCCAGGGTGTTTTGTTATAATTGCCACAGCTTCTCTTCTTCTCGCTGCTACTGTCACATAATAGTCTGTGGAAAGGGGTTTTTGCCTCTCCCTGTACAGTTGCTAAATGAGGAAGAGGTGAGTGGACTCTTCCAGCATTTATTCTACCTCAATTAGCTTCTGAACGTGGGACTGGGTTTAAAGTTCTGCTCTTCTTCTTGGCAAAACTCCCTCTTTGATTTCCCTGTTTCTCACCTACTGCCTCCCCTCACTTGCTGATTTCTCCGTCCGGAAAAATAATTGCATTGAAAGTGGAGAAGAGCAGTGGAATGAGAAATCCTTGTCAGGCACAGGCTTAAAGCCTTTCTGTTTAGATCATCTCGGTCCAGTTCGGAGTCTCCCAGTAAAGCTCTGATTACCTGGTTCAACATCCATCTCCCAGGTGTGATTCTGTGGAAAAACAGCTCTCCAGACATGTAAGTGTTACAAACATCTAATCAGGCCCATGTTTTTGATAACCTGTGCTCAGCACCAGAGACTGCAGTTCCAGCTGATCCTAGAGGATTTCCTGGTCTCTTGTGTGTGGAAGTAAAAGAACCAGAGCACAGGGAAGATCAGATAAACCTAGTTTGGGCTGCTTGTTCTATCCCTGACCTCTCAGAAGTAATGACTAGCTATGATTTCACCTTTCTAATTCCATTTTTTAGTAGACTGAATGTTTATAAAACTTTCTGAAGGGAGCTGCTGGGGTGTGCTCCTGAAAGACCATCTCTCTGGTGAATAATCAGCTGAAATTCTAATGAGAAAATCCTTTCACTGGGCAACAGCCTTCCCACTCCAATGCTGCATTATCAGCTCCAAATTATTCAGACAGATCTGAGGAATTTACTTTAGGCAGCTTAGGAGATAAATTCAGTGCAGCAAGTTATCGTGATTGATTTAAGTATTTAAGACTTATCCTAAAAACCTCTTTCACTCAATCCACCTCCTGACACGCTCCCACTGAAGCCCTTTTTTCAGGTTAAAATGCAGCCAGCAATTTCCCTCTCGCTAGCCAGGGGTAATTCCCCTCCACCCTCTGGGTGTGTGGGAGTGCAGTGGTTCAGAGGCAATAAGCACCCGACAGATTGCCTCATTTTACACTTCATGTGACTTCTGCTACGGCGTCTTCCCCCTTCGGTCTGAGGAGGAACATTTGTTTGAAAGAGGATTTATATGTTTATTTTCGAAAGGGCGTTAAAGAGACTAATGTTGCTCTGTTTGTGGAGTCCTGGCAGGGATCAGCAGGATGTGCACACACAGAGCACGTGTGGGCTCGGGGAGAGCCCTTGGAAACACAATCCATCTCCGTGACATCCCGCTCCCTCTTCCATCTCTCAGTCTGTCCGAAGTTAATGTTCATTTGTGTGGAGCAGCTCTGTGTGTGGTGGTACAGCACAAACAGCCTGTTGCTGGGCTTGTGCAGGTGCAGAATTATTTCTTAGAGCTGACTGATAATGGAATGAGAAAATCTCACAAGCGTTTTTTTTTCCCCCTTTCTCCACCCCCCTCCTCATTGTACTGTATCCCCAAGGAGAATTTGTGTTTCCCTCTGGATGCTGCCCTGAGAACGAGCACGGCTCGTTCCAGCAGTGCCTTGTCTGGATGAACCCTCACTCAGCACATCTGTTTCTCCGGTGTCAAAAAGGATAATGAGTTTTTTCACTGCACTTCTAGCAGGTTCCTTGGGCTAGAAACTTCCATAGTGTCTCATCAGGACACTGCCTCTCTAAATCCTTTGAAATATGATGCAAAATCAAGGCTCCTATTAACCCCCTGTTCTTTCTCCCCTTCCCTTTTTACCACTTCAAACTCAGGAGTAACCCCTGCTCATGGATTGAACTCATATTCCAGGTAATCATTAATGTGGCATTTGCCACTGCAGTGAACTTCCCAGTTCTTAAGACATGGAGAAGAAGTAGGACTTGAGAGATGGAATGGCATGGCAGGTAACAGGCACAGTGAACTTTAGATCTGTGGGATGTGTGTAATATTAGTTCATTCTATAGCTGGATGTGAATGCTATTGATATTTAATATCTTACCAGGAGGGCTGAGTGTTTGAAGGACAAGCATTCATAATTTGCTTTGACATTTGACATGATCAAGCAAGTAAAGGAATAATATTCCGTTTCTCCATTGTCAAAAAGATAATGAGTTTCATAACTATTGGTATTATGGGAAAAATACAGCCTGTGTAGTGTAAAATATGTGAGAGCTGCTCCATATTCTTCTAAAAATTGTGTGTATCGTGTTCCTTTGTTGGCCCTATTCAAACACAGCATGCCCATCCTTTTTAATTTTCTGGTTTGCTGTGCAAGTCTCTAACAAAAAAAAAACCACAACTTTTTTTTAATGAAAAAAGTTTTCTTGAGATTATTTATAGAAAGAGCAGTGCTGTCATCGAGTCTGTCTCATCACATCATTCTTGGGTATCAATTCCTAGCCTCAGATGACAAACCATAGCAGCTACTTTTCCAATAGCAGCATCTGGCTTCCTGGCAAATGCGAAATGCAGTTATCTGGAAAGCTTCAGAGTTGCTTCTGAGCACATTTTATTTATTAGAAAGCAGTTGTGTTGCTTTGCTTCCCATGACTAAGCCAAGGAATATTTAATATATTAAAAGGAATAATAGAATCGAGGCCAAGCTGTTGTCCCTCAAGTGGCAAGGCACGACAAAATTTTTCCTTTAGGATGACCGTTTGTTCAGCTCTGAAGGACAACCTGAAACTCTTCACCCTCCCTCCAGATGATCTTTTAAACCACTAAAAAAGAAATTCAGCCTTTTAACGCCTTAGACAAGATTCAAGTTCACCCTTTTCCAGACTCCACACTCTGAAACGTGGGTGGAGACTTCTCTGCCAGCCTTGCTGGAGGAGGGAGACCCTCCACACAGAGTGGGCTCCTCAGAGGTGGAAGACATGATGTCCATGCAATGTATGATGAATGATAATGGGAAAGAATAAGTGGGTCTGTGAGTCAGGCACTGTACTAGCCCACAGAAAGAAGAGAGTTCAGCTTTGTTTTGCCACCGAATTTTTGAGCTTGGCAAGTCGTTTGGATCCGGCTCTGCAAAGGTCTCCTGAGGTAGTTCAGCAGGTATCACGATAATCTACAAAATCTGATGCAAAGTACATGAAAATGTAGTTCCAGGAACAATTTTAGTAGTACTGCTTCTTCTTAAACATACCTGTGACGTAACTGACACCTTCTGCCATGCTCAGAGTTCTTGAAAGGTACTTTGCATCAGAGATGTGAAGCTCTGCTGCTGATCCGGTGAGTAGAATCGAGTCCCACCACTGCCCTGTGGACAAAAGGAGATTATCCAACCACTGTACAAAATTCATGAAACACTTCTCCAGTTTTCCATATGTAGCATAATCTGAAGGAAGTCATTAAGGATTTTTTTCCTTGATATCAGCATCGAATTTGATAGGAAAGACACCAAGACCTATAGGAGATGACAATCATCAGTGATATAGATGTCCTTCTAGCTTAAGGACATTCCTAGATGCTGAAATTCCTTCTCACGTGCATGTAGCTAAAAGCTGAGAAAGAACAAGGGAGGATGAAATATCTGTTGTGGGCTTTGGTGATGGTTAGACTATATCTACATCAAAAGCTCTATTTAATTAAGTGCTTATTTTCATTCTGAAAAAGAACTCTCTCGAGTTCTTCCCGAGCAATTTCAAAAAGTTTCTTTTAGTGAAATTCTAGTGTTATTTTTCTAGATGATAGATTTAAGAAAAAAAAATTAAAAACCCTAATCTGTTCAAGTCAATGTGTTTGACACTTAGCAGCAGTAATGTTCAATGGTAACATCTTGCAGTTTTCTTCTGATACCGGTGGTGTCTCTGGGGCAAGATTTTATTAGTGACAGCTCTCACTGAATTCAGCGAAAGCCAAAGTTTCGTCTCCAAAGTAACTGTTTTTCAGTTCAGAAATAAAATGATCAGGCACAAGATTTCATTTAAAGCTTCGAACATCAACGTCAAGGAATCAAAACAATTCTGTTACAAGTTTTCTGTTTCTCCAGGGTAAGAATTATTTCTGGGTTTGGACTCTTGTCCTTGCACAGCGTCGTGCCAAATCACGGGGAGACGCTGTGGGGCTTTCTCTTCTCATTGTCCTGAGCTTCTGTCCCTGGTCTGAGCTCGGAACAATTGGGCCTTAATTCTGATTGAGGATGGAGGAGGCTACTGCAGTGCAAAACACCCTGCCAAGGCTGCTCTGCTGCTACGTTCAATGGCAGTATTATGAGGCTGTATCAGAAGCAAAGCCTGCAAATCAAAGGTTACATGGTGGGCAACCTTTACTACATCCAGAGGGTCAGACAGATTTCGTGTTTAAGAAAAGACTACACGCTTTTTTGCTGTTGAAGGGCGTAAGCACTTTTGCCTTCCTTCCGCCACGGATGGAGATTATTCAATGGTTGGATTTAATGAATTCAAAATCCTTAGAAAATCACTAGAGCCAGACATCAATGTAAAATACTCCACCAGCTTTCAGTAGTGGAATATAATATTAGCTCTCCCACAATCTACTTCATGCATTTCAAAAGAATAGAGAACATTTTTAAACTAAAGAAGATAGCTTGGGCAGAAAATGATTGCCTGCCTCGGATGCTGCTCTGTAACCCTTCAGGAGCCTGCGTTATTTCTCTCGGGGCAGTAGAAACAGAAACAGATGTCTTCTTTGCAAAAATGGGAGGGGAAGGAAGAGGATATTTTATTAATAAATTCTGTGAATGTGCTGTTACCTTGCACAGTCAATAGGAGCGTTGCTGCGGGGCTGGTGGCTCTGAGCCCACGGAAACCCTGGTGGTGTGTGTCCCCTTTCTGCTGGTGGAGGCTGCTGAGAAGCCACCAGACCAACCACCATTTGTCTTGTCTCTTGTGGCGCATCTGGACTGGGAGCACTGGAGGAGGACAGTTCTGTGCCATGTGGGATCCCTGCCCTGGTTAAAGCCCACCCAGCCCTTCCCCTCCCTCTGCTCCTCGCTGTGGAGAGGCAGCCATAAGCATCTCTCCCAGGCAATACAGTAATACAAATAAATAATATTAATTAAGGCTCGATAGGTTTAAAAAGCTATGGAAATAGCTTCTCTCCTGCTGTTTCAGTATCTCATTTTCCCACTCTGTCCAAACCCCTGAAGCCCAGAGGTACAAACATATATTTTAAATGAGAAGTTTGTTGAACCTCATTAAACTTAAATGCTCAATCCAGGTTTTTTGAACGAGGCCTCACTCTGCCTTTAAGTTTACCTGATTTCATTCTTCCATCCCTAATGGAGACATTCATTTAGAAGGTGATTTTTGCAAAGGCACTGATAGACCTACGAACTAAAACTGAAAAGAAAAGCATAATTTACATGCTTAAGCCAAGCATCTAACTTGGGAGCTCTTCTGTGCTTATAGGCTTCATGTCTGAGCAGTTTGCTGAGGCCTCTGCGAAATAAAAGACCAGCTTTTCATTTGTATTTGCTTTTTTGCTTTCCCAGTTTTTCTGAAAAAGGACGAGCAGCTGAAAAGCTTCCCCGCGTTGGTATGCTGAGCAGTGGAGTCACACAAGCACCTGCAGCCATCCACGCACTGCTCCAAGAGCGCTGTATTTCTCGAGGTTTGTAGCTCTTGTCCTCCCACTCCCTAATTCATATACATAAAACTGGTGTGCTGCCACGTTCCCTCCACACAAATGCATTAGCTGATCAGGAAGCCTTCCCATTCATCTGGCTTGTCAGTTGGATGAGGTGGAGGCAGGACCGACTTGTCAGCTCGCAGTGATGAGAGTGAGGGGTGGAAGACAGGATAGCGCGACAAAAATGGTGTCGATATTTCTCCCCTTGGTTTTCCAAAGGAAAATATTTTCAGGTGCTGGATTCTCTCCATCCCCTTCCAAAAAGGAGAGAACCAGCAACCCAAATACTTGCCTACAACCTCCTTGCGTAACTAATCGCAGAGTGAGGCTGCAGGAGGAAATCATGGCTAACCCCCTTCACTGGCTCTGCTGTAGCTCCCCAGCAATGTGGGCATCTTCTTGGAATTGCGACACCTCATCCCCACCGCGCTTGGCACCGTTTCCACGGTGATTTCCAGGGCAGCCCATGCAACAGAAGTGGTGTGGAACCCACCCGAGAGCAAGAAGTGAGGGTGTAGAGCTTTGCACCCCTTGAGTGGGCAACACCTTCCTGCTCTGCAGAGAGATCCTGGCTGGGCTCTGGCATGTTGCAGGTTGAGAGCCAAACTCGCCCAACACACACCTTCATCCTCTCTGAATTTATGAAATTCACAGAATGCTTTGGGTTGAAAGGGTCCTTAAAGACCATCTCATTCCACCCCCTGCCATGGGCAGGGACACCTTCCACTAGCCCAGGTTGCTCCAAGCCCCATCCAGCCTGGCCTTGAGCACGTCCAGGGATGGAACACTTCAGACGTGTCCCGGCGCTCCGAGCCCGCCCAGCCCAAAGGACCAGAGTGATGCTCGGGTTGCGGACCGGGCGCTGCGGGTCGGGGCCGGGGGCCGGGCTATCCCCGGCAGCACGTCGGGGGTGTCGGGAGGGTCTGTCCCCGCGGTGCCCGCGGCCGGGCCGCCCCTCCCTCCCTCGCTCGCTGCCTCTCCCCGCGGCCGGGGCGGTGCGCGGGGGCGCGGCTGGCGGCGGAGCCCG
>VXAY01006162.1:406361-434502 GCA_013399855.1 Oxyruncus cristatus
CCGGGCGGTGTCGTGCGGCCCCCCGCGCCCGTGCGGGGACTATGAAGCACCATGGTGTGGTGTGACCGTGGCGTCCAGATGCTGCTGACCACGGTGGGCGCCTTCGCCGCCTTCAGCCTCATGGCCATCGCCATCGGCACCGACTACTGGCTCTACTCCAGCGCCCACATCTGCAACGGCACCAACATCACGACGGACGAGGCGCAGGGGCCGCCGCGGAAGGCGCGGGGCGATCTCACGCACTCGGGGCTCTGGAGGATCTGCTGCCTCGAAGGTACCGCGGCCGCGCGGGGAGGGGGGAGCAACTTCCCGGGGGGATCCGGCTGCGCTCCTGGAGCCGCCGGGCAGAGCCCAGCCCGAGTCCGAGCCCGAGCCGGAGCCGCCGGGCTGAGCCCGAACCGGAGCCGGGGCCGGAGCCGCGCCGGTGCCTCGGACACGGCCGAGGAGGAGGATGGCGTTACCGTGGCAACCGGCATCTCCGACATTGCCATGGGAACCGGCGGCGGGATGCGGAGCGCTGCCCAGGGGAGCGCTGCCCAGGGGGGCGACCTCTCTCCGCGGCCATCGCCGGGGCTTCAGGGCTTTGGGGGGCTCCTGGCGGGGTCGGGGCGTCTGGGTGCTTTGGGGCGCATCTGAGCCCTGCAGGCTTCGGGGCTGGCGCCCCCCCGGGACTTTGGCTTCAGGGGCTTTGGGTCTCAGCCACAGCTCTCGGGCAGGACAGCGGGAACTCCAGTTCCTCCCTGCCTAGCCTCAGACACACACACCGGGAGCCCGGGTGAAGGTGGTGTTGCCGCCGCTCAGGTGCTTCACTGTGGACTCGGGGTTACTTAATACAGCTCAAGGGTCAGGCTGAATGATATTAACAATAAAAAGATGAGTGTTTCAGCGGCAGAGCTGGGCAGCAGGGACACCCCGCTCCCCGCAGAGGCCGAACATGTGGCTCCCGCTCTGAAAAATGGAGTTGTGGAGAAGGCGCGGCGGTAACTGCCGGGACAAAGAAGCACATGGGTGTTCGGAGGATTTGGCATAGCAGATCGGGAAACCCAGATGGGAAACCACATCTGTCAGGCGAGAGCGGGGAGCTCTGACCGTGGGAAACCAGCACACCCCCAGGAAAGGGGCTGTGGCCACGGGGGCTCTAAAGCCCCTCACCTGCTCTGTCCATTCCCACTGCGAGCAGCCTCCGTGACGCTGGAGGAAAGGGAGAGTGTGGAGGAGAGCGTGGAGGAAAGAGAGAGTGTGGAGGAATGGGAGAGGGAAGCTGTCCACTTCTGCTGAGCTGCTTTGTGGCTCTCAGGGGTGGGGGTACCCCGGAGTCCTCCTCCCCTCAGGGATGCACTTGGTGGACAGGCTGCTGTGCACCCAATTCCCTCAGCCCAGCTCAGCACACGTGAACTTTGCCAGCCTGGGTTTGTGGTTTATTCCAACTGACAGACGGCGCAGCCCAGACGAGCCCAGCTCTGGTTCAGGGTCGCAGCTGTGTTCAGAATGGTTTTTCTCCCCAGAAAAGGCTGTGGCGTGGTAGGAGCACCTCATCCTCATGTCTGTTCTCGTCTTCTCCTTTTGCTAACAATTTAAGGCTACAGTGTAACGTTTTTCTCCTAAAATATTGTGTTTGCTACCTGGTAATAGTATGCATACGTGGAATAGCTGTAGCACAAGGAAATATTTTCAGATGATCAAGAGAGAAAGAATTACTGAAATGTGAAGGTTTATGGATAATAACAATGCTTGGCTTTATGACTCCTAAAGGGAATCTAACTCTCGGCATGGGCTTTTATGGCACCTGGAAAACGAGGGCTTGCATCTGAGAGCTCCTGAGTTTGCTTGAGAGCTACTGAGCTTCCTCTACTTGAACTGAATCCTGTGATCTTCACTGAGCTTGTCCTAGTGTCTTTTCCATGGAAAACAAGTTTGTTTGCATCTTGCAGGAGTTGCTGAGCTTGCTCAGCTAGAATGGGCCTGTCATCTCCGGGAAAAAATCCCTGAGTTTCCCGATGTCAGGGTTTCTGTGTGGTCTCATGGGAATATCATGCATAGAAACTAAATGCAGCTGTGACTGGTGGCATTTTTGCCTTGATTTCAACTGGGCTTAAGTCAGAAGTTTATTTAAAAGGCAAGAAGTCAGGGGAGCTGTGAGAAGTGGGCAGCGCTGAAACAGTGCCCAGTGACGCGGCTCATCTCCAGTCTCGTTGCATCACTGGGCAGCGCTGGTGCCTCCCTGAGCACGTTGCATTTGCCAGGGCATTTGCTGAAAAATTGCACCCAGGAGTTGTGTGCAAGTGAAGCTTAAATCCCTGTCAATCCGGGGGATAAAAAGGCTTTTCGTGGGACCCATCCATCCGACAGCAGTCGAGCTGCTCTGCTCAAAATTCAAATGCTCATAATCAAATTATAAAGTTGCAAATCTTAAAGTTGTCAAATATGTGCTAAGAATGGACAATTTGAGAAAGCTGTCATCTGTTCACAGAGATGAGGAGCAGAGACTATGTTCTCTCCTACTTTTTCAGTATGTTCTGTTTTGTAAGATAAAATCTATAGATACATTAAAATATGCGTGTTTTAAACCATACCATGGGACTTTGGTTTCAACATGGCAACATTCCTTTCTTTCATGTAATAGTAAAACCATTTCTAGAAGCTGATTTAAAACAACACTCCCTTGATCATTTCAGAGCCTCGCTCAGTCGGGGTGGCTAGGTCTTTTGGTAATATCAGGATAATATTGCAACTCCAAGGACATACATAGCAGGAAAATAATTCAGTTGCAGATGTTTATATGTGATTAAATGGTCTGGCTTCAACCCCATTTTTAAAACTCTTCTTGTGTTTTGGAGTAATAATTATAAAAACCTACTTAATTTATTTTAATGGTCTTAATTGCCATTTCACTCATGTCAAAAAGACAAATCTAAGACAAAAAATGTGCAGAAGCTGAAAATGCCTTGAGCAGCCTCTGAAATTGCTTTTGACACACATAAAGCATTTCACTGAGCAAATTTCAGGTCAACTGAAATTTCCCGTTCCAATGTTTCTCCACTATATCCATAAAACAACCTGTATGCTGGATTTTGAACAATCACCTGTTTGGTATCCCCAGTTCCAAGATTCCAAATGAAACTGTTGAATCAGGATGGAAAAGAATAACCTTCTAATTAAATTATTAGGCGTTCCTCAGTGTTTTCCTGTTTTTTTTTCTTTGAAACAGCATTTTACAAGAGATTTGCATCGTAACAATGATTGGAGTGATGCAGCTTAAGGATCCAGAGGATCCAGCACATTATCTTTGTTTGGAGCTGCAGTTGTCTTGGGGATGAAATCATGTTTCAGTACTAGTAGTCGATACTACTATGGAGCTTAGTCACTCCAGAAGCAGCGTTAATGATACATCAGTCAAACTCTTTTCTGTATAATCCCAATTTTGTTCTCTTAGTGTGTTTGCCAAAGGTGGAGGTAGGAGGTTCATTGAGTGGATTTTAAATAATAGCACCATTTCTGCGTGGATTTTTAAAAGCTATAGCCAAGGTAATTGCCTTGTTTAAAACAATTCCTGGTGTGGATGTGCACATAGCAGACGTGGATGTTCCTTGGCCGAGCCTCTGCAGTGAGGTGGCCCAGGAGCTCCCTGGCAAAGCTGGATTTTGGTTTTCTGGGTCCAAGACAACTACAATAACCACAGTTTTGGCAGCTGAAGTTAAAATGTCAGCAGAGTACAGAGTTTCTGGCGGAGCCCCCATGCAGCCACCCACGCCTGAAACCTGCACCCCAACCCGCAAATTAACAATAGGAACAATCCAGCCCCATTTCAGGTGGCTGCAGTTCTGTCCCATGTCCACATGTGAGCTGTGGTTGTTGTTACAAGCTGTGGGCCCATGTCAAGATGGTGCAGAGCAGGGTCTTGCAAACACAGCAAATGAATAATCATTTTGTGGTCAGCCTAACCTGAGAAAGAGAGATTAAACCACCCGAATTTCCCAGCAGCCCCCATTCCTGTGGTGAATGTGCAGCACAGCTTTGTAAGCCTCTCACAGTCTTATTCACAAGGAGGATCTGCTGTTATAATATTTGGCTAGGAAAAAAAAGATACGTTAAAAACACCACTTTATCCACTGAAACTGCTTATCTTGGTGCACAATCGTGCCGAAGTTAATAGGACAGCTCACAACAGAGCGCTCTGCAGGCTCTGTGACATCAAGATAGGAAAGCAAGTAATGTACTTGTAATTTAAATTTATTCAAAGAGTATTTTATTAAACACTTCAGCATATGAATCTCTTTGAACCCATTGTGTCTACTGCTTTTAGGATTCCCTGTTCGCCATTTACTTTTCAAGTGGCGCAATTGGCTATTTAATTCACGTGCAACCACATGTCCTTCCTGACTGGGTGGCTGGAACGTTTGTAACTGGGAGGAAGGACTGAGTAGATCATTTATGACTTGAAAACTTGCACAAATGCACACTTGCACAATTATTTGCAGGTCTTCCAGCTCGGATGAAAGCGCACAAACACGGGAGCCGCAGCACCCGCATGCGCTGCTTCCATGGATACTCTGGAAAACAAAATAAAAATGCTTATACAAATGTTTGAGGCAAGTAAATAAAGGCAGGCTGCTCTCCATCAATACTGCAAATTCATGGCTCGTCCAAAGAGAATGAATATTCTTTAGTATTCTCCCAGCACAGCTATGAAGTCCCAGCAGCACTGCTGTTGCTAATAAAGTAAATACAATGCGGGCTTTTGTGTCAAATGAAATGGCCAAAGTTTTGTGTGGTGAAGAGCAAATGTTAAATCACTCTAATATCAGACCCGACCTTGTGGTTGTGTCCACAGGCACGTTAAGAAATGGTTGGTCTTCTCAATCTTTCCAGGCGTGTGAGCCTGGGCTGACACCATGAGAGAAAAGAAGCTGCAAATGGAGAATACACAAATGGGTGTCTCTGCTGTGAAAATGTTGTTCTGTGATGCATAGCCTATTTCTAGGACAATATATATGTATTTTGTGCTCTGCTGAAGAGTGAACTTTCCTCCATGAATCTTTCAAAACAAATACAAGCCCATTAGAGCAGGACCTTGCTGAGATTGAGCCCGTGTCTTCATTCTTTCTTTCCATACCTCCTGCTCATGCCACCTCCGTTTCCTTGGTAAAACATGGGCTGTTGAGAAAGTGCATGTGCTTTACTCATTGTTTTTAAAAGCAATTCTTAGCACTCCAGTGTCAGCGTTGCAACACTGGCTGAAGCAGCACAGTTTTGCCAGCAATTAATGGAGTATTGGGGTTTTTTTTAACAGCCTTTTTAGGCTGATTTTTTTCAAGAGCATTACACTTTGTTAGAGAGAGTTTCTGCCCTCGGAGCTGCCTTTGTGGATGCAGAGTTCAGTCCCTTTGAAATATTGTCCGTAGTATAAAATATTTTAAAAATACTGAGAAATGTGCTGGAGGAGCTGTCAGCAGAAGATCTCCTAAATGCACCTCTTTGAACATTTGTAACAGAGGCTCTCAAATGACCGTATTGATGTCACAAAACATCCGTTCTTCCCGAGCCGCTCTGTGGAACGGGGATCTGAAGCTAATTGACTGAATATATGTCACTTTAATGAATTAATTTGCTTTCTTGAACTCGATCTACTGTATAGCCAGTAGGGAGCTATCAGGCTACACAGAGGTTTCGGTTTTTTCTCGTGGCTCTCAGCGTGTCAGATATCCCAGTGCAAAACTTAGGACCCAAAGACTTTCGTGTGCGTTAGCGATGCTCCCCGAAGGCTGGAAACCAATGAAAGCACATTTGTAATCCAGCTGTAAAGCTTCTTCATCTGTGCAAGATGCAACGCGGAGAATACCAATCTTACCTGGGTCTCAGGATTGCTCTGTGAAGGTTTCAGAGGTGTTTCGTGAGGAGTCAAGGAGACGTTGGGCTGTACAAATAGGATACCTGCAGCTCTGTTGTGCTGTGGTTGCTTTTCTACTTTGTATATAATTGCTCTGTGTATTCTGAGGATTTGACAGATGGCATTTGTGGTAGTATCTGTCAGAGCCACAGTAAGTCATTTGGGGGTTGGTGAGGATCTTTGCAATGATGTAATGTAGTCTTTGGGCTTTTTCCAGGAGCCATTACCTTTAACTGACCTTCTGCCGTGGGCTTTTATGACTCTTTTTAGCTACTGGCAGGAGCTCGTTGCTCTGGCACCTCGTCAGGGCTTGGCAGCTCTGCTGACCCCCACCAGTATAAACTGGTAAAACAGGAGAATACAACACTATTTTTTGTTGTTGTTCCTGTAAGATTTCAACACAGGGGTTGTTCCTCCAGTAGGTCCTGTGCCATTCTCTGGGTCATGGTCTGCTGTCCAACCTGTCGCTTTGGTCAGTCTTCCCAGGGCCAAAACACCTGAACCTCATAAAAAAACTGGGGAAGAAGGGGGATGTGTCTGATATCTCTATTCTGTAGCCTTGCGTATCTTTGAAGAAACACGGGAAAGGAAGAAAAAATATGGGAAGGAAAGGTACTGCTTTCATCTCATCTCATCTTGTCTCATCTCTAATTCCTTTGAGGAGGTAGGAGTACTTAGGTACTGAGTGTAATTTGAAGTCTTTATTAACACCTCTCAACTCCCAGCTATTTAGTTGGTGTCTCTGTGGTTTGTGTGGCAAAGAGCAGCAATTTCTGTATGATTCCTGTATCCCCAAACTGAAAATGGAGAGGGGGGAGGAGGAGGATGGATGGGCTTGTGAGTCTGGGCTTCAGTAGGTTTCCTGCTTGATCTGGGGCCAGTTACTTTATTTTTCTGCCCCTGACTAGGAGGGATAACTGTGCTTTCTTCCCACCCACTTCCCTCTCATTCTAATAATAAAATGGAAACGAAGATGTGGAAAAACTGGGACACGGTGATAGGGCTGCCCAGCTCAGAGAAGATGCATGAACACTACTTCAACTGGGTTTGAAGCATTTTGCTTGCAACTTATGTTTTATACATGCAATATTTGGTGTTTAAACATGTCTTCCTTGAGGGACAGGATTAAGTCTGATTCTCCACCTACGTAAATTTAACTGCTTTCTAGGAAGGCAGTGGAATTATGCCAATATGAAGCCAATATAAGAGAAGGGAATGTAGATCTGTCCCTTCAATTGGACCTTTTCCTGCTGGTCCTTCTTTTCTGAGCCAAGACTCATCTCAGGAAATAAATCAAACTATCAAACTGAAAAACTGGTCCTGCTTCCAAACATTACTTGGTGCTTATCTTCATTTTAGATTTCTGTTTACTGGTATTTATTATGTCGCAGACTTACGGTTCAGCATCCAAATTCCTACCAACAGATGGCAAGGCAGGATGCACAGGAGTAGTAAAATAAACAGGATAAATGCACAACTGCCCATATGTCTGAGAGGCTGATACACACTTATGACTTGAGAACAAAAGGATGTTTTCAGTAGACAGCTCCAGTGCTGTGCAGGGCTTCGTGCTATTTTCTGCCTTGTTCTAAAGCCTCCCACTTTTTCAGCATATTTTGATGAGTTAAATCACAATATATTTTGTCCCCTCTCTCCTACTCCCAGATAGCCGTTTCCTTTAGTTATTTGTCTTCACTCCCAAAGTACATCAGTTCATTTTATCTTCAACATTTTAGCATGGAAGGTGGCTCTTTCCTGGCCTTCAGCTCGTATTTTTTTTTTCAAAGTGGTTGTTTTGACTCTTTGGAGGGGCACACAGAGGTGCTGGGGACCACAGCAACAGTCCAGGCTTCCTCTAGATTGAGATTTATCATAATATTAATGACAAGTGGCCTCTCTGCTATCTCAAAATAGTAAGCCTCTGGGCAAGTTGCCTGCAGGATGGATAGCCCAGCCTAGACAGACTTTATCTAGATTTCCCTTCGAATCTGGGGGCATTTTTGCCAGTTGTTGCATGCTGTGAGTCAAATGCAGTGAAAGTGTTGAAGCAGTTCTTGATTTAGCCTGGCAGATAGTCCAGCCCCTCTTTCTCCTCCTTCCCGTGGCATCCTGTCGTCTTAACATCTTTGTTCTCTTTCTCTTTCCGCCTCCCCTTGCTGAAATGTTGTAACTTTCCTCCTGCTAAAAAGATACCTCAGAAATTAACCTTTCAATGGCAGTGCAATAATCTTTCTTTAGAAAACCGGTAAGTATTGCCCGAGGTAGAAATATAAGATTTTTAATTTATCTTCTTTACTCTTGAGCATCTTGAGCATCTTCACTCTGTGGCATCCTGTCGAGGAAAAATGTATAATAATATACTTCGTCCAAAGGTGTGAGTTTGGGGTTTTTTTTCTTACTATCTGTTTGACTTGTTTCCCAGGATTTATCCAGCCTTCTGCTCGCTTTACAAATAGCCCTGCAAGTTCTTCCTCAATGGAATTGAGTCATTTCTTGTGAAATCTTATATGTGAAGGAATGATACATTATAAACATGCTGTCACGATACCGAGAGACGGATGAAGGGAGAGCACGTTATGGAATTACAGTATTTCCTGTGCCGGTTGCCAAGCCCCGATACAAATTAACCTCTTTTATTGTTCTTTTTCAAGCATTCCGCCTTTTAATTGCTGTTTTGGAATTGTGCCACTTAGTTCTGCCCTTTGAATGTTTCTCACTTAGCCAGTCCCGTTAGCTTGATAATGCCAAATGTTTCAGAGATATTCAGCATCCCCTGTTGGAGTGGGAGAGGGACCCAGTTCAGGGAGGAATTACCACCCTTGTTGAGCTGCCAGGGGTTTTTTTTTCAGATTAAGTTAATAACCGTTTTTAAGTCATTGCCAGTTCTCCGCCGGGGGTTTCAGATCAGTTTTCTCCCATTTATACTTTTTAAATAATGCAATTTCGTGTAGAATATGGATGACCAAATATTTTCTCCTGTCCAAATATACAGCATTCAATAACGTTGGGATTGTTATTGTCTTCCTTGCATCCCAGAGGCACAGTTTATCTATTGCTGCTGCAAGGCATTAAAAAGGAACCGTGACATGTTGCAATTATGACTTGAAATAGGACCTCACCCAGAGGAACATTGCCTAAATGTAATCAAATCTAAAATATAAGTTATTTCTTATACCTATCTGAGAGCTGCGTGTACCTATCTCATGGCTCACCCACTATCAGTGACAGCAAGACAGTGGGTGATTTTGTTATAAGGATTGCCACGCTCTTGGGGTTTTTTAAAGTTCAGCCCCCAGCATTCAGCTGCCTGCAAGCAAATGAAATAACAGACTCTCAACCTTGTGACTATTTAGGCTGAGCTTTCAAAGGTATCCAGATATGAAAGTCAGCGATACTCCTTCGTGTATGACTCACTAATGGCAACAGTGGGCTTTAATCATCTTTGTCCAGTGGATGTTCTAAATTCAAGTGCACCATAGCAGTGGTCCTTTACATACTTGCATATATTTTAATCCAAAATTAGCTACGCTCGGTTTCTTTGTGTGTTAGTCTGGTTTTAGCCAGCTGATAAAACAGCAAGTTGCATTGTGCCGCAGCACATTTTTATCCACGGGGATCGTGAACAGGGTTGCAGCCCTCGAATTCACTGAACGGAGCCCTGTGACTTGAGCCAGTGAAGTCAATAGCCCAAAATGGATGTTAATCTCCCTCTGCTGAGCGCGGGAAGGTGATTTTTGGGCAACTGTGAACTACCAAAACTTCAGGAGCTTGATTGCCAGTGCAAAGAGAGAGCCCCAGTCTCTGCTGCCTCCCAGATTTAACACCTCCCAGTCCCGCTCTGCCACCTGACATCCACCCGAGTGACAGCAGTTTATTCTGTACAATTAGAGCTCAGGAACGTTATTAATGATTTCAGCTGGGTTTTATTAGGGGAACTGTCGGGAAATGTCAGTATCAAACAGAGCTCTCCTAGACATGATAAAATATCAATTAATAAATCTGGGAGCTCAGTAACAGTTTGGAAATGGTTTCTTAAACCTGAGTTGCTAGCCCCGAGCAGTTGGGTCTGTATCCTCCCCCTCCTGCTGTCCAGCAGCAGGATGTCAGTTATTTCCCTTACAGCAGTTTTGGGTTCACCGGTGTGCTCATTGCAGACAGACCAACCTCTTCCAGACGGACCAGTAGGACACAAAGGGCTCAAGTCCAAAAGCCCCTCTACATTTATGCGCGAGCTGAACCCAAGCCAACGAACGTAGCAAGAGGCTGAGTTTCTTGGCTCAAGCTTGGAGCTGCTTGGATGTGCCCACCCTATGTTTGGATCAGAGCTGGTCCACGTCCCCCCAGCTCTGCCCACTGTGAAAACACGTTTTTGTCTGTCAGCAAAAGCTTCTCCACGACAACGAGTCATCTTTCCAAAGGCTGTGGCTTATGACCTCTACCCAAGCTTGCGTTGCATCGAGAGTCAACCGAATTTCACTTTTTAAGTTACTTAGGTGCTTCCAAAAATATTTACCGAAAACTATGCCACTGTCTGCTAAATTTTGAGATTAAACGTCCTGTGGTTCTCCTCAGCAGAGACTGAACGTTCGCTCCAGAGGGTGGGAAGCGTTTCTCCTTCGCTCTGCACGTTTTGCTGTGCTCTTGTCCTTGCCTTTAGCGCTGACAAATGCAGACGGTCCCGAGGTGCTTTGGGATCCTTAAAGATGCAAGACCTGAAATAAAGCATGTAGTATTTAGGAATGATGCTGGGGCTGCACCACAGCACCACTGCGCATTATAGCCGCTCCAACAATTCATTTGCAGTGTCCCGCTATGGTGGTGCTTATTAAAATAGAATCCTCTTCATGGTTTGGTAGCAAATTAAGAGGGGAAAAACATAGCTTCCATCCTCTTCCATCCCATGTCTTTTTAAGAGATTTACCCCCATAACTTGCTTTCTAGGGATATTTCCCTTGTTTTCTCTTGTACTCCAGGTCTGATTTTTAATGACTTAGTTTCTCTTGGTAGCCAATTCCCAGTGACCTTTTCCCTCACTTTATTTTAATTTCTGTATATAAAGGGCAACGAGAGCTGGAGACAGTCTTTGGGCACAGCAGCAAAACCCCTTAGAGAGAGAAAAACAGGCCAGAAATTTTCCACCTGAATTCTAAGCCTTACCCTGGGCTTTGGCCACACGAAGAGCCAACATGCTCAGCTCTGCAGGATCGGAGGAGCTGGACCAAGGGCAAGTGGTTCAGGACCAGGGCCAGACCCGGGCAACCAGGACCTCGCCGTCAGCATTCCAGGCTCCAGTGCTGGATGCAGCTACTCCCACAGGTTATCCCATTTTCTGGCATGACTGCTGTGCCCCAGGGAGGGCTGAGCAAGTGCTTGCAGCTGGCCAGAATATGGGTACACAGCTCCTAACGCTGATTTTATAGCATTAATGTGCACCTGGTGCGGTGGCCAACTGGCACCGTGCTCAGCCTAAAACGTCTGTGTAAGCCCTGTATTAAAAGAGGCATAAGAATTAGCGTGTATCAAACATGTCATTAGACACGTGCCTGGTAGACATAATGTAGGATAATGAATATGATCACAAGAATAAATTAATAACTGAAAATATTTTTTATACGTGGGCACACTTAAAACAGGGCAAGAACTAAGTGACACTTGTGTCACCAGTTTATAATTAAAATGCAGTGCTTGAATGAAAATGTAAGCTTCAATTAGCCAGCACGACCCTGCTTCCGGCTTTACTTCCCACTGAAAAGCAACGATAACAAGCTCACATTTATTATCAGAGTTTTTCCTGGAGCTGTGCACTGAAACATGCTCACATCTGAGCCCTTTCACTGAAGACATTTTTTCGCTTCAGCAGTTTGGCATGCCATACAAAGGCTCTCTGATTTTTAGTGATGTTCACCTCCTCTTACATAAAAATGTTTTCTGTGCATATTATTTGGTTTTAGTTAAAGTCCAGGTGCACGGGTTACTGAAGAACCAAAGGGATGGCTCATCACAGAGCACAATGGGTAATTATTGCTGAGCTTCACTGTGTTGCACAGACAAATCCTTTCTTGGAGCTCAGCATTGTGGCTGTGAGAGAGAGAAAATACCTACGATCCAGCCCAAAGTCCTCCAAGGGTAAGAACAGATCCCCTGGTAGATGCTTTGCCCATTTCATGTTTTAACCATCTCAAGGGACAGAGCTCCACAATTTTGTTTAGAGACACTATTTTGCATTTTAATTTCACCAGTGGGAAGTTATTACATATATAAATTATGAGGTCTCATGTGTTCCCATTTTCATCCCAAGAGGATGTTAGTCTTCTGTAAAACGCTTAAATAACTCTCTGGGCTTGTCCCCTCCACCCCTGCCCATTTAAGCCAAGATTTATCTTGATTTTTCCATGATCCGAATTTTGGTGCTGCTCTGCCTGAGGATTGAGGTTGATTTCTGGAAGATTGGGCAGGTCCTTGGGCAGAAAGAAAACCCAGGTGCCTTGAAAGAGCAGTTCTGGAGATGTCAGTGAAGGGAGGGCACATGCAGCCCTTATGGGGCGTTTTTGGACCTCTTCAAACTGATCCATGTGCAGAGAGGGGTACAGGAGTCTGAGTCCCAGATAACAAGGATAGGGAATGGCCATCTCGGACAGGAGAGCTGGTGAAAGGCAAAAGAAACCCTGACAGCCCAAAAATGTCAAGATGGAGCAGCTGAGCCTCAGAAAGTGAATTTAAGGAGCATGTCCCCTCTGACGGAGATGGGACCGAATGTCCACACGAATATCTTTTGCAATGCCCCCTCCACGATTTTAAGCCGTTTCTACGGGCAGAATTCTTGTGCTGTAGGAGTGGATGTCAAGCCAGGGTATCTCAACTCAGAATAGATGTGTGCTCTTAGCTTTGGGTCAGGCAGTGACGTGTGGTGGCGTTAGAGCCTCCAGGAGCTCTTCGAGTTGTAAAAACTACAAACCTCCTGGTTTTTCACTGGTGTTATTCACATGGGACAGAGTGACCTCTCCAGAAAGCCCTTCCAACAGCAGCCGCAATCTCTCTCAATAGCGTTTAATAACTACCCATGGAGAAAATTACACTCTATTTAAAAGGCCAGAAAAATCATCTTCGCTTTAACTCTGCTGACTTCGGTAGAATCACACCAAAAATGAGTTTTGTCTGATATCCTTTCCCATACTAACGCTCAGTAGCTGGGCATAAAAAGCCTTTCCAAGGCAGATTAAACAAGTCCAAATGGTGAAATATTCGTTTAATTTTCTTTCACACACGTTATTTTAGGTGTAGCTTGGAACTCTGCCCTTACGAGAGGCATCCCTTTAAATATTTATACAGCATCAATATGTAGCCACCTTCATACGTTTTTAATGATATGTTCCTTTCTAAATTAACCATTAGGCAACCCTGTTCTGTAGCATTCTGGATTTTGCACTACATTTACACTGCCCTTCAGTTTTTTGGTTTTTTTATTATTTTTTTTTTATTTCACCCTGGAACAATGAAGATGTCAAGGCAAGGCCCAGAGGCACCGTGGAAATGGAATTCTTGGAGCACCACCGCTGTTGCCATGTGGACACGCACTCAATAGCACACTGTGCTGCTCTGCAAGCCAAGGGGATTAAATCCCAGCCCCGCTGCTGGGCCATGTCAGTTCATCACCAGGACAATGGCGGCTCTTGGTTCCTGTGATTGTAATTCCCAGGATCGGGGGGAAAAAATATTGAGGCAAAGGCAAACACAAGCAAAGGAGGGACAGGAAGAGACGTCTCCGTTCTGAGGTTCTCCCTGCTAACCACGGTTGTGTGTGGCAGGTTTCTGGATTTTCTAGAGGCTTTCCCCCTTTCTTCTTCTCACTTTTTGTTAGTAAGATGCTGCGGGATGCCAAGGTGAACAGGACAAAGCCCAACTCTGTCAACTGAGTCAAAAATCTTTACTATTTGCTCAGCCCTGATTCAGCCTGAAAACCCACAGATGAGTAAAAGTGTTGTTACAAGCCATGGGTTTTTATAACTCTGGGATTTATGAGTCCCATTTAATTATACCACCTTATCATAGCAAAAGGGTTTCTGCAGAAGCTGCTGGTGGCTTGTTTCCATTCTGGTTTCCCTCTCTCCTAAGGGGGCCATAGGAGATGGATGGACCGTGAGATTTGGCTGCGTAACCAAAACCTTAGCAAAGCCTCAGCAGGTAAGACAGACTTCACCCACATCCCAGGTTTGATAGGGAGATTACTCCCCTCCCAAAAAGGAGGGACATCAGAGCTTGTCCTATACCCTGTAACACTGAAAGTGAGAGAAAAACATTCCCACCAAATATTCTTGGCAAAGAAGACTTTCACCCCTTAGAGCTGAAATCCAACCTCTCCTTCTCTGAAGGGGCTTTACCCTGTGCTTGTTTTGTAAGTAAGAGCTTCAGTCAAGTCAGCAGAGATTTTGTCTGGGGATAACGGGCTCAAGGAAATACTGAAATGCAATTTCCCTGAGTTGCAGTGTGCTGAAGACAGAGATTGAGTCACCAGCAATGCCCTTCCAGCGCCGGAGACGGTTCCCGCTGTACGGAATCAGCCCCAGTAAGGATGTCACAGTCTCTTACGCTGGCAGATAAGGTACTCTGTAAAAAGCACAGGGGTTTTTTTTCTGTCTTCCCTCCAATGAACCAAATCTGGTAGGATTTGTCTCCAGCAGCGACTTGGTTTCTGGGTTTTTTAAATGTACTGGTAAAGGGACATTGTCTGCTCCCAACAAAAGCCGCCTGGGCTTGGCATTCCTGACGGGTGCCTCGGGAAAACGAGCCAGGCAGCAGCTGAAACCCAACAAACTGCTCTCTTCTACCATGGGAAAGGCAAGGTATGGCCAAGCTTAACTTGTGCTGTTATTCAAGGTTTTTCTTTGTGTTGCAAAGGCAATTTTTTTTTTCGGTGTTTGCTGCAAATATGTTTAAATTCTCTCTGTTTTGGAGGCAAGTAGTCAATGCATCTGAAGTGCATACTTGACATATGCTTCTTTTCACATGCTGTCCTCCATTCATTTCATGCAGCAGATGCTCAGTTTACCACTTTAAATGTATTCTTATTTACTAGAAATTATTTCACAAAATAGCTGTTTGGAACTAAACATTCCCAGCCCTTCTTTTGGGTGCAGGGAGCTCCTTTTTGCAGCTGTCCTGGGTGGCTGCATGCAGATGTTGACAGGTTAATTTGCATTTGAAGAGCTGGATGCAGTGAGCTAAGCAAGGGTTTTTCTTCCCTGCCTCTGAAGGCAGTCACTTCAACACCCCTTGCCAAAATTAGCCCCTTTGCTACTCTTCTTAATTAACTAGAGCAACATCCAAGCTGAGTTTGGCCCATTGTTAGCTGGCCATTTATTACAGGGTTGAATTAAACCCTTTGGCCATGTAAAAGGCCCTTATTCTGAGAATTGATTGTACAGCAGTGAAATGCCAGGACAGTGCTAATTCACAGCAAGGTGGTAGGTACAAGGAGGTTTATCTGATTTCCACTATCCTGTTGCCAGAAACTGCAAGTCCGACCTTCCAGCGGAGGTTTCTGGTTTACCTGCCTGCTGCATACTCCTGGGGTCAGAAATGGTTTAGTAAAAAGGTAATCCTGGTATTACAAGCAATTAAGTGCAGCTTGCACTGCTCAGTCCCCCTTCCCAGAGAGGACTCTTTTTTGTTGTTGTGGGTGGTTTTTTTCCCCCTTAAAATAAGATTGTATAAAGACTTTCAGCACAAAGACCCAAATTTAAACTTCAGTCCCTCCCATTGACAAGAAAAAGGCAGAAGTCCTGATCCACAACCATGCTGTCAGCCTCTAGAAGCTGTGGCTCCTGGTCTTTCATGTGCCTGATCCATCCACATCAGCTCAAAGCTCGGTTTAGCAAAACCTTTCATGCTGTAGCAGGGAGAAGAGCTGACATTCAAAGAGCTGTAGCCCTGTCACCACCAGGGCCTGCCCATTTTGCTTCCTCTTCACTTTCTTTTCTCCCTTTTAGAAGTTAGAGAACTGTCAAGGAAAGTGAGTATTAGAGCGCTGAGCTGAACCTGCAGAAACATGAGAAAGCATTATTAATTTCTTTTTATTTTTTCACCTTCTTTTCACCGCGATTCTCTGCTTCCCTGCCACGTCCCTGCCCTGGTCTGCTGTGGGCAGATATTCTGCTCTCACTTTCCTCCCCAGTAATCTGGATTTGAGCTCAGTTTGCTGTGCATCCCTCCGGTCAAGGCTGCCATGGGGACAAAGTCACCCATCTGAATTTATTTATTTTGATGTCGTTGGTAGGTGTTATAACAAACACTGGACATGTGTTGGACCCAGCCTGTGTTTTTGGAGGATTCCTGGCAAAATTCTTGCTGGTCACAGTCCAGTACAAACTCATTCATCCCCCCCCCAGTTGTGCATGAGTGTGGTACTGGCACAAAAGTGTTTGCTCCAGTCCATCATTTGCATCCTGCATTTAACTTTTCTTGTAGGTATCTTTGTGTTTTCTACATAAGAATTTAAGTGGAGGGGATTGGAGTGGAGGATGTTGCTGTTAGAAAGGCATGATTCAAGTACCCATGGAGACATGAGATCATTCCACATTGTCACCAACACAAGAAGATTACCTTATATAAGAATAACTCAGAACAGAATTTTTGACCTTCAAGATTTCCTTATCTGTAAACATTAGAGCTGTGTAGCGATGCAGCTCTGCTTGTCAACAACAAGAAATAAAAGAAAAAAAACCCTTAATTTAAAACCACACAGTGGCAGTGGAATAAATTCGTACATTTATCATCTCAGAGGTTCCCATTGCTCCTGCCTCTTTTCCTGCAAGATTTAAATTATTACATTTTTTTTTAATGTTATGTTTACTCTCCTAAGAATAGAACACAATTTACAGAAGCTCACATGGATGAAAAAGCATTTTCCTTTTGCACTGTTGCTCTCAGTCAACACACACAGACCTGCACCTTCCAGCTTCCCCAAACCTTGGCTCGTGTCATCGAACAAATTAATGAAGTATTTAGAAATTTATTTTTAAGTCCTTAAAAGTTGAATGTTTGTTACTTGAACTTTCACTGTAAGAAATGGATCTCAGTGTTTGGTGCAGGACCTTACCTGGTCCAGTTAAAGGGACGGATTCTTCACAACACTTATTTATGCCCCTGGCCCTGCCAGTGCTAGAATTGGAAATATTTGCATGAGAAAAGATCCTTAAAGTGAAGAAAAGCAGGATGAGGTTCTAGGCTTAGCAGAACAGCTGGAAAGAACCTCCAAAAATGGAATTCAGTGTCTGCTGCTGTAGATCTCCCAGGCTTTAAACTTCTGAGGCAGAGGGCCATTTTTAAGCAGAGTTTTAACTTGCAGATCCATGAATTATTTCTAGTGCCTTGCTCAAAAATAGCAAGATTTGAGCCCGTGCACTGTGCTCACACCAGGCTGGAGGGTGGCCAGGAGCCCGCCCAGGCCTGGGGACACCAAACTTGCTGCACACCCCTGAACCATGTGCCCCTCCTTGGGTCTGGCACACGCTGGGGGCACGCTGTCCATGTCCCTTGTCCCTCCCCTGGCGTGGATCAGCAGGGAACGGCCAGAGTTTGGGGTCCAAACATCCCGCTGAGTTCTGAGCCCACGAGGGGGAGCCGCAGCTCGGTGCCAACAGAGGCCAAAGGCAAAGTGCAGGGGCACATCGTGCCGAGTGACTCAGAGGCACAGCTGAGTCACAGCCTGCCGTGGTTCCTCCTGTGATGGGAGCGGGTCAGACACCGTGTTGGAGACCGTGCTTGGATTCATGATCCAAGTCATTGTGTTCGGGCTCCTCGTTTGCTTCATGAGGAGGAAGCGTGAGATGAGGGGAAAACCAGCTCCCGGTTCTCACTTGTGAGGGCACTGCTAGGGAAAAAAAATCCAAGGAAACCCACCTCTATAGCACAAGGGGATGACACTTTCTCTGCTGGAGCCCCTCAGAAGTCCATGGAGGTACAGCTGGTGTATCCAGCATTTCCAGGGTAGCAGGACTCGTCAGCTAAGATTGCCTAAGGTGTGTGGAGCTGCTGCAGCTCATGAGGGTACAGCCCTCCTACTCCAGAGCCTGCAGGAGCAGGTCTGCAGAGGGTTTAGGTGTTGCCGTGCCTAAAAAATCCGAACTCATCCCACAAACCCCAGCGCCCTGGACAATAAATGACACTGAAGAGCCGAGTGCAGGAGCTAATGGCGAGTGGGCTGACATCAGACCTCAACTTTGCAACCCACAGGGTTGGTGTTTGGGGCTGTGCTCCTCCAGAGGGAGGGACACCTCATTTGTGAGTCCTCTGGATGGAGGCACAGATATCCACCAGCGCATCCCGAGCTTCCCTGGCGGCACCACTGGAGTTAAATGACGCGGCAGATCCTCACTCTCCAGTAGGTATTTGCTGGCCATAACCCGGTGATTCCAGGCTGTAGAGCAGAAGTAATCCATAGTCACTGGGCAAACTTTCCCAAGAGCTTATTCAGGAGAGAAAGCCGTGCTGCATCGGCAGCGCTGTGAGCAGGGGAGCTGCTGGAGCCGGCTGATATTTCAACACGACCGAGTATTTTTAGAGCCATCCTATGGTGCAGGATTTTTAACTTCCATTTCACAGCCCTTGAAGCCTGGCAAACTTTCATTAACATTTGATGCCTTGAAGTCATGCGAGGTCTTTGGGGGGAAAGGGAGGGGAAGGAGGAAAAAGAAGTACACCTTTCTGGGGCGTGTAGTTTGCAAAGTTGCTGGGAAGCTTAGAAGAAACCTCCAATCCCTCCTTTCTGTACCAGGGGGTTTTAAAGTACCCAAACCATTCAGAAAACATAGCGGGAATCCCAAACCGTGGCTGGATGGAAGATCCTTACTTAATTAACTGAACATGTGAAATACCTGGAGTGTCTTTGACCCTTGGCGAGATTGAAGCACTTCTTAAACAGAAAGCTCGCCACCTTACAAGGATTATGCCTCTCTTCTTGGCCCATTATTAGACAACTTTGCTAATATAGGGCTCTTTGCCCCATAAATCCCCGAATTATTTATAAGCCATCCTAGAGAGGAGAACACGGGCCACGGAGAAGTTAAAGGATTTGCTCCCAGTTCCCACTGCACTCGCTGCCATTTCTGCTCAGCACGAAGTAAGGTTTTTTCTGCCCAAATTTTTAACTGGTGAAAACGCTGCTTCCCCGGCTACAAGGCAGACTCTCAACTGGAAAATAAATTAACAGAAACTGTATTTTCCCCCCCTCTAAATATACACACACATACACACACACACAGAGCGCGTCTCTTCGCACACAACCAAGATTTTTCATAGGCTGAGGGAGTAGGAAGAAGAGACGTATTTTTGTCTCCTTGGCAAAAATACACTGGCAGCACACCACTGAGTTGTAAAGATTGAGTAAGTACCAGAGCATGGCCCCGTTAAGCAGGTTTTGGAAAGCTGCCCTTTGGCTGCCTGTGCCTGTCTGCCAGGGATGCTGCCCTGGGGGTGCTCAGCGTGGGGGACCCCAAACAGCCCCTACAGGCTCCTGAGGTGGAAGAGGAGGTTGCAATACCTGGAAATGAGGAGTTGTCAGCTCTGCACCGTGCCAGGTGAAGTGTCTGAAGGGGAGAGGAGCTGTGAACCTCCCCCTGTGCATGGCAGCGTTCCCGGGAGGTCGGAGCTGCTGCCCGTCTCCTCAGCCGGGCACCTCTCGGGAGGCCTGGCCAAGGTGGCGACAAAATGGTCCCCTCCTGCATTCAAAACTCAGGAGGAAATATGGTCCCCAAGATGCTGTTACACCAGGGCAGGGGGAAGGACAAAGGGCTGAGGGGCAAAGGGATGTGAGGGAGGCAGTGGCACAACAGCCGTGGCAACAGGGCACGGGGTGCCCGCCTTATGTCCAGCCTTCCCAGCAAAAGGAAAATGCCTTGCTTTTCTCTTCCCAGACACTTCCATGTCATCCTAGGACATTGAAAAGCAATAAGCATTCCTGGTTACAATGGCAGATGTGCCTGATGCTGGTAAGGGCTGGGACTCTCAGATACATTATTTAGATCAAATTCCGAGATCCCAGATTGGATTGCTCGGAGCTCCCGCCACCATTATCCCTCCCCAGTGCAGGTAGAGACATTTCATAGTAAAATGCAATTCTGAAATGCTGGAAGTAAACTCAGAAATCTCGACAATAAAATATTTATGCATCTGTGCTTTAGTGCATTGTAATTTTGCATGATATGTTTTGCTTTTCAAGACTGACTGGATTAAGGCACTTCAGATTCATTAAAAACATTTTCCCAAATGCTGTTTCTACGAATATTGTTGGGCCACTCTGTTTAGTTGTATTTATTAGCTGGTGTAACAAGGAAGTTACGTCTTCCATAAACCTGAGAGGAACCCGCTTAAATATGTTGCTCTGAATCTCAGCAGAGAAGAAAACAGTTCTCATGAATAATTAAAGCTAAAAGAGGTCATGCTGGTTTTGCAGCCTCATTTTTATTTGTCACTGCTTAGTTTGCATTAGGAAATGGGAAGTTTCAGGTGCAGGAGCCAAATGGAATCTCTTCTGCATGTGTTCATTTAAACAGATCTATTTGGGAGCCGTCTCCATTTTTATGTATGAGGCCGTTTGTCAGCTGTAATAATTTAAATCAATCTTGGGAATTAGAAGTTTAAGGCTTTTAATTTTCACCAGGCAGTGGCTGTGCATCCCCTCACCTTCTGTCAACAGTGTGAGCACTGACTCCTAGGCCAGGCAGGGCTGGGATGTAGGCAGAGCAGGGATGCAGGCAGAGCAGGGATGCAGGGAGAGCTGGGATGCAGGGAGAGCTGGGATGCAAGCAGAGCTGGGATGCAGGGAGAGCTGGGATGCAGCCAGAGCAGGGATGCAGGCAGAGCTGGGATGCAGGCAGAGCTGGGATGCAGGCAGAGCTGCTCAGGGAAGACCCAGGTCACCATCTGGTCCCCATCTCCACAGGCACCACCAATCTTGCCAAGCTGCTGCTCTCCTCCCAGGCCCCCTCCTCGCCTCCAGCCACCCACTGCCCACTCTTCCCGTCTCCTCCTCAGCTCTCTCTCCCTTCCCACTTTCATCTGAGCTTCTTTTCCTTCTCCCTGTGAACCACCTCCTGCTCCTTCCCACTCTGACCCAAAGTTCTCCTTTTCCTCCTCTTTTTTAATGTTTCTCTCTCCTTCCTCCATGAGGGTTCAGCACCTTTCGGGTTGCACGTACTGCTGGGAATCAAGAATAACCAAGTCAGTAATAACTCTAATTCAAGCTAAAATCCTACATATGGCCTTCATATTTTCTCCCAGGATATGTTACAATTGCAAAGTATTTTTGTTCCTTTTATTTTTTTCCCCCTGGAACAGATTCTGTCTACCCAGCAACTCCGTTATTTGTTCCCAAGGTTAGACGTTAGCCCTGAGTATTCAACTAGACAACACGAACAACACTAATCTCTCCTAGTGGAGTGTTTTTTTCACTATCACATCATGCAGATGATTATTGAAACCTTTGCCTTGCATTTCCCAAATCCAGCCATCAGCGGGGTTTTGGCAGTTACACCCCTTTTTCCTAACCTTTAGATTCCCCGTTGTCATCTGCCTTCTTTCTGTCCCGCATCACTGATTGTGCATGATCAGTCTCTAGAGGTTTTGCTTCTATGTATAACTCAACAAGCTGGCAGAGAAACGAGGAAGACTCATTTCTGTGCTCCAAAATGGATGTAGAACCAACTCAAGGTCACTGCATTGTGAAGACAGGCATATTGCAAGCAGTCCCTTCAATTAAGGTGATTTATGGAGTGAAATTTCCCTATTGTTTCTTCAATGTCCAACTATTTCTCTGAATGCCATCATCTTATGATGAATCTCCATGGATTGAAGAGACATGGAAGCATTACAAGATTCCAGGAGTGTCCAAATGTCCTGCATGTTCCTAATCAGTTCACTAGCAAGGTCCTGTATCACTACTTTCCAGAGTAACCCTCACTTTTTTCTCAAAGAAACAAAAAAATACCTTTGCAGTGCATGAATGAGCCAAAAGAAAGTTTGCAAGGAAAGAGTTCAGCTCTGGATGTCAGGTTAGAGATGTTCCCTGCTATTAGAACAGACAATAACTCATTTAATGCAGAGAGGTAATTACAAAGTGTCTCTGCTACACCAAGAGACCTTGCAAGCAGCACCAATAATATGAACCATTTTTCCACTGACTAGATCATTACAGAAGACACCAGGTGCATCCTGTGCATGTTACCCCAAAGAAACCCAAGGATTACCCTCATTCTGGAGAGTTGTCTCTTAAATTTCAGACTGCTGTAAGCCAACTGCAAAGCTTGCCTGTTGTGAAATGAAAATGTTCCAGAAAATGGGGGAAAAAATGGCAGTTTAAAAGGGCCTAAAAGTAGAAATTAAGAACGAGAAGCTAATAACTGCTGCACATGTATGAAAGTTGAAGATCACACACTGCACTGGGTATGTTCATCCAGTTCAAGAAACACCCCAGAGGTGACCATGACAGTGTCTCAAATTATAAATTTTGGGAAGTCTGAAGAGACATGAATGTCCATTTTCTCCCATTTCCTCCCCTAGGTAGTGACATGCCATGGTGCAGACTGCATAGATATTCTGTGATCGTAAAAGGTGAAACCATCAAGCCCTGGTTGATCACCATGTTAATGAGGGAGAACTGATGACTTACTGAAGGAAGGGAAACCATATGGGTAAAGACCAAACCATCCCTTAAGGGAAACTTGATTCCAATTGTGCCAGTGCAGGGGGGGAAAAAAAAGCACAGTTTGACAATGTAAAAATAAACAGGATTTGTCATTTTGCAGCACATGAACACACTTCACCAGGCAAAACAATGGCCTGTTCTCACCACTGCATCCAGCACAATTTGGCATTTCAGCCCTCTCTGATGACTGATGGACTGGCAGCAATCCCCCTGGATGAGCAAGTCTTTGTACTGGTGAATCTGTGTTAAGGTCAAGGGTACTGGGGGCAAAAAATGGGTTTTTGGTCCAAATCAAGATATACCTGAATCCTGGTTGGCATTCAGGCCACCACAATTTATTTCCCACACTGAGGTGTTGGACAACGCTGGCCACTGTGTAGTTACAGTTGTGAATAACGAGTCAGTCTCTGACATATTGTGCCAGAAGCATTACTAGTTACTAAAGTACCTCTTTAAATTAAGGCATTTTGGGCCAGAATGTAAGTAAGACCTCACTGGAAAATGACTTTCAGTTCAAAGCTCTGATGGATGAAGACACTCACCTAAGAAGCCAGCAGCAGCTCCTCAAGTGTTAAGACTAATTTTAGCCAAGGTGGAAAAGCCAGCTACAGAACTCTAATGGAGGTTTCTATCCAAGCTCCAAATTCATTTTAAAAGGATGAGGAGAATTATATCAGCCACCCAGAAACAGCCTTGGCAAAGTGGCAGCAGAGCAAAGTCTGGAAATGAGTGGTGAGACAAACTTCTGGGTTGCCGGGATAAAGGACTGTGGCATGAGATGCAGGACGAGACGAGGTGTGAAGGCAGAACACAGCGAGTGTGGGCCGTGGTGGTAGATAGAAAAGTAGACACAGGGAAGTGAGTTAACAACCCCACGACAACCAGAAATGTTGACAGTTCCTTGGGGCTGAGCCAGCCGTGGGAACGCTCGCCGTGGCAGGGCTGACTGAGCTCTGACTTGAAAATGCTCCTCCAGCAGCATCACCACTGTTGCCCCAAAACAACCACGTCATACCCAGGCTGAGGAATTGCCCCTGTTTCCCCGTGCAGATGATTTAAAAAATGCAAACTGAACATCAAGGCTGGGAGTACGTCAATCTTTCTCCCTAGAAAGAGTCATTCCCTCAACAAGCTCCATGAAAAGGAGCAACAAAAAAGACTGAAATAAGCCACAGAACCCCTTGAAGCTTCCCCCACTTTGCCATCCAAGCAGATGGATGGCTAATAAGAGAAAATTGCAAATGGTTGTAGGAAAAGACTGTCAGCAATGCACGGAGGGGCTGCAGGGGATGCCTGAGCAATGATCCTGGAATAATGCAGCACACTGCGTTGTCTGGCCAAGGAAAGGCAGCTGGAAGGGACTGAAGCATTGCTGAATAACCTCAGTCCTGAATTCTGTGGCCAAAATGCTGGTTTATGAGGCAAACATTCGAGGGAACTGGAAATTGCACAGCACAAAACAACACATAACACAACTCTCACCTCCTTTGCCGCTGTCCTGCACTGCCCCCATACCATTGGTATTCACTGTGGTAGCACAAGGACACTTGGCACTTTTGGCAGCAGTTTTGTAATGACTGAAGAGAATTCAAAGGACAGCAGCCAGACACTGTGATGTGTTTTATTAGCTCCCAGATGTGCAGGTGAGGTGAATCTTTGGGAAATGAGTTTTGCTGCCACGGATCTCTAATATCACTCAAGGTCTCAAAATCTTATAATGGAACAAAAGGCTGTCACAGAATTTGAAAGTCGTCTTTGGCGAAGCATTATTTCCGCATCTGTTCATTTCTTACACAGAAATACAAGTGCACAACATCTTTGATGATATTTGCCCAGCTGAAAACAGGAGGTCAGCTGCTGAGGCTGGATATTTCCACATGAATTATAACTGACTGAGCCTCTGTAGGCGTTTCCCAAATGTCTTCTGGTGTAGGTGATCCAGTATCTGGAGATGCTTTACCAGGCTGTATAAAATAGTGTTTGGGTGTTATGTCCTGGATTGCAGCATGTCAAAATAACGTTGCTCAAAGAGTAAAATTGTTCCTGCAAGAATTAGAAGTCACACCCCAACAGCAGAGGTGCCCCCATCCCTGGAAGTGTTCCAGGCTGGGTTGGACAGGGCTTGGAGCAACCTGGTCTGGTGGAAGGTGTCCCTGCCCATGGCAGGGGGTTTGGAAGGAGCTGAGCTTTAAGATCTCTTCCAACCCAAACCATTCTGTGATTCTACAGATAGTGGAATTCTTTACCACCTAAGCAAGGTACATCTTCTGCTATGTGGCAGACTTTGGGAAACAGTGAGCATCCACTGGCACCTGGAGAAGATCAGCTAAGGCATCACATCTGGGCCTCAAGAGTGTTAGAAAAGGGATGGTTGTGACACAAAGGTCAAACTGCACAAGTGGGAACCTCTTGGGCCAGTCGCTGTTTATGGCTGTGAAGCTCAGGGCAGTGGAGATGGGTCTTGGGCAGTGAGGAGCATGAGCTCCACTACAGTTTGAGAGCCCTGTGAAAAAAGCACTGCAAGGAATAGAGCAGCACAGCCTTGGTTCTGTGGGAATGTGGTGAAAGAAGGAGCTGTGAGCAGCTTCCAGCAGAGAGGACTTTGTAGAGGAGCAACAAGGAGAGGCTGCGGACAGCGAAAGGCAATGGGATCAAACATGGCCACAGGGCAGGCAAGTTGGGGGGAGCAGGTTATAATATTCTAAACGCTGCAGAACGGTGGCATAAGACAGTCCCTTCTCTCGTAGGAAGTCTGTGATAAACACAGGAGGGAGCATTAACTGCTGCACGAAGGTCAGAGAAGCGGAGTGAGGGTAATGGTGGCACCGAGCACGTCAAATGACAGGATAAACCGAGACCTGTTCCTAGAGAAAACGTGCTCCTGCCAGACTGGAGGGGAATGGTGAGCACTAAGAATAAGGGCCGGGTGAGAGCAGCACATGATCCCCTGCCAGCTCCAGCTCATTTGCAAGTGCGTGGGCAGCAGCAGCTGCTCCGGCGCGTCTCCTCCAGCACCGCCACCAGAGCCCTCCTCAGGTGTTGGACACGCCAGGAAGGTGTTCCGAGCCTAAAAATGTCAAAGAGGAGCAAAATGGAGCAGGCAGCAAAAGCCACTGGTCATTCTTCACCTGACACCGAGGGGACTGCTGGGAAGCTCTGAGCAGCAGAGGGGGAGGGCTGGAAAAAGGGGAAATTCATGTCACAGCAGAAGATAAGAAAATAAGAGACTTGAGGAGGAGTTTTGCTTTGCCCACCAGACAATTGAAAATAGATCAAAAGAAGAACCCAAAGGGTTTGTTAGAGATGACAGCTCCTAAGGAAGAAAGTGGGGCAAATTTCATACATTTCAACGTTTTAAAATCATTTTCTTCTTGCCCAGGAAGTAGAGGGGGAGCAAACAAAGGGAGAAGACCAGATTCTGATATCACTGTTACTGGGTGAGACAGATTTGAGTCCACTGCAGTGAAATCAGAATCTGGCCCGTAAGTAGGCAGTTCAGCTCCCTGTGATGAGAAACAAGTGAGTTCTGAGTCAGGGGATGAAAGAGAAAGAAGGAAAGGACTTCTATAAGGGTAATAAAAGATTCTTTTTTTCACTGGCTCAGTACCTGTAGAGAAACATGGTTAAGACTCAGGATAAATTCCTTTTAAAGACTCAGCTGAGCTGAATCTGCTTTGGTCTGACCATGATGGGCAGCTCACGCTGGCCAGCTGGTTAATGGCACTATGGGAGCCCACAGTCTTTGGAATGGACTTCTAATCTTTGCTGGTCCTGAGCATTCTCTGAAAACAAGACCTACCCTGGCAAAAGTATGACAATAACCCCAGGTACAGGCAGTGCTCTTCACCAAATTCATCTTCAGGATGAAACAAAAATACAAACTGTCATATGGACGAATTTCCTGGACTGGCAGGACTCCGGGGGTGTCAGACAGAATCTGTCTCAAAAACAGCCTATGCTTTGAAGTTTCCAGCTCTCACAACAGCCAAACTTTTTTCAAAGGCAGACACCCAATAAATGTGTATTTAACCTCCTGAGGCTTCCTCCTCTGCCGGCTCCATCCTCCCCGGTGCTGAAGGCGGCTCACAGCAGCAATGTGGTGTAGCAAATTCACATGAGGTGTGTTTTGCACATGACCTGCATCAATAGTTCATGATTTCTTTTACAATGACAGCATTAAACCTCCTCAGGCAGAGGCTCATGGGATCTGTGCTTGTTCGAGTAACTTAAGGACAAGCTTGTGAAACTCTCAGCAAACAGCGGGAGACAAATAATCAAACTCGGGGCATTTTAACAGAAGAAGTACCAAGTTACAGGAAAACATCTAATGCTGTTCCTCGTGGTCTGAGTGCAGAGCTCAGGACTGGCATAATCCCTGTTTGACCACCAGCAACACAAAGCAGTTTTTGAAAGTAAAAGGAGGTGCATCACCCATTCCTCTTCTCGAGGGTTATTTCACAACAAGAGGAATGAAAGGAAAGTGAACTCGGCAGCTGTGAGTGCTGTGGTGTCAGTCCAGTGAGACAGGGGAGCTGTACTGGTGGAAAATCAAAGAAATGAACACAGTGCACAGATAGATATTTTTGTGGAGAGGAACATTTTTTGGCATGTCTGATCTCCTTTGCTCACTATTGCTCCAATCACGAGGCAAAGGGCTTCAGAACTTGTCAGCAGAGAAATCTTCCTAAGGAAAAAATATACTACTGTTTCTCCTCTTCCCCCGGCAGAGTCCAGCACTGAGACACTCTCACTCACTATAAATAGAGGTTCTGGTGCCGAAGGGAAGTGTAAAGCCATGCCATTAAGGAAACCCAGTCCCACACGGATGGACACTGTGTTCAGGCAACTTCTTTTCCAACAGCCCCACCCTGCACGTCGCGCTTCGCTCGTGGTCTGTGATGTTATCTGTCAGTCAGCTGTCTCTGTGCTGATATATTCAGAAAACTTGTCATTTAAACATCCAGATATTCATGTGTTGCAGTAAATCAGGCTGACAGTCAGCTCTGGAACTGAGGCACAGCGTTTAATCACAGAATAGATGCAACAAGCAGAACCATCGGTCCAAATTTCCCATGGTACCTTACTAATTGCCTCATTTTTAATATACAGTCAGCTCCTTGCAGCTTGCCTTCCCTGTATCCTTAAGCACTTGCTGTCAAATGATCTTGAAAATAATGTCATCCCATGTCTTCAAACCATCCCAGAAGAGCCACGTTTGCCAGGAATAAATCAAGTGGTTGGTGGGATTTTAGGTGGTGGGGGGTGTATTTACCTGCCCGCAGGTAACTGCCAGGGCCGTGTGACCACTTGTGCCGCTGACACTCACAGCCCTCATTCCCTCGGTGTAACTCCCTCGGGAGAACACCCTGATTAACTCTATTAATAGTGTGCATGTGTGTGCACCACGTATCTGTAGCTGCTCAAGAGCTACAAGAATGCGGCATGTTGGCAGGGGAGGGTTTGCTCCAAGGAGGTCGCAAATGTTTGGTGTCCCGTGAGAGGACGAGGCTCCTCTACAGGTCCCAAACCCGATGTTTTACTGACTAACCTCACCA
>VXAY01006162.1:434520-470847 GCA_013399855.1 Oxyruncus cristatus
TTTTGACCTGACTACCCCCACAAGGGGGGGGGGGTGGGAGGGCTGGAGGTTGAAATGGTTAACGGAGCAGTGGGTGTGCAGAGACTGTGGATGGAGAAGGAGGCAGCAGCTCGGCCCATCTCTCCTCATGTGTCTCCCACTGCTATCGGATATCGCCTCCCGTGAGCGCCTGCTCGGAGCAGGGAGACAAAAATTGCTATTGACAGCAGTACCCCGCAGACAAGGTCCTCTGCTGCAGAGCTGCCCGAGCCCTGCGTGGTGGAAAGCAATTTTAAATGACAACAGAGCACTAATGTTATGGGGGGATCTTGTTGTGTGGAGATCTCAGGGTTAGGGCAGGGAGGAAACAAAAGTCCAGCCTGCCCTGACAAATATTGTCAGACATTTAAGCGCTCTGTCTTCCAGTGCTGATTTGTGCAAACTCTTCCAGGGCATCAGGGAATGCTGTCATTGATAAACACCGACCACGGGAAATGGCTGTTTCAAAGACATGCTGATGGTATGGATGACAACAACAGGATCATGGAATGAGTGGCCACAGGGTTAAAAAGCATTTGCATCCTACAGCGTTAACCTTCCCTCTCAGTCGTCAGAAAATAAGGACCCAGCGAACAATCTGCGATGGTACAGGCAGGATTATTAAAGGATTATTAGAGAAAGAGCAAGGAGAAGGTTGTATGTCATCAGAATTTGGGATCACTACTTTGATCTGCTGCTGAAAGCTCTATGTATTTTGAGATCTCAAACCCCAAAACAAAGCTTAATCTTCACTTAGGCACTACAGTTCGCTCCCTTATCACATTATCTGAGTACATCACACTCTAATTATAGTTGTCTGAACAACACTTAGTGAGATTGGGAGGTACTAACCTTGTTGGAGAAGCCCTTGAACACAGAGTAGAACCAAGTCAGAAACACTCTTTAGTTTTTAAATGCCAGCTAAGTGCGCTGCAACCAGTGGAAAAAAAATGTTCTTACTCCATCAACAGCACTTCAGAAAATTTACCTCTTCGTTATCATTAGCCCAGACCTTCAAGTCCTGGCTCAAAATTCAGAACAAAGTTATTAGTATGAGGTAAAAAAAAAATGCATTATAGTATTTGTATTTCTAAAAGCATCATTTAAAATATATCAGTAATCATTTAAAGAAAGGAGTAATACTTACAGCATCTCAGTGGGGTATTATATCTAACTCTCAAGAGGTATCCAGAAGTGCTTCTCAATATTTTAGTATCTGTTAGGCAGTGATTGCAGTTTATTTATCTCTCTCTAGTGGGTACAGCAGTAGGAGTTAAATATTCCATTTTCCTCTCCAAAGGATGTAAGGGACTGTGTCCCCACACTCAAGCAAAGAAAAAAAAAATCTCCCTCCCACATCACATCCTGGGGTGGGAAATGGCTCCGTGTGCCTTAGTGACTGGGGACCAACGGCCACGTTTGTCTGCACATTTCTTCAAGGCAGCTGCTGGGAAGCCTTTGAGAAGAGCTTCAAGGAGCTCAGCCCTTGTGCAGATGCTGCAGAATGGTTGTTACTGGCTTTAACTGAGGCATTTCCCTTTTTGCCACCTCTGCTATTTCATTACTTCTGGGGTTTTTTTGCATTGCTTCACGTGCCAGGGCATGGAGATGGGTATTCCAGCAAATCCCAGGTTGGCTTTGGTTTTATTTTTCATGTGTAAGTACAAGTCAGACTCTGCTGTTGTGCTTTTAGAGCCGACCACTGCTTCAGTAGCTTCTCCAGCCAATTTTAATTTTCCCCAAATCTGAGTTTCAAAGTCTATCATTATGAAAAGAAGGTATTGTTATTTTTTTTCCTAGCAAGCCTTTCTTACGTTGTGGATTGAAAGAGCCCTCAATACCCTGTACATCACCAGAGTTCTTGGTAGCAACCTCAAGCCTCACTGAGAGTTTAATAAGCTGCTGCTGAGTTATGTGGCAACTGTTAAGTTTTTATGGGAAAAAGTTATCCAGGCTGCTGCTGTTATTAGCTAACAAACACCACAGACACTAGAGAGGACCCTGAACCAGGATCTGTGCTCTGAACTACATCAAAAATATTGGGAAGAATATTTTGCATTCCTAAGCTTTGATACAGGTCCAAGTTTCACAGGCACTTGCTATTTCTATAAAAATTTGGCCAGGATGACCAATCCCAGTATTCCCAAAAGCTGGAAATAAAAACTCTCAAGCTCCTCCAGAATTTTGTTTGGGGCTAATTATCCTTTTTCACCTCTGCTAGTCTTGCTAATACTCCTTCATGTGAAAGGCTGCAAATATAATCACCAGGAAATGAAGGGCTCATCACTCCTGTCCTGCTGGGCTGTTCCAGCCCTGCAGTGGAAGGAGCTGCTCGTGGCTCTCCCTGTCTGCACCAAAGTCGTGGGAGCTCAGTGACCTGTGATATCTCTACTTTTATATCAGCTCTGGATAATTCAACCAACTACCTTAAAAGTTATTGGAGAATCATGGAATGGTTTGGGTTGGAAGGGATCTTAAGGATCATCTCGTTTCACCCCCTGCTGTGGGCAGGGACACCTTCCACTAGCCCAGGTTGCTCCAAGCCCCATCCAACCTAGCCTTGGACACTTCCAGGGCTGGGGCAGCCACAGCTTCTCTGGGCAACCTGTGCCAGGGCCTCCCCACCCTCACAGGGGAGAATTTCCTCCTAATATCCCATCTAACTCTGCCCTCTGGCAGTTTAGGAAGTACAGAGAGTACCTACAGACAGTGAAGTACATACAGACTGAGTGATGGCCCCACCTGTACACACACAGGCAGAGCCATTGCAAAGCCTATTTCCACAGGAAAATAGGATGGAAGGATTATTTAGATTTTTTTTTTCCTTAATGAATAGAGAGGATAAAAAAATCATACACTGAATGTATTTCCTGTAAATTGTCTCACCAAAGCGGAGAGACTCGATGCAACGACCATCCAGCCTCAGAGGCCCTGTAATGCTGGGAGTGATTTAGTTTCATCGCGTGAACTGCCATAAAAATGAGCACTGGGATCTCTAAAATCTGGGTTTTGGATTGCCTCGCTGGAGAGCCATCGGGAGCAACAGCCCCTCTGATGGCAAGCAGAGGGATGCACGGGCAAACACGCTCAGCAGGAGCAGTCCCAGCTGAAGTGCTCCCTCCACCTGGCAGCCAGGACAGGTGTGTCACTTCCAGATGTGACATGAGCCACTTACATCTTGTTCCCAGCCTTTGAAGTGCTGTGCAGAGAAAGCCTGAGCTGTTCCTGCAATTAGAGTGGAGACATCATTTACTGGGAGAATTAAATGCGCTGTAGTAGCAAACCTGCAGTTGACACTCGCAGGGTGCAATTTAAATCCTCCGGATTAGTAATTCTTTTGAGATCTTTGTAATCATTGGTAATAGGTAGTGAAATAAATCCACATTTATATCCTGCAGACTGCAGCTGTGCTTGTGTTAAAGTAGTATTAACTGATGGGTTTTAAATCCTTCTGCCTGCTTGAGCTGTAAGCACCGAAGCTCCTGAGCAGGGATAACTCATCCTGGGTGATGTATGTTCCCGAGCACGAAAGCGCTGGTTAATGAATAATGAAAGCACCAAGGCAGAATCACAGCTCAGGGCTCACTCCTGCAGGAAGCTCTCTGGGGACAGGTCCCTGTGTGGCTCCCGGTGCCGCAGCGACCCAACGGCAGCTCAGACTATGGATAACTGTGACAGGGGAGAACACAAACTGCTCCTGTAAAGCTTTACCTTCATGGACAAAGTGCTGACTTGTTCTGCACACTGAGGGGTTCATCTGGTCAGCTCTGGCATTGTTTCTCCAGGTGTCAGGAGTGCACACTGTGCCCTGACTTGCTGCACAGGCTCCCAGTTAACTAAGCAAATATGCCATTAAAAGCTGAGCCAACCTTGAGGGGGACATATGGGTTTAAATTGCAGCAGGAAGAGATTTATGGACTTGTTTTCCCAGCCTAGAGAGTAACTGAGGAGGCCTCAGACAGTTCAGCCTTTACCAGTCTGATAAGAGAAGTCAGCACTTCACTGGGATGAGATGGGAGGGATGGTGGGTGTGGGATTGGCACTTGGCTTTGCCATGGAGCCCCAGCCATGGAGCAGGGACCCAGAGTGACAGTCACTCTGGGAACAGAAAGAAGCTTTGCAAAGTCGGTGTGCTGCCTAGATAAGCTCAGTGCTGATAAAGTAAAGCATTAGAGATTAAAAAAACTCGAGAGAATGATATTAGTGGCTGAAGAAGAGAGCCCAGGAATCCTGGCTCTCTCTTCCTTCAGCTGTGCTTTCAGCCCAAGCTGCCCAAAATTCATGGCTTCAGAGATGGTTTCTTGACAGCTTAAAAAAAAAAGCACATTTACCTGGTTCTATTCCTTATGGGGTTTGTTTGCTTTGTTTTCGTTTAGGAATCTACAAAGGACATTGTTTCCGAATCAACCACTTCCCTGAAGACAATGACTATGACCACGACAGCTCAGAGTACCTTCTCCGTAAGTGAACCCTGATCCCCAGTGTGGGCCCACAGAGACTTCCCTGGGCTTCTCTTTCCCAAAGAGCAACCCAAGCCTTCCTCATTGCAAGAGACTGGCCCAAACTGGGTGGCACAGAGCACGTGCAGTCCCTGCTGCAGCTGGCACAGCCATCACCCTTGGGGACCCCCATTTCACAGAATCATTGAATCATTGAATCATGGAATGGTTTAGGTTGGAAGGGACCTTGAAGAACATCTCGTTTCAACCCTCCTGCTATGGGGTTTCAAGGGTTTTATCCGAGGGTTTCCTTCAGCCAGGGGAATGCTCATGATTTTGGTGCCTATTGTCTAAATATCGTATGGCAAATTTTCAAGTGAAAACTACAGCTACCGTTCCCAGATTGGCGAGGATCTTTTACAGAGGGAGTATTTATCTGGTTAGTGTATCAAAACAGGTTTGAGGAGTGGGTTCCAGCCCACTTGGAAGCTTTTCCTAATGCTTAAAACCCAACCCTTATGCAAGCCTCATCCTTTGCAGCTGCTGAGCCACCTCCCCCTGCAGTGAAATTACTGCATTGTAGGAAGGAAGCTGAAATTTCTGCAGCTAACAGCAAAATCCCAGCGTGAACATGGGCTGTGACTTCCCTGCCTGGCCAGCCAGCGCTGCTGCTCTATGCTGGCATGTAATCCTCCCCCCAGAAGTAATTTCATCCACCAACCTGGTGCTTGAAACGAGGGCGATGGTTTTGTCTCCTCTGGATGACCGTTCTCTCAGCTGATGGGAAGGCTTAGAACCCGAGTGTTCCAGCAAAGTTGGAGTTTGGAGGATGCCCTCTCCCCAGAGGACTCCTTGCCTTGCTGTTCCTTCTGAGCAAAAGAGCTGAGCAGCCAAGCTGAAAGCAGTGCCCTTTGCCAGGGAGAGGAACTGCAGCTGGCAAGGTGTCGGGCAAGGAGGGAGCGGTGAATAACGCTGCTGGCAAGGCAAAAAACACCTCAATCGCACGACTGATTACCTGAAACACCCCTTAAGAGAACCACTCTGCCCTTCTGCTCACTTCTGGGCAACAACTTCTAGCTGCTAAGACAAGAAGAAAGGAAAAAAAAAAAATCTCGGAAAAGTTTGCTTGCCCAGAAAACCCAGATGTTTTTTTCCTCTTTGCTCTTATCGATTCAGATCAGCCATAGCACCCGGGTGACACGATTTCTGAGCTCAGGCTGAGGCAGGGTGTGAGCACAGCTGCATTTATCCTTCATACAAAGCTTTGGAACTAATGTTAAATTGATGCCAAGTCAGCTTTAGGAAACAAACATCATTAGTAAAAGGACTGTAGAGGAAAGGGGAATTAAGCAGCATCTTGATAAAAGCGCATTATGCCTCCTTTATATGGAGAAGAGTGAGAACTGGGAAAAACAGCTCCGTGGTAAGACATGAGATCGGTAAATTGCTGTAAGTGTGCTTGTGACGGGTGTTCCTAAAAGCTGTTTTCCAAAGTGACTAAGTACAGATCTTAAAAACAAGTTGGTCCAGCCCTTTATGTCTTCTGCAAAATCGGTCTCCAGTGGCTCCCCCGCAGAGCTCCCCCTCTCCTGCACGGAGACAAGGCTTTAACTTTCCTGAGAACTGCAGCTTCCCATGCATGCAGTTGATTTAGAGATTACTGAAAGGTTCCATGTCTAAATCCAGAGGAGATGAGCTCATACCTATATGTAATAGGGACCAAATCATTGTCTAAGACAGGATATTTGCATCCTGTTTCAAAGGAGACACAAGAGCTTACGTCCCATTTCTGCCCTCTGCAACACCCTTGCAGTCTGCTGGCTCCACCTCATTCTCCCCTCTTTCCAGCCATTTCTTGGCACAAGTTTCTCAGAGGGACATGTTGGGAATAATCCTTATTTTTCCTGCTTGGCTTAGACAAAGGCACCAACACCGTGTGCATGTCGTGCTCCTGAAAGAACAGCATGAGGGGTCTCAGCCTGCTCCACAGTCTCCAATTTAATATAGGCTTCAGAGAAATGCAAGCATTCTAATGCCAGCAGGATCAAGCCCTGGTTCAAACCCCTATGGAAATCAGTGAAAAAAATGACTGATTTTAGGAGACCTTGGTCCAGGACGTGGGTAGGAGCAGCCTGGATTTTGCCCTTCGGTGTTCAAGCTGCTCCCTGCGAAACCAAGCAAACGACAGCACAGTGACAACTGACACGTGCAGAGGAGCTCGAACAAGACCCTTCCTATGGAACCTTCCCTGTGGCAACACACTCCAATCTGTGTGTCTAAAAAAAATCCCCTTCTCCTGGCTGTGCAGAGCCCCAGTGAGTGGCAGATGCACCACAGAGTGCAGGCCCCAGGCTGCCGCCGCTTCGCCCAGCGGCACACGTGTGCTCTGGCTTCCCCCCTCTCCTGCTTCCCTCCTCTCCTGCTTTCCTCCTCTCCCACATTTCTTTGGGCACACAGAAACCAAGCTGCTCCCATCCAGCATCCCAGAAAGCACGTGCACCTCTCCTTTTGCAGGAGGGGGTTTTCAGCCGTTCTCATCCCGGGGGGTGTCAGGGCTCTCCTGCTCGGGGAGGAGCACTGGGGACCCCAGTTCAGGGGCATCTCCACACTTCCATGCCCTTCTTCCCTGAGTTCCACAGCCTTTTCCAAGCCTCTCAGAAGAGATTAAAGCCCGAGCAGAGGCCGGGGCTCGCAGCCCATGGGGAGGAGCAGCGGCTCCACCGAAGGAGGTGTCACCACACATAGCCGTGCACAGCGGCCGATGCAAACAGACAGGACAGTAAACAAGGGGGGGAAGAAAGCAAGGGACAAAGCAAAAACCAGATTGCCCTAATGTTTTCTGATGTGCTGTCATTTTATTACCAGTATCAGGAGACATATGTAAATTCTACATGGTACCTATGAGCTTCCTTTGAAATTTCTGAGCTGAAAGTACACATTGTAGGAAAAAAACATACTGGAGAGTTTTACAGGAAGAGAACACTGTGTGTTTTGTTTCTCTTCACATTAATTACCTACCATAGAAGAATTATCTCTGGAGATTGTTGCTACAAGTAGAACAACCCAGCCCTTATATCTGGCATGTCTGGCAAGTTCCTTCCAATGATATCAGTGAAGCATTTTAGGAAAGCTCTTTGATGTAATTGAATTCATTATAAACAGCATGGCCATCAAATATAGGAAATAACATCCAGAAAGAGTGGGCCACAGATTTTGAACCAGTGCTGCCTTCAGCCAGGGCACTAAGAGGCAGTGATTTGGGGTGCCTTAATGTCCAGCAGCAGAGACTGACTTTGAATCTTTTTCTAATTACTGATTCTAAAAACTGACCCAGAAGCCAAAGTGCTGTTGCTTTGCACCAGCTGCGTGGGGGTGCAGGTAGGACAGGAGAACGGGTTCTCACCTCTCAACGGGCTCTGACCAGAGACCTTACAGCCACGTCACTTGGATTTGCCAGCCCTTGCGAGACGCTGCCTGAATAGCAATGCCCCCGCCTGAATGGGGTTCAGATCCCGTTAGAAAATGCCCCGTCTGTGAGGGACGCGTGCGGCGGCGCTGCCACTTTGGGAAGGGATGGACTTTTCTCGCTGTTGCAGATCGACAGAGGCAGGATCTTCCCAGGCAGGGACTGTCTTTTTGGGTTTGTGTTTGCACCGTTCTCGGGAGGGCTGGGCCGTAGCGGGGGCTCTGGGGCTGTTCAGAGCACGCGGAGCAAACCCCCGGCCCTGCCCCTCTGCCGTGGGTGAGAGCTGTGCCACCAGTTACCAGGGGAACCATCACGGAGCGTCCACTGAGTCGGGAATGCCATGGCCATCAACTGTAAGATGAGAAGGCATCATTTTGATGATGAGAAGGCTGTAACATCTGGCCATTTCTCCTCGGGAAACGGGCGCCGCTCTCCGTGCGTGTCAGCCAGGGATGGCACCCGGGGGAGGCCGCGGCGCTCAGGGCACCACGGCAGAGGAGACGTCCAGATGGCGTTTTCTCCTCTCCCAGCACTCAGCCCTGGGGTGCCCGTGTCCTCCCAGTCTGCTCTGGGATTTCCGTGTCCCTCTGACAGCAAACTCTGACCCCGACTCACCTTGGGCATCCCCACACTCTGGCACCCCTCGCCTTTCCAGGACTTCCCTCTGTGCATTCCCCTTTGCACAGTTCCCAGCTTTTGGGTGATCCTGTTTTCCACAGCACCCGATCTCCCCTTCTCCCAAAAAAAAAAAAATCCCCTCTCTACAACAATAATATAACTCAGTTCCTCACTCTGCCTTTCAGGAACCCCTGCCAGCTTCTGCCCCTTTGGTTTTTACAATACAGACATCCCTCTTCTCATGCTTGTTTATTCTTTCTCAGCCCTTTTGTTCCCTCCCTGCCGCTTCCCTGTCGATTGCTGCTCGGTCTGGTTGTGACCCGACTTTGAAAGCTGGCTTGAAGTGGTGTTCTAATATTTTTGTGGGGGATTTTATAGCCCATGCTGGTGAATGGACTGAAGCACACAGAATTTTAAATGACTCTGCTTTGCTGTCAGAAAACTAAACACAAACATCTGAGACACACTTGTTAGAATTTCTTCCTCAGAAATCGGAAAGGTTGCAATGTCCTTAATATCCCACAGAAGAAAAAGGGGTTATTAGCTGTGCTTGCTGGCAGCATGGATGCTGCTGACTTCAAAAGCTGTGATTTGCTCACCTTGCACATGTAGCAAGGAACGGATCCGTCTGCTCCAGCCGTCCCAAACCTCGTAGGGTTCATAGCCAGCTCATGAATTTTTCACAGCTGCTCCCTGCATGATGCTGGGTCTTACTGTCACTTACCTCATGCTTTGCCAGAAATATTCTGCACATGATGGCATCAGATAATGTTGATAAGGCTGGACTTCCTAGGAGAAGATTGAAGCTACTCAGTTGAGAGTCTGGCCACCTACCCGAGGTCTTCACTCCCAAGAACATGCTCAGAAATGCAGAATCTGTAATAATTCCAGAAAAAGAAAATTAGATATTAGGGAAAAATTCTTCACTGAAAGGATTGTAAAGCATTGGAACAGCTGTCCAGGGAGGAAGTGGTGGAGTCACCATCCCTGAAAGGGTTCAAAAAAATGCGTGGATGTGGCACTTGAGGACGTGGTTTAGTGGTGAACGTGGTGGAAGTCTGGGTTGACGGTTGGACTTGATGATCCTAAAGGTCTTTTCAAAGCCGAACAGTTCTGTGATTCTGTATCATTCTTCTTTATGATTCTCTGAAAAGCCAGGGACTCTGAGACTCTAATCTCCACTCCTGCACCCAAGGAGGCATCTGAAATGATTACTGTCTGTCTTGCTCTTCTATCTGTCTCCCTCCAGGCATCGTCCGTGCCTCCAGCGTGTTCCCCATCCTAAGCACAATTTTGCTGTTGCTGGGAGGACTCTGTGTCGGAGCAGGAAGGATTTACAACAGCAAAAACAACATTATTCTCAGCGCTGGGATTCTCTTTGTTGCAGCAGGTATGTTCTCCTTAAATTGAGTCCTTAAGAAGTGCTGCCTTTTGCAACTGTAAAAAGACTGGAAAAGCTCGTTGGCAATTCTTTCCCTGGCACCCCCTTTCCTGGATTGAGGGCATTAACAACATCACACCAGGCAAATTTCTTCAGACACAGTTATGTTCTTGAAGCCCTAAAGTAAGTATATTCTAGAAAAGCTTTTAGTTTTCCTGAAAGAGGAAGTGAAAATCAGTAACAAGCGTGTTTTACACTATTTAAAATGTATTAAACATTAGATGAATCAGGCATCTCTTCTACCTAAGGCCTATTTCTTATTTTTAATATGGTGGCAGAAAACATTCACCTCTGATAGGTGAGCCTGTTTTTCACCCTAGAAACATCTGAGAGAGTCAGCCCCATTGTTAATAGCTTTCCCTGAAGCCTGGATTAAACAGGCTGCATTTAGATGAAAATTCAGCAAGGTGGAAGAGAACTTATCTTGATCAAGGTGAACAGCCATAGCCCTGAGCTCAAAATGTATTTTTATCAGTATTCTGAACGTTAGAATCCCACTAACAATATTAGTGAGCTCCCATATGCTGCTCCTTTCCCACTGTGGAAACGAAGAGATGGGGGAAAAATCCTGCTGAATATTTCAGCACCCACGCGAGCGTACCAGATGTGGATCTAACATTTGTTTTTCGAGAACAAATGGAACCCTGAGATAAATTAAAGAGCCAATGAATGTCATAAGTTTCCCTGTTGCAATCTTCGAACCATTCAGGTCCAGAGAGTAACGTGGCTTGAATTTCAGCTTCCCGGCCATCATAACTGCCGATTTATGTTTTTCCTTCTCCAGGTCTAAGTAATATCATAGGGATCATTGTCTACATATCAAGCAATGCAGGTGACCCAAGTGACAAGCGGGATGAGGACAAAAAGAACCATTACAACTATGGTTGGTCTTTTTATTTCGGAGCCTTGTCTTTTATTGTGGCCGAAACCATAGGCGTTCTGGCTGTGAACATTTATATCGAGAAGAACAAAGAGCTGAGGTTTAAGACCAAGAGGGAATTCCTTAAGACTTCTTCCAGTTCTCCTTATGCCAGGATGCCAAGCTACAGGTACAGGAGGAGGAGGTCCAGATCCAGCTCTCGATCTACGGAGCCTTCCCCGTCCAGAGACATTTCCCCGGTTGGCATGAAGATAGCGAGCACCATCCCCATGAACGAGATTTCCATGTACACACTTTCCAGGGAGCCCCTGAAGGTCACGACGGCTGCCAGCTACAACGCAGACCAGGAAGCCAGCTTTCTGCAGGTTCACAACTTCCTCCAGAAGGAGTTTAAGGAAGGACTCCACGTCAACATGGTCAACAGGAGGACGACGCCTGTTTGAAGCACCTTCCTTCCTCTCGCTTTTTGAAGAAGTGTCAGAACAGAATGGATCTGTCACGAGAGAGAAGGAGCGATGTTAAAATACCCTCTCACCTCTTTAATTGTGGCATGTGTTGAGGTAGCAAGTGGAGATCCTCTGGACCAACATAAAGATGTTACACGCTCGTAGCTTTTTTTGAAGCTATTTGGAGTTTGTTTCTTTCCGTTCTTGGTGTCACGAGATGAAGGCAGTTCATGTTCCTGCACTTTTGTAGTGTGTACACAGTCTTGGAGAAACTGCAAAGGACTAGCCACCAGTGTGTTTTAAAGGATTACAGAAAAATTGTTGTACAACTTTTCTTTTTTTTTTTTTTTCTAATATTGAGATCCATTAAGACAAACTTGCAAATATAATTTGTAATCAAGCCCAAGGATGATTACTCGTCAAGTGAGCCACTTTCCTTTGACACAGCGTAAACTTTGCCTCTTTCAACAAAAAAAAAAAAAACAAAACAAAAAAAAAACAGGAAAAAAATATTTTTGAAGGCAACACTTTCTAAAACTGACCTGTGCCACTGAAACCGTAGAGCACCCACGTACTGAGCAGTGTGGACTCCCTGATGGGGTGGTGAGGGAGTCCCCCATTTCTGGGTGTGAGGCATCCCTTGGGGCGATGCAGGTCGAGGAGCAGAGGGTTGGGTGCGCCTTGAGACACCTGGACAAGGGAAAAGATTAAAGCAGGTGGGACTTGAGCATATTTGCAAACATCATTTCTTGCCTAACGTTTAGAAAACTTGAATTCCTCATCTCGACGAGCCCTAGTGCCTGATCCGGCGAGGTGCTGAGTGCTGTCTGTCAGGAGCCCCCAGAGACACTCCCAGCGAGGGCGAGGAGCAGGGCTGAGCCGGGGTGGCTCAGCGACTGCATTCCTGATTTCCTTACTGCTTCACAAGTGCAACAACTAACGCTACTGGAAACTAAGATCTCTAAGCAACGTCGGAAAGCGAGGAGCTAAACTAGTAAAACCTTCCTGCAGCGACAGGGAGCAGAGCGTTAACAGAGCAGATGGCAACTTTGTATTTTTAAAAAAAAAAAAAAAAAAAGGGGAAAAAAAAAAAAAACCAGAACAAAAAAAAAATAGTCACCGTTTATGAGATATTTATTAAACTCTTTTTATTATGAATAAGTGCCGCATGGTGCAAGGTATAGTTGCTTTTAGATGGAAATGGTGGTTCGACCTGATTTAATTTATTTTGTAATGATGCATCTACTTACGTGCAGAGAGCCCACTGCAAACTCTATGCATCACGTAAGGAGGGAACTAATTTGTACCCTTTGCTTCTGTATGTTTCTAAAAGAGTCTGAAATATTTTTTTTTTCCTTCTTCTTCTTCTTATAAATTCCTGCTTTCGTTTTTTACACTTAGGCTTGGATCTCAAAGCTCAAGGGCCTGACTCAAAGGTAATTTAATTTAATAGTACTCATGCTGATTTTAGTGACCACTCGACCAAGCCGTATGAGAATGAGGTGCCCAATTCCCCTCAGATGAATTAGATGCAGTGAGAGAGGAGCATCTAATTTCTGGAGATTCCTTTGAATATGCCCATCATCTTTACCCAGAAGACTAGAGAAGTGGTGACAAGGGAAAAAAAAAAAATCATGATTTGGAAAGCTTGGCTCACTGATGGTGGGAGATCTCAGCCAAACTGGTAAAACCTCTTTAGTCTTAATTTATCCCGCGATGGCCGTGACTCGGTGGTGGTTTGGATTCAAGGCTTTCAGCTAGTGGAACCAAGTCCTCCAGGGAAACCCCGGAGAAGCTGCCTTAACACCCCAAAAAGCAAGTTAAACCCTCTCTCCCCCCTCCACCCCCAGATAAACCCTGCTTAAGCCTCTCTCCTTGCAAGAACCAAGACACAATTCTCAATTCTAAGCGAAAGTCTTCCCCAAGTCGCTGTTCAGCTCTGCTGGGCCTTCAGCCTGGCAGAGCCACGTCGTTATTTTGGCAGAGGTGGGTTGGAGCCTTCATCCCTGCTCATTAGGGGTTTCCATTCAGGTTAAAACTCTGCTGGGATCCTTTTATCGAACCTCTGAACTCTGAGAGCTGAAGCGAATGGAGCGATGGGAACGATTTAAAAGCAGAAAATGTTGTGCTACTTTCTGTATCAACACACTATGGAGAAAGATGTTACACAAGCTTTTTAAAAAAAAAAAAAAATTCAGACAGAGGCAGACAAGAAAACTTTTTTACCTACTTTTCGGCTAGGACAACATAAAAGAGTTCTAAAATTATTAAAGTTCTTGATGAAAGGTTTTTTTTACAAGAATCTTTATGCTTTCAGACAATAAATTATTTCCTACTTTTTGAGACTTCGTAATATTAAAATACTTTGATTAGCTATGATAGAAGTAGAAGTTTGCAATGAAAAAAAAAAACAACAACAACCTTCTGTCTCATTAGTGTGTCATACTAAGTGCTAATTAATTTACATCTAATTATAGTCGATGTATTTTTCAAGTGCAATTTCCCAGAACTATTTGTTTCCCACTGTGTTAATAAACTAATAGTTAGAACTAAGTCCTCATCCGTGTTTACTGTAATTAAGAATAAAACCATTCCTTTTAAAACCAGGAGTTAGATATAGGCTGTTTCTCTAAACTCATGTACCTTGAACTGGAAGTGGACAGTGTGAGGTTTGCTCCGCGCGTTGGTTTTGTTCTTTTAGTCGTCATTCTCCAGTGGATGTGCTTCAAACCATCTGATTCCAGCCAAAGTCCAAGGTTTTCCTTCAGCCCAGGTCAGACCTGCAGAGGCACGTGAAGTATTGTTACACCACGCTGGCAAAAAAAAAAAAAAAAGTCTTGCTGAGGGGTTTTTGGGGTGTTGCCCTTTGGCAGAGCCTCCTCCCCCAGGGCAGGGCTGGTCTCGGCAGCTCCCCGGGTGTGATGCCCTGTCTCGGTCCGAGCCGGAGCATCTGCTCCTTCTCCAGCAGGCACCTTGGAAAAATGGAGCTGGAGCGGGGATCCTGGGATGCTCATGGGATGCAGGGTCTGGACAGGGAACAAGGGCACAAAAGCGGAGATAACAGGGACCGGAGCTTTTGTGCTGTGGGAGAACGGGGGCTGCCATTGCAAACTCCCGCAGTCACAGTGCAGCAAATTGTTCAACCAAAGCAAAAAAAAAAAAAACTTTTCACTTGACAATCCCAGTAAAAAGAAAAAAAAACCCTCCGATAATCAGTCCTTTTCTGGGGAAAACTTTGATTCTGACAAAACTGAAAGATTTGCAGCACACCTGCCCATGAACAGTGTTCCTTCATGGCTGATCTGTCTCAACAGTTAGACTGTGCTCAGACTTTGAAACCACTCAGTGATAGTTTAAAAAACCCATCTGTTCTTCCACATCTCTCTGGTTTCCCTGGACAGCGTCGAACAAATGAGCCCCATTTCTCAGCAAGGCCTGCAGATATCATAGAACCATATCATTAACAACAATCAGTTTTTTGGTATATAACATACTGTAACAGCAGAACTAAAGAGAAAAAAAAAAAAAGAAAGAAAATGCTATTGGATCAGATTTGATTCTGCAAGAAACAAAGTTTCAGGTGTATCATCAGCTCTCTCTTCCTCGTTTCTCACCCACAATAGGAGTAAAAAGAGAAATCACTTCAGCTGCCCAGACATCCAACAATAAACTATTTTTCTATTTCCTTTTCTCTCTGTATGGATCACAAATCCACAAGGGCTAATATATCACGTCCCTTGAGGCTACATTTCTGTCCGCAGTTCTAAAGTGTTATTTCCACTGTGCTTCAGTTCTACTGGTATAATCACAATCATGTATAATGTACTTAATCCTTACTTTTTAAATAAACCATTTTAAATGTATCTGGTTTTGTGTGGAGCAAGGTATATAGATTTTTAATTTCCAGATGCTCTGGGCTGAGATTACTGTGTTTATTTTTTCATGTTTCTCCCTGTTTGATTGCAGCTGGTCATGATACTGGAAGCCAGTGTATCAGAGGAGACAGAACTATTCTTGTGGTCCCACAGACCACAAAATCTCCCAAGATAAGCTATCCTCACAGTATTTCCAGTTGGTTGGGTTGGGAACTAAGAAAGACCTTCAAGTTTCCAGCTTCAGTGCCCAGTTTGAGCCTGGTGTGGTGGCCAGGAGCCACTGCAAACCATGAGCAAGAAAAAACAATCCAGTCTCTTCTGAGGTGCTCACCCCGAGCCTGTGCTTTCCTCCAGCTTTTGAGGTTTCCTATGAACTCACCTCCGAGCATCCTCCTCTCCCCTGACCTTGCCCATTTTGCCTGAAGGAAGCCCGACCCCCCACGCTGAAGCTCCCGCAGCCTTGCTCTGATCACCGCCACAAAATCCCGGCGGGACGAGCGGTGCCGAACACGGGGCAGCAGTTCAGCAGCCTCTCCCTGCTCCCAGACATCCCGAGCCGCCCCTGTATACAGGCAATATTTCTTCTTCAGATCCTTCTTTTAACTTTACCTCCCAGCTCCTCAGCCTCCAGACTGTCTCTAAAGATGAAGACTGCCCGTGTGTCTCCGTCCGCCTCTCCCGGCCGTGTGATGAATTGGCACGTCTGGAAGGAGGCAGGGGATTCATCTTTCCAAATGCCTCTGACACACGGTAGTGAAGCCCTTTAAAGCTCAAGCCCAAAGCTGGTTCCCCTGGAACGAAACAAATAAAGGCTTTTCCCACATTGCTGAGCAAGTCCGTGGGTAGGTGGTGACCCCAGGAGCTGAGGCTGCCCTGCTGAGAACAGGGTTGTGTCGAAAAGGGGTGTTTGAGGTGGAGGGGAAGCAAAGGCAGAGTCCTTAAAGCTTTGGAAAGAGTGGAAAAAGAGGAGGATGTGGCATTACCTTGGAATGGGAAAAGTAACAGACATGGGCGGTGCTGAACATAAGAGGCGATGGAGAGGCTCTGCACCTGTCTGCAGGGCGGCTCAGCTTACAGCCCCGCTTCCCCGGAGCCAGGGGATCGCTTCCCAGAACGGCACACCCGGCCCGGCGGCGGTATTTTGGGAGCAGGGAGCTTGGGTCAGTCACACGGCTTGACCAGCCCTGCCTGTGCTGGGCTAGGTACAGCAGGGTGGGGGTCTGTTAAAAAAAATAAAATACCCAGCCGAAACACTCACACACACGTTTTGCTCGTGCCTTCAGAGCTGGCGGGATTTCAGCCCCAGAATCGGGGAGCTTTTGGAGGGTGCTGGCGGTGGTGTTCCCGGGAGTCAGCCATGCAGAGCCCACCACGATCCCGGTGGCCTCACCCCACTGGGGCAACGCAGGCGGAGGAGCCCAAATATTTTCGTTTTGGAAAAAAGCTGCTTGCTGAACTCTCACTTGAGCTGGGAGCAGACCAGGTGCCAGCTCCCCCTCTCTGCGTTATTCTCACCTTGGGAAGGGTCTTCTGCAGAACATCATTCTGCCAGCAGGGACCCACAGAACGGGGACAGCCTGTGGTAAATACTGAGGCTGCTCTGGAAGAAATACAGCAGAGTGCAAGTGCTGGGGAGCAGAGCCAAGCCACCACCTCTGCCAGGGAAAACACAACACACAGTTGGGCTTCAGGCACCTCCTTTGGCATTTTCTCCAGCAGAGAAACAGAATTGTGTCCCTCACTTGCCGCTGCTAAAGTGCAACTAATTACAACCCTTCTGCTTCCCAACAGGTCCTCATTAATAGTCTGTTTATATTTCATGTGATATTGATTTTTAAATGGGAATACTTGCCACCTGACACAGGGAGACTGTGTCCTTTTCTCCTCCAGAAATCCTTTTGCTTCTGCGTTTGTCAGGTGCCCACCCATCCCATGGAGCCCCTGAAGCACCAGGGAAGGCAACTGCACCTCCACACTGGGACAGAAGTTCCCAGGCTGGGGACAGAGGCTCAGCCCAAGAGCAGAGGAGCCTGTTAGCTCTCACCAAGGTGCTGATCAGCAAATACCTGCCAGAAGCCCCAAAAAACACACGGAGCCTTTGCTGGGAGGAGGCAGCAGCAGCGTCCTCACAGTGGGGCTGCATCAGCTCATGTAGCCAACCCACGGACCCCATGGGGAGCAATAACCCACAAAACACTTTTTTTTCCCATGGATTGTCAGCTCTAGGTCATTTTTAGGGGGATGGGAACAACGTCTGACCTCAGCTGCAGCAATGTGAGCTTTCAGTCCCCAGGGAAGCCACTGCTGCTCATGCTGGGGCTCATCAAAGCTCGTTCACACTCCCAGCTCCACTCAAGCAGGAGGGGAGGATGAATTTCACCCTTCTAATTTCACTTTAGTTGTTTCCTGGAAACTAGAGAACTCAAAACAAAACCAAACCCATAGAACTTACCCAGATTGAAAGACCTAAATGAGAACAAAAAGAATGATTCTTGCCAACACTGGAAGAGACACAAAGACCAACACCAGCAAAGAAATTAATGAGTTCCCACCCCTGCAGTCCTTGTAGGTTGTAATTAGTCTACAGCAGGATCATTAGCACTTGCTTCCTCAGCAACCAGAACCTCACTTTGTGCCCACATTTGCAAACACACATTCACTTCCCTCTGCTCCACCTGTGGAGTTTGGAGCATCAAGGAAGCGAAGTGGGGATGCAGGTCCCGAGATCAACTGATGTCTAGTGAAATTTAACAAGAGCCTACTTCAAAGGAAAAGGCATCACATCCTTAATGCATTCCTTTGCTGGTTTAAAGCCTGCTCCCTTCAGGCTTTTCCGTTTCATGAGAACTCTTGGTTCTGGTTTAAATGTAATCCCCTCATGTCTCTGCCAGCCCCAACATGGATGTGCCTGTGGCCTCTGGTCCCTGCCTTGCTCCACGTCCCCACTGCCCTCTCTGGTACCTGTCCCCTTCCCCTCCAATTCTGCGCCACGTACCTTCGCTCCTCCCCCTGCTTCCCACATTCCCGTCAGGAATGGGGCACCAGATGCCATCCCTGGTCCAGACATGTCCCCTTCTCCCCAGGGGTGTCTGAGCCAGCCCTGTCACACATCAGGCAGAGTAGCATTAACCCCTTTAAGCCATATTTCAATTACAGTTATTTTGGATCAGCATTTTTTAACTTACTCTCTATTTTCTCTCATTTCCCACGCTCTCCTCACACCTCAGCTCCTTGCTCCGCATTGTCCTCGTCAATTTGAGCTGACACCTCTGCACCTTTATCTTGCCATCAAACTGGGGTGTTAATAAAGCAGGACTGGAGTAGCTCTGACATTATCTTGACACAAATGATATTTGCAGCTTTCCACTGGCATTTTTTTACCCATTCTTTTAACATTCACGTACTGTCACCCTCCTCAGTTTGACATCACAATTGTAATGTCACCTCCACAGTGGCCTCTGCATTGACATTATCATCAAATTAGCTTTACAATCAGCTGGAGTATCAAAGGGAAGGAGAGAGGCTGGTCCCAGGAATCTGGGCTCAGGGAAGTCACTTCTGGAAGAAGGAAAGGGTGTGTTAAGTGGCAGCTGGAGTTACAGTAGGCATCGAGAGGAAGCTGGCTGGTGGGAAAGTACAAGAGTACTCAAGGTTTTGCATTAGAAAAAATAGGAAAGAAAAAAAGACCAAAAAAAAAAACCCACAAAAACCTCAAACCAGAACAAAAAACCCCAAACAAGGACCACAAAAAAACCCGCCACCAACTGCTCAGAACAGTTCACGTTAATAAAAAATAATATTGGGGGGAAAAAAAAAAGAACTATAATAAAAATCAATACTAAAATAAACAAGTTGCCTTATTTTGCCATTTTCTGCCACAGTCCTGGGCTCTGGAGGGACATCCAGCTCCGAGCTCTGAGCAGGGGCCGCCACAAGCCGTGGGCGTGCAGCACGAGGGCTCCGGGGCTATTCAACTGTTTGGGATCAGCCTGAGCTCGGGCCCGGCACTATTATAAACACAGATGTTTTTATAACCTCGCTGAAAAGTTAATGGTCCTATTAATGCCTATTTCTGGGCATGCTGCAAGTCAGGACATCGCAGCCCCTGAGCGGCGGCCGCGGCCGCCGTGCCGAGCGCCCGGCCGTGGGAATCTAAAACAACCCGGGTGGGACGGGGCCGAAAGCTGAGCTGTGCGTGAGCAGCCTCCCGGGCACCGGCTGACACAGCCCAGCAGCTGCCTGCGGCCGCCCCGCTCTCCCCGGAGCTGACATTTCCAAACACGCTCAGATGCGCCAGGATTTCGGGAGACCTCGCGAACCGCCCGCCGCGCTCCGCCGGCAGCGCAGCTCCGGAGCGGGATGGACGACAGCAAACCCCTGAAGGTGCGGCTGACGTTCTCCGTGATCCTGGTGGGCATCTCGCTGCTCTTCGCAGCCGTGGTGACGGACCACTGGGCCGTGCTCAGCCCCAAGGTGGAGGAGTTCAACGCCACCTGCGAGGCCGCTCATTTCGGGCTATGGCGGCTCTGCACAAAGAGGATTTACGTGCAGGAGCAAGGTCCCAAGGAGAAGGTCTGCGGGCCCATCAGCCTGCCAGGAGGTACGTGACCACCCAACCATGCACGGGAGAAAGCAGCAGGCACTCAGGCCAGGCTTTGCTTAGGACGTGGCAGAAGGAAAACAGGCTCTGTGGCCCGTGGCTCTTAGTTCAGGATGGGGCTCGGCCCTTAGTTCGGGATGGGGCTGCACGGGGCTGTTTTGGTGCTGCTCTGCAAGCTCACCCCACTGCCACCCCTCCTGCTGTGAGCGTGTGCTGGGTTGCCTCGCACGTCTGTTTGTGACCATATTTGAGTCTCCTGACAGCAGAGGGGAGAAGGGGAGGAGGATCGGGCGCGGTGGAAATCACAAAGGGAAATCGGGATGGAGGGAATTTTGTTGAACCCCAGCCAAGGGCCCTGCGGCACCCAGGCACGCTGACAGCAGCGGGCAAGAGAGAGGATTTATGGGCCCACCAAACACAGCTGGATCTGCAGGATTTCCAGATCCACATAATCATGGAGGAACTGCCTGTTCACGGCGGGCACTGAGTTATCTCTGAGCTATTCCAACAGCAGCCATTCCTCAGGGCAGGGAGGAACGGGGACCCGCAGTGTGGTTTGCCAACTTCCAGAAAAAAAAACTCATAAACCGAGTTTGAACCAATTTCTCAAGGACTTATGGAGCCTCCTCACCTCTCACTGGAGGCACCTGCTCCCACACACGTCTCCACCTCCAGCCCAATCGATGGGGAGGGCAGGGGCACAGCAGCTTTCCGGGAAGGCTGTTCCATTCCCATGGTTAAAGGAGCTCATTGTGTTTTTGCTGATTGCCAAGTCAGCAACATTCGCGCCGTTTGCACTAATACCCTCCCTCTGTGACTGAGCCATGCTGCTCTTTCAGGAGGCTTATAGGGGACTGGATGCTTTCCAGAACACAAATATAACAGGATTGCCTTCGTGTTAGACTCGCTGCCTGAAATGAAATATATGTTAACACATATTTGAAAATTTCCTGTGAAAAATCTTCCTGCCTGGGCTGACTGTATATTCCCCGTATTACTGCAATTCTTTATCTCTCTGGTCCAAATTACGTGTTGTGAGGAGAGGAGCTCAGCCTCAGCGTGTGGATCTGCCTCTAACCAAACTTGGGAGTGTGTCATCCATATGCTTAATGTCTCTCACGAAGGTACTTACGTGCCTGAGAAACGTATCCCTCGCTGTGCGCCTCCCCTCGCGCACGGAGAGCTCCCACGGAAGGGAAAAAAACGGCAGAAATCGGTGGATAAACAGCACAACCGCACAACTGTGGGGGTAAATATAAAGCTCATAAATATCCAGCTGTCTGCACAAAGCAGATTCGCAGGCAGGGCACAGGAAAGCAGCCACTATCTTTGACAGACATCAACATGTGCTCGCACAGACGTTGAACCGCGTCCCAGCGCCGCGTTCCGCCAGGCACGGAGTAACTGGGAACGACGGAGGGGCTGAGCTGCCCACCCCACACCGGAGCTGGCTCTCCGGTTTTTAGAGACATTTGGGAATTCGGGTGGTCTTCTGCGCCGTAGCCACGTTTCAGAGGGTGAAATTCACACCTCAATTATGCCATAAGTATCTTTCTCCCTGTTTTTCCTCGGGCAAGGAGCAGAGCAGGGGAGGGGGGGCCCGGGCTGCTGAGCGATGCTGCGGCCACACGGCCCGTGTTAGATTGATTTCACACTTCTGGGAAGGGATGTCAGCAGGGAAACACCAGGGTTGGGAAACCTGCAGCAGCAGAGAAAATGTGAATGAACAAACGCGCGGTGAAAGAGCAGATGTGGGCACTGCTTTTCCTGAAAATCATGAGACATAACCAGACATTACTGCCAGGACTGGGAAAGAAGCATCAGAATTTATCACTGAATTAATAACCATTTACCAGTCGCTCCCTGTGGAGGAAATGGATGGCATGATTAACGTTATTTATTAGGCTTTGAGCTCAGCACAGCGCAGAGTGGGGAGGATCACTTGGCTCGCAGTCCACAAAGCCGGGCTGTGATTTAGGCAGAGCTTTAAAATTTTACAGCGCCTTTCCGAGGGTGTTGACAAATTGAAAAGGGTTCAGCATCCTGCTGTAACAAATAAAAAGATCAGGCTGTTAAAAGCAGGCAAATTCAGATTAATACTGAGACATTTTTAACGGAGGTCGGTGGGCACGGGGGCATTTTATTACCAGCTGTAAACGGAGTTCAGTGTCACTGCCTGTAACTCCAGGTCTGTGCTGTCCTGCAAAGTGGGCTCCTGTGCTCTGGGCAGCAGCAGGGGCTGCTCAACAGCTTAAACAGGTCCTTGTAAATACGGGAACCTGAGTGCAGGCAAAGTGCTCAGCAAATGGGTTCTCAGCAGGGCTGTCTTGTTCCCCGTGTCCATACAAGAGGCTCACTCTGCAAGACAGGTGTGAAATCAAACTACTTGGAAATACCATCTCCAAAACTCTGTGTCAAAGGCCTTGTTGGCCAGGTCAGAGCCCAATGCCTGACGCCCCTGCACCGCTCTAACACCTCCTCTAATCGCTGCAGCAGGTCCTGTCTCCCAAACTTAACACAAGTGGAAATCTTACACTAAAATCCAGGATTTTCTAACCATCCATCCTGCCACAAAACCCCACATGCTGTGTCCATTTAAGGTACAAGAGCAAAGTGGGCTCCATCCCCCTCCCAGCCCGTCATTCCAATGCTCACAGGGCACAGCTGCCACCTGAAACTGCATGGCTCAAACATCTCATGGTCTTTCCACCCTTTCTTCCCCCACAAAGTCTCCAAAATGGAGCCCCACAAGGTTCAACCACAGTTCAGTGAGATTGTATTTCTCCTGCATCCCATGAGTGCCTCCAGGAGAGGTTGGAGATGAAAGAGAAACTGGTCCTTTTGTCCCTGCACTCACCCAGGAGTGATGGATCTGAAGGGAAGAGAGCAGGAAGGCTGTGAGGGTGGGTGACCTGGAAGGGCAAGGACACTGTGTGATAAACCACGTTACAACCCTGATGTCCACGCCACCACAGAGCCCCTGGACTGTCCCCGTTAGCACAGTGGGGTGACCTCATGACAGAGATAATGCATTTGGGGTGCAGAGAAACAAAGATTGCCACACAGTTTTCATCCATTATCAAACCCAGTGCAAGTCCTGTCCATTATGTAAATGTGGTGTGACACAAATGGGCTTTTCTCTTATTCATGATGGCACCAGAGAGGCATTGCAGTGCCTCAGTTCTCCTGAATAACAGGGAGCCTTGTTGAAATGGATATTCCCAGCTCTGCAGAGCATGGAAGCATCTTAAAACTGGAGAGAAGACATTTCACCAAAAACAATCTAGCCATACTTTCCCCCAAAAAACTAATTTTCCAAAAACATCTTCCCTAGAGATAAACCTCATCTGCAATGACCCCTTTTATCATATCTTGGCAGAGCTTTGCTACAAGCCCCAGGAAGATGCAGTTTCACTTCCTGCAGACAAGTCCATCTCCAAATGATGGTTTATGAGGATGGAGGGTGGACTAGGCTGGTTTGGTTCCCCTGCAATGGACACAGAGCTGTGCTGTGCTCCCCACCACACCACGCCTGGAATGGCTTCACCCTGGGCTTTGGACTGCCTGGGGGCTCCTCGGGGTTCAGGCTTCTCAGAGAATTAATTAAAAGCCAAACCAAACAATCCCAAAATAAACTGTCCCAGTTTCATCCCATCTCCTTTCCATTTAGCACAGGAGCCAGATGCTCCCCAGACTGGGATCACCAGGCACAATGCTCAGACTTGGCCACCACTGAGGCACCGGCAGAGGCACAAAACCACTGCTTTGGGACTCAAAATTTGCCATTTCAGTCACAGAGGGCCGAGTTCAAACATATTTCCTCCAGTCGTTTGCAAGGATAATAAAGAACAGGTCAGGAGATGCCAGAGCTAAACATTAACCTCGCCAGCAAGGAGGATCTGCAGATGAAATAAAAGTCAGATTACAAAATTAAGTAGATAAGAGTGTCTCGAAGGAATCTTCCACTAACAGGCCCAAAACCACTGCTTTGCAATTGCCTTTCTCCTGGGAGAGGGAAAATGAATCCTCCTTGAGTCAGTAACTGCAGCATCTGCCGTTTACACGACAGAAGAAACCCACAAGAACCAACAGGTAAAATACAGTGCACTGGGACCTTCTGCCAGGGAAATTCATGCTGTAAATGGACACAGGCAAAGACCCACAGCACTCCCTCGGGGGTCCAGCACCCAACTTTGCTCAGCCTCCCCCCCACGACCTGTGCTGGAGGAAAGGACCACAACATCCTCCCAGACTCTCTCCCAGCTTCTCCTGGGAGCTGGTGCTAACTCCTGATAGCCATCACTTAACGGATGAGACGCGGGCATTAACCAGGGCCCCTTGCTTGCCTGTGTTTCATGCAGCCTTGGCACTGTTTCCTGGGGTGATGGGAGCCCACCCTGGGGTGCCAGGGGGGTGCTGGGTGGGTGCTGAGCGTGTCCTCTCCAGCAGAACGGTGCGGTCAGAGCCGGCGCCGCTCAGCGCATCCCCACGGTTGTGCCCTCCCAGCCAAATTCCTGGCGAGCAACTGCTCTCCCAGCTCCACACCCCTCCAAACCTTCAATTAAACCAGTTATAAATAGCCAGAACACCCTCCACCCCAACCCTGCTGCTGCCAAAGCTCCGAGTCAGCAGGTCCTCAGCAGACCCTTCCCATCCCGCTGAGGCTGAAGGTCTCCTGTGTATCCACTGGCAGCAGCTCTGCTGCTCCACTGCTGACCCTCACTGGGCTGGGGAGGAACAAGTATTGTGGCCATGGAGAGACTCAGCCACCAACCTCCCTCCTCCCACATCCCCCTGCCCCACAGTCTTCACCCCTGTTCACTTCATAACCCTCCTATAACAGCCGTGGACTTGGCAGAGTGCTCATGGCAAGTCCAGACAGAGGAACTTCATAAAGTCCCCTCTGTGTACCTCTGCTGTCATATCAAATTCATGTAAGAGACTGCCCTGATGGGATGAAACTTCACTAAAGCCTGGTTGAATGAGAGCATCTTTGCCCTTGGTTCACGCAGCCTTCCCTTCCCTGGACGACTGTTTGGGGTTCAGATAGTTTTGGTCTTTTTTCACTGTGGTCTTTTTTTACTGACAGCCAAAAAAAAAGCCCTCAGCATCCCTATTTTAGTAAAACACCACGTTGCTTTGCTGCACTGCAGCAGCCTCACCTCCGGGACCCTGAGACGGTGGTGACATCCCACCCCACGCAGCAACATCCCCCACTGCCCCACAGGGATCTGTGAGCTGGGGGAGGGAAGAGCCGGGAGGGAGAAGGTGTGTGGGGACACTTCATCCTCTCTTTTTGGACTCCAAGCTCACCCCAGGAGGGAGATGCCACTGTGGACGGGTTGGCAGTGGTGAGGGGAGGTGAGCTGAGTTGCCAGCTCAGCTGTGGGCACGGCAGGTCTCATCCCCGGGAAATACAGCAACACGGGGAGGTAGAAAGGTGTGATGGGCAAAGGCAGAATGAGAAGAATCATGTGTAATTCATATTTTAAACAGATGAGCAATCAGTGTGCAAAGCCCAGGGAGGGAGCAGCCCACAAAAGGTGTCAGAGGGGCTTCAGCCTGGCCCGTGCTGGAGTTGGTGGCCTGGCATGCCCATGTCCTCATCTGCTCCCAAGGAAATCAGATCCAACTCTGGCTTCTTAGCACCACCAAGGGTAGCAAGGCTCAAAAACATTGCAAGTTTGATATATCAATAAAAAACTAATTCAGTTTTACTACATTTTATCAGAGGTTTCCAAGTGCACAAAACTGAATTTCCTTTTCCCTTTCAGACCACAACTGCTCCTACTTCAAGCACTTCACTCCAGGAGAGACCTCAGAGATATTTGAAGTAACCACCCAGAAAGGTAAGAATGATTCCAAAAAAAGTATTTTCCTAGTGTTGTGTGAAGGGGAGGGCATAGAAGATCAAAGGTAAAGGGGTCCCCAAAATGAGGGTTCAGCCCTGGTTTCACTGAAAGCAGCAGAAGAGTTTCTATCAGACACCATCAGCTGGGAAACATGTGGAAAATGCCCTGGACAAGGTCAAATCCCAGCTTCCTGGAAAGAATTATTTTTCTGTAGGATCACACCCATAAACATGATTTTACATAAGTTGTCCCACAAATATATAACAACATCAATACCCAGAAAAACTGCAAAGAGCCTTTTCAGCACAAAAATGACTTTACAACCTTGGCACTACCCATGACACTCACCCTTTGGCATGGAAGGGGAAGATATTAATAAACCCTAAATGAATAAATCATACCCCAAGCAAAGTCTTGACCCTGAAAAAAAGTGCAGAGGCTCTCTGAAGACCATTAGGAATTTTATGCTTCATATTGATTTTATATGAAAGTCATGTGAAAAAAATGGAGCGATCGATGGACAGAAGGAACGGGGATCCTGCAAAGACAGGCACAGTGTTCACAGAAAGACAGTCTTTCACAGACAAATTTCACATTTTCAGTAAGTCCCTGATAAAGCCAAGTATTTTGAGGGCTCCCCTAACTTGCTCCTCTCTCTTTATCACCCTCTCATTAAGGACAAACCCTTTTCTAGTTTGCCACACGACACATATACTGTGGAAAACACGAGCCAGTGGTTACATTACACGTATAAAACAATCTGCTTGGCTTCCAGTGGAAATTGTAATGGTGGGAAACCCTGGGAAAAGGGTTTTCTAAAACAGCAGTTTCCTAAGACAGGAAAGATTGGGAATATTAAGTGGATAGATAAGCATATAATCAGAGCCACCTGTTTTTGCTCACCTGTACTATCAGATCCAGCCACCTGATCTCAAAAATCCACCCAATGCCTTCGCAGCATTGCAGAAAAAATATCAGGAAGAACTTCTTTTCTTTGGGGCAAAAGGAAAAGCATAAGATTTTACACTGAAACAAACTCTTCCAGGCAGTTCCAGCACAGAGTAAAGAGAAACATTAAGGAAATGATAATAAAACAAGGCTATGAAAAAGAGTGAGAACAAAGAGTGATTTGCTGTTCCCCTTCACAGAAACAGCTCGTTTGGATGGGAGCTAATTAGGAACAGGCAAAAAAAGCTCTTCATGATTTTGCCTGGGAGATATTTTTTTTAAAATGCCTTGAAAGGCAAATATCATCAGGCACTGTGATGTTCACGCATGGCTACATGTGTTAAATATTAAACTAATCTGAAAACGAACACAATATGCAAATGAAGGCCCAAATTATTTGATTAGCAATTCTCCCCCTCTGTTTGGGCACTGAAGGTTTCTGGGGGAAGTGTCCAGAGCATGGCTAAGCTGGCTTAGCAGAAACCAGGACTTTTTGGGAGGGTTCAATCCCGTGCCCTGAAGAAGTTGGGTTTTCACAGGGGTGGAAATCATTGTCTTAAAGGGGAAAATGTGCTGTTCAAACACTTCCCCCCTTCAGATGCCCACGGAGCACCGCCTGTCTGTGCATCAGTTCACAGGGCCTCACCAGGGCTCTGCAAGGGAACAGAAATAGCAGAGAGCTGCCTGTTTACTCTGAGAGCAAGCAGAGTGTGGGGTGGTGGAAGGAGCCACGGAGCCCAGTGAGGCTTGAACAACAACATCCACGTGGCAGAGCCCAAACAGCTCCAGCCCAGCGCTCCATCAGCCCCACCCAGGTGGGCTGATGAGCAAAAGTGCCCTGTGCTCTCTCAGCAAGTGTTCAGAAAGTGTTTCCCTCTCCTGCTCTGATTTACACCACTCACATCCACAAGCTACGCAGCCAGTTTTTACGTGAGGGGAACAATCCACCTCACCACCTCGCATTGCTCAGAGTGACCTACCCCAACGTCACCGCAGCTGATGGCTCAAAATGTGCACACTGTGTCATTTTTGGTGGGTTGTTTTGTTTTGTTTTTTTCCCCCTTGGCAGAATACAGCATTTCAGCTGCAGCCATTGCCATCTTCAGCGTGGGCTTCGCCATCATGGGGACGATCTGTGTCCTCTTATCCTTCGGGAAGAAGAGGGACTATCTGCTGAAACCAGCATCCATGTTCTACGCCTTTGCAGGTACAGGGTGGGCGCTCACATTCCTGCACTCGGGTCACGGGACAACACAGGGAAACTTAAGATGGATCCTGGGAGGATGGAGACACTCCTGAAAATGCCCTGAAAACGGCGTTTCCTTCCCAGTCCCTGTGTGGTGTGAAAATGTCCTGCTCGGTGCATTGCCCAGCAGCTCGTCTGTATTTCCTCCAACTCTCTTTAAAAGGGGTATTTCTACCATAATCACTGTGAACCCCAGTCTGAACCAGGGATATACGATATTCCATCTCATTTATTAAGCCTCGAACCAAAGAAATGGCTGATCCAGGCCCCCAAAACTGGCAGCTGTGCCCTGAACACATGAAGACTGTGTTTTCACATGAGCCAGGAATACCTTGACACGCCATAATGAGGGAAAGACAGAGGTGCAAATTGCCACCTCAATAAAAATCTTACTCAGCCTCTGGAAAAGCTCCCCAGGGAATGCAATTATTCCTCCCCTACTTTGACTTTCCCATCCAAGATCACACTCAACAAGTCACCAGCTGACCTGGGTTACAGCAGAGCTCGCAGCAGTTCTGAGCACTGGTTCCTTCCAACACTGGAGTCAGTGACTCACCTGTGACTCTCACTGCAGTTCCTGCGTGGAAACGACACACGAGGTGGTTAATTAAGGCTGAAAAATTGACAGCTGGTTACTCAGCCCACTGCTCCTCTCTCCCTTCAGGTCTCTGCATCATCATCTCTGTGGAAGTGATGAGGCAGTCGGTGAAGAGGATGATCGACAGCGAGGACACAGCGTGGATCGAGTACAGCTACTCCTGGTCCTTCGCCTGCGCCTGCGCCGCCTTCGTCCTGCTCTTCGTCTGCGGCATCGCCCTCCTCCTCATCGCCCTGCCCCGCTTCCCCCAGAACCCCTGGGAGACCTGCATGGATGCAGAGCCGGAGCACTGATGCTCCCAGCACGGGAAAGAATCCAGAAAGTGTTCTGCAAAGATTTGTATTTTTTAAGATGTCTGGGTCTCACTCTACAATGTGCTCTCCATCAAGCGAGTCATTACTGAACCAAGGCATGTTCGATTGTAATCATTGCTTTCCTTTTCTTTTCCTCTCTTTTTATCCTTTTTTTCCCCCCTCTTTTTCTTTTGTCTCTCTTTTTTTTTTTCTTTTTTTAAAGACAGCAGAAAGAGCACTCAGCACCATCCTGGGTGTGGGTGAATGGCACTGCTCTGTGCCAGTTTGGGGTGCCCTGTGCTGATGCAGCTGAGACAGCTCAGGCCACAGAGAACACAGCTTTGTTAGGGAGAAGATGTTTGTTGTGGTTTGGTGCAGATTTGTGAGGGATATCAGGCTTTTATACATTACTTGGTCAGAGAGAGACAGTGAGAAACTCTGGCTCCATGAGGAGTCCATGTCCCCATTTGTGCCATGCTCCTCTCCCTCCTAAGAAGGGTTAGTTCATCACTCTGGACTAAGTTGGGGATCCTTATGCTCTTCTATTTAACTGTTAAAATTTGAAATTAAATCAAAACAGAAATTTGAGTGACATCAGGATAAAAATTTCCCCTCCAAATTTACACCCTGCAGTTCCATCCTTTTGAATCAGGCATAAAACCCCACAAGATAAGAGTTTTTTGTTCTGCTTATACTTCAGCGGCAAAGCCAAGAGGTATTAAAACATTAACAGTGATATTTTCCTTTAATAAAAAGCATAATCTTCCAGTAGCATGATTTTCTGGAAAATTATTTTGACGGATGAATCACTTGGCCCATCAAATTCTGCCAGGTCCAGAAAGACACTGTAATTCTGGGTGGTGTTTGCACGGGGCTCTCATTAGTTCCCCGTGAATGGGCTTTTTAACAATACCCCGCCTTGCTCACTGCAGACGTGTAGATAAAACTACATTTCAGGAAAAATCCTTCAAAGCAGCTGCCAAGACGGAAAGGACTTTGCCTGGAACACCCAGGAGAGGCAGCCCTGGAAGCACCTCACTAGTGCGTCGAGTTGATGCTGCTTGAAGCAGCGCAGACCCGAGGCAGTGCCGGGGGATGCTGAGGGGGCTGGTTTGCTGCTGAGCCCCTGCAGGGCTCTGCCACAGCTGCCTGAAGCACTGGGAGAACTGGGGGGGCCCCCAGCCTGGCCGTCTGCAGCACTGGAGGTCCCCCAGCCCCACACACTCACCCAGCCCCTCCAGCCAAGCCCTCTTCAGCATCACGGTCCCTCAGCACCAGACTTTTTTTTTTCTTTCTTTCTTTTTTTCTTCTTTTACAGTTCAACTTTCAGAATCTGCTCAGCATTTTCTCCCCCACATAGGAAAAAGTATGTGGTTTACAGAGGACATTTTTCACCCCATAATTTAAAAATCAGGAGAAAAGGGAACTAACTAAATGTCCTTCCCTCCGCGTTCAGCTATCCCCAGTCCTAAAGGAAAACAGAATTCATAACACAAAAATCTCTGATCAGTTTGAAGAGATCTGAAATCACGACATGGTCAAGCATTTGGACAAATTCCCCAGCAATTAAGTGCTGGTCTGAGGGGCTGCCCATGGTCCCACCATCAGCCAGACCCCGCTGGGGTGCACTGAGCCCCAGCAGCCCCAGCCAGAGTCAGGCTTGTCTCCATCTCCCCATCAGCAGAGTGGCAGAGAGAATAGAAGCCTTTTGTGAAGTTGCATTAATGTTTTTCAAGCTCTTTGAAGTTGAAAAGCACTACAAATAACACATATATTATAAAGTTTGGGGATAAAGCATTCGCTGGTGCTCAGATGTGAGTGTGAGCTGAGGAGCTCTGCCTGTCTCTCATTATGAGAGACAACTGCAAGTCTTCAAGTTGTCACAGAGCCACTCTGAAATGCTAAATGGTTTTGAAATCTTATTTTTGGGTACAGAGCTGACATTCTTAATTTGCATTTTCATTGTTCAGGAAAACAGAGGCTAGTTTCTAGGGAGATCCTCCACATGCAACAACAGAAAGGAAAGTAGTTGGTGTGACCCTGCGGTGGCTGACCCCAGGTTGGGGCATCCCAACCTGCACAAGGCAGGTTAATCCCAGCAGAGCAGCTGGCAGGCACAGCAGCACTCCCAGCTCAGCCATCAGCACCACCTCAGACGTGCCAGGGCTTGAGATAAGCAAGGTCTGGGGACATGGGTCTGAGTTCATCACCCCACATGGAGCAGTGGCACGTCCTGCACCCCTGGGAAGCACCTTTTCTGAAGTGCCATCCCTCTCCTGCAATGCTGCTTCTGGGAAAAATTATCTATAGGTGGGTTCTTGATGGGCCACCTTTTTGCCCAGCCAAGATGCTGCTTCTTCCCCCTCATGATATTCAAGAGCAAGACATGAACATTTGAGATAAACACACCCTGGAAGGTCTCACCCACCTCGTGCACACTCCCACCTGCGTCAGGGCTGATCCGCTTCATCCAAGCCCCAGGGAGGGCAATGGAAAGATTCCCAGGGAGTGCTGGGGTTTGGCCTGGACCCAAGGTTTTACAGCCTCTCTGGGCTCACGTTACTCAAGAGGCAGAGAAAACACACAGCTCCCGGCAGCAAGATCCTCCACCCACAGCCAAGAGCTCAGGTAGCTCAGCGAGATGCCTCCTAAAGCCTTTAAACTCACGGAGCTTTATTCTCCTCCTGCTCCAAGCTGAGGCTTTGTGATCATTCCCTACTCCATATGGTCCCTGCCACGCTGAGAAGCACACGGTTGGCTTCGTTTTCTTCTTCCTGGTATTAAGAACTGCTGAAGAGGGACCTGTCCTTTAAATTGGTCATTGGTATTCACAGCGGGAAAGGCACTGCTCCTGCAGCAGATTCGTTCTGCCCCATCGAAACCTCTCTCCCAGAGAGCTGATAATGTGTTTTGAGACTTAATAAAAGTAATTCGCCTTCATAAAGGAAAAAGAATATAATGTTGGAGGGGGGAGCTGTAACCGGCTTCAGTTTTCATTCTCTCTGCTGAGCAAATAGCAGGGAACAGCCACCAGAACTTCAGGAATGTATCAGGAAATGTGAAAGGAACTGTCTCTCCAGCAGGGAGTCATCAGAGCCGAACAGGGATGGGGACCTGGCTGCTGCACATCCTACAGGAGCACACGTGGGCTTGGGACGTGGCCAAAGAACTGAGTGGGAAATGCACCAGAGAGAGGGAGAGGTGAACTGATTTGCAGAACAAGTAACAACCACCAGCCACCAAGAAACCCTGAGCGTTGGTCCTGCCACCACCAGACCCACCATCAGCCCCCTTCGGTCACGGGCTCCTTGGGCACGTCCGTTTGCCACTCCATCACCCAACATCACTGCCCAGCTCTTCCCTCAGGTGCCCCAGGGCACTGCACGAGACACAGGGCTGCGATTCTGGCTGCTGAACTCTGCCCATCACCCTGCAAAGCCCAAGTGTTAAATCACAGTCGCCGCACCAGAAGACGCGAAGTTTTCTGTTTATGTAAGGTTCGCTGTGAGGCGCGGGGAGAATCTGCTTCCCTCGTCTTTAAACACTGTGTTGTGTGAATTTAATGTGCAGAAAAGGTGTCAGACAAACAACCCTGAAGAAGAAAACTGCCTGTTTAGCACGCAGTGAGCTGAGCTCTCCAACACCCTTCATCTGCAACGAGGTACTGCAGGAACAGCCCAGCACCGGCAGCGTGGGGAACCAAGAGCTCACCAGGGAGCTCAGATGGGGGTGTGCAGAGAGGATTTCACCCACAAATCCTGGCACAAACCCCTATATCTCCCTTAGTCCACACCTGAAAAGAACCAGCTCATGCAGGATGCTCAGGGGTTGGACCGTGCAGTTTACAGTGGCAGAGGTTTACTCACCTATTTGTTTTTTCACTGATCCCTTTTCCATTCTGTCGCTTCTTTGTGGTCGTCACCTCACTCTGACAGTTGTGGAAATGATCCCCAGAAAGTCCCAAAAATCTGGGAACTCTCCCCCCTGCAATGAGACCCTTGGCTCTGCTGCAGACGGGCCCTTTCTCTCCTGGGCCTGACAGCTCTTGAGGAACATACCTGATACACGAGGTCATCACCACCAGGAGATGCTGTTTGCCAGCCCCAGGGAGGGCCCTGGGGATTAACACCAAGCCCCTGGGCTCCATCCAGCACTGCAGCTGGACAGTCACATGCCAGGAACCTGACCACGGGCAGAAATTTATAGAAAAAACCTCAGTCAACTTCATTTAAAACAAGCTTCCACTTTCCAGGGTGGGACAGTGCCCCTTGGAACACCGTATCCCTTTATAACTTAACTACACGAGCATTGTGCTGCTCTGCACCATAACCCACACACAGCAGTGGGACCCGCTCTAAAAGCAGCCATTCCAATTATTTCCCCTTTCCACTGTCACCAAGGGGCAGGAAAAGTGCACCATGACTTTGTTTTGACCGAAGAAGAGGATGAGATTGTTCTTGCTTTGTCATCCCTGATGGATGTTCTGGCTCTGGTGAAGCTACTGAACATAAATCCAAGACATGCAGACATCACACATGCACACTCTGCATCCAGACACCGAGCTGCTTTGCTGCTCTCTAGAGAAATGCAGGGAAGGGAATAAACTGGGATTTCTGGGCTACTTTCTATGTGATAGAAAGGGCTGCACCCCAGGCTCTGGCTCAGCATTGTGCCCAGTGTCACCAGTTCTCGCTGGGAGCACCACCACAGCTTTACAGCTGGTCCCATGGAGGTGTTTACCCTCCAGGAGGGAGCCAAGTCTTATGGAAAAGGGACTGACAACATCTTCTAACCGGTCTTGGGTAATTCAGATCACAGAGAGTGTTCTGTAATTTGTCAGCAGCATCTATTAATCCTTAACGAGGTAAAAACTCCTCAGCATCTCTCAACTGAAGTTGCCAAAAAAAAAAAGAAACCAACCCCCACACCGAGCTGACATTTCCACGCTTCTGCTGTAAATCCTTTTACTTCTCCTGAATGGAAGAAAAAACAAATTTAGAAGGATTCAATCCTTGCTCCCTGACACAGCTAACAAAGAGAGACTGGCTCAAGTATTGCTACACCAACAGAAATAGCCCATATTTCATGTCAGGGAATACGATGTGCGAATTTTTATAGGCACCATAGATCATTGCCATCTGTCTTGACAAGTTAATTGTCTGCAGTTTTTCTAGGAAAACCAGAAACTTTTAAAACTAACAAAACAAATGAGTTGAACAATGATATGGGCAGAGCATCGTGGGCTCACTGCCCTGGCAATGTGCGGGTTCTGATAGGCCTGAGTTCAGTCTGAAAAGGAAATCTGGAGTGGTCAAACACTGCTCCTGGTGCCACTTATAGCACTGAGGTACCATACACACAGCAAAAGAACTGCTTAGAGAGCATGATCTCTGCAAAAAAACCCAGCTGAACTCCATAAATCCAGGAACAAAACAATAATTAATCAAAGTAGGGAATGGAACTCACGGGGTTTGGAGAGTCAGTGGCAGGATTCACGTCCTGCAGAAAGGGCCACACAATTAAAAAACCAGGACAAACTGTATTAGATGACAACCTCCCAGCTGCATTCCCTAAGTGGCTTTTTAAACGATGGAGGCTCTATTTGAAATGTAAAAAAAACCCCCCCAAAAAAGTTTCATTTTTTTAGAGCCAAATAGTTTTTTTTAAATCTTTCTCTCCATTCTTTATTAGTTCTTACCACCACACTGACAACCTCCCATGAGGCATCCAGATTTTTCTCACGATAAACTGGAATTAAAGAAAATAAACCCAGAAAATATTCTTGGTGTTAAATACCAGCTTTCTAAATTTAGATCTAAATTTGGATGACTCCATCCTTTACATATTCCACAGACCACAATGGGGAGTTTATTCTCAAAGGAACATGGGATTTGGCACTAACTGTAATATTAACTGCAAAAAAAGTGAAGGAACCAAATACCCTTTTGGTGCAGATGCTCAAACCCCCGTTATTTTCCTCCAAATTGAGACATTTTATACAAACCAAACTCATAATTTTGCATTTTCCTTGTAACTGCAACAGCTCCATATTTACAGTGCAGCCTGAGCAGTGCCCACTGGAGCCATCTGTAAGTCTTAATTTCATTTTAATAAGAGTGTGATTAAAGCCCTAGGAGAGTTTATAATACACTTTGGGGGTTTTCTAAACATGACTTCAATAAACATTGGATGATTTGCTCTAAAACCCAAAGATCCTACCCAGGGCTATACAAGTGACATCCACCGTCCAGACGAGACATTTCCAGAGAAATAACCCTTTGGGGAAAAACCCCTCACTCTAAGAAATTCAGTGATTCATGTCAAAGCTGGGAGTCACAAGCTCTCTGCCTTTCCACCCTCAAACTCCTGGGTGAGAGAGCACTCAGGAAAATGTAGCACCAAAACCAGCAGGGATTTTCATAAAGAAACTGCAACTCAGAGAGAAAACGCTCCTTTCTCCGTAGTATTTTCAGTGTAGATCAAATGCTGGCGTAAAACAGAGTAAAACGTGGCGAGACGTGACCATCTCCCTATAACTGATGGACAGAGAGCAGTAAATTAACAAGTGATGTTTATTAGTTTAAAAGTCAAATATGGTGAACAGAATCAAAGGACTGCTCCAGAGGAATGAGTGATTTGGAAACCCCTGAAATTCCAATGCATTTGAGGGGCGTTTGAACCCTACCTGTCCTCTGCCACAGCCTGCACATCCCACCAGGGGCTCTCCACAACGTCCAGGCTCACGGATCCGTCTCTCCAAGCGGTGCCAAGCGCTCCATGGAGGAGAACTGGCACAGTTCTGCCAAAATAAGGAATCTGAGGCAACTTCCACTGGTCCCTGCTGATGGATTTCCCGTTTCTGCAGCTGTCAGCTTGGCAAAAACCCATGTAATAGGAGTTTTGCTTGATTCAAGGTTGCAGAATTTGGCCTTTATATTCATTTTTGGGTCCTCTGGATTTGACGGTGCTGAAGGGATAAAGCACAACTCGGAAGGGGGCTGTCCCCTCCCCCTTGTCTGGTACAGACATTAGGAAATAAATCAACGAGTTATGTGTGATGTGCTTCACAGCAAAAAGAAGGAAAAAGGTTTTCAGGTAAGTTTCTGAACCATAAGCCAGCGAAGATTTGTAATAAAAGATTTATCTGCAAACCTCTGCAGTGCACCGAGTTGAAATCAACCCCGGTTCATAAAGACCCTTGCCTTAAAACATGAAACCAAATGGAAAAAAAAAAATAAACCTGATTGTAACCAGAGCAAAAATCTGATTGAACCAGGAGCAGCCACTGCTCCCCAGTGAGGGGTCCCACGGACAGCTGAAATCACCCCCCCTCAGCTCGAACATTTCCATTCCCACAGGTAAGAAGTGGAGGAATCCTGCAGCTACACCCCTCTCATCCCTGTAAAAGTTCCCAGATTTACAGTTATTCCAAGTGTAAAAAGGAGAATTAAGAAGTAAAAAAAACAGGAGAAACTCTACAACCCCCCTCTGGAGCTCCCCAGCCACCAAGCGGGGACAGAGTGCAAGGGCAGAAATCTTTCTCCACAGAGTTCATCTTCTGAGGTTTTGTTCACACTTGCTTCCTTTTAATTTTTTTTTTTTTTTGA